>JAUESF010000088.1:8648820-8662995 GCA_032274765.1 Malacoctenus tetranemus | reverse complement strand
CGACTCTCTCATCAGTCCACAACACGTGGCCGACCTTCTCGTGCTGGCTGCAGCTTCCCTTTCTCTTGCGAGGAATCGTCACTTCTACTTTAGCGCGCAGCAGCGTCATGGCGGGGGTCACCAGCACCAGGTTGGCCAGGCCTTCCTGCATCACCACAGCGGCCACGTCTGCCTTCTGTGCTGCATCGCATGCCTGCTCTGAACCACACAGTCACACAAAACACAGAGGTACGGCTGAAAATGGAGCAAATAAAACAGCAAGAACCAGAGACTTGAATAAACAACCAAAACCTTTATCTTTGCTGTTAACAACTGCACCTGCTTACCGATTCGGTCCAACACGACACTGTCCCAGATCTTTTTGGCCAAAGTGAACTTCCTGTTGAGTTCAAGCTCGATGGTGTGATAAGCGCCCATCTGAGAAACAAAGACGTTGAAAAGTTTTCAAAGTTGAAGTTACAAAGTCAGTGTTTTTGGTCAGACCTGGGTTCCAGCATCACGTCTCTGACCTTGACATACTGGTTCTCCTCCAGGTTGGTGCCCTTCACTCTCAGCTTGCAGGCCTGGGAGTCGAAGTCGATGGTCTCCACGCACAGCGTCAGCGTCGTCCGGACTCTCGA
The DNA here is from genome assembly GCA_032274765.1 of Malacoctenus tetranemus. Lineage (NCBI taxonomy): Eukaryota > Metazoa > Chordata > Actinopteri > Blenniiformes > Labrisomidae > Malacoctenus > Malacoctenus tetranemus. The sequence continues at coordinate 8,662,375 of JAUESF010000088.1, read as the reverse complement.
GCTGCCCACACTTCCTGTGGCCGACTCCGTCTGCACCTTCCTGCAGGAACGGGAGAGCACAGTTTTAGCTTTCACTCGTACACATTACTAAATCATCCCCCATCTCCCCAGGGCCGGCTAAAAACCGCAACGCCAATACTGGTCACAAATCTGTGCAGTGTTTTGGTGAACAGACTTTAATAAATGCACAATCTGATGCTATATTTTCAGTGCTTAGTGCTGTACTGTTACCTGATGGTTGAGGCTCGCAGACTGTCCCCCACCTGGAGCAGGTTGTAGGTGTGCCACATGTCCTCCGCCTCCTCTGGCACCAGAGTGACCTGACTGAGAGACCACCACAATCAGCCAAATGGTGTCAATTATATAACTACATTTTCTTATAAATAACTCACAAAAGTGAAAGCAGAGAATTTGTTTTGCAAAGAGTCAGTCTCTACACAAACTACATGGCGAGTATAAGTCACTAACATGTGTTAATCATTGATATACAGGCGTATGATCAAACCCTCTTCAAAACAATGACATGACAGCTGTTTACTGGTAGTGTAACTTTTACAGTAACTTCCTGCAGTCCGATCCGACAGTACAGGTGCTCAGACAGCATATTAACGGAGGTTATGACCTAGAGAACAGTGGTACATATGTAATTACACATGTGGGGTCTGTTTTGTTTACTCACTGAGGTGCCCTGAATACGTCATAGCTAAAACTAGTATGGTACTGTAAAAGTTTATTTATGTTGCGTGATGTGTGATGTCGTATATAAATTAAAAGTGTCTGTTTCCGTGTTGAACTGAAACTACTGACATCTCTGATGACAGAGCTGGATTTGGACCACATACGGTCATCAGCGACGTTGACACACGTATGGTCGGCTACCGGATAGCATGCTGGTTAGCTCACCGAGCTCCTAGCCACCGCGCCTCACTCACCCGGCATTATCTTTCTCAATGTCTTTGTGGAGCAACTTCATGGTCGGATGGTTGTATGGCACACACGGGAATACTGGTGTCAGACCAACGGGTTTGTCCGAGTTTGAGACATGTTTATCTCTCAGTGAAAGTATCTAAAGCCATCGCTCCACTTCAGAATGAATCACTCGCTGCATGTTGCCAGGCGCTGGGACATTGCGTCATGTTCACCAGGGTTGCCAGATCCGCGTCTGAAACGCGACAAAGAACCCGCCCAATTCTTGCGGTTGTTGAAAAATGAAAGAATATCACTGATTTCAGGTTCAATTACATCTGTACTTCTACAGCCAATTATGAACTGATGTCATTGAGAGGACACAGCAGTTTATTTGAACGTGTAACAGTATAATTGACAGGTTAAAAAAGAGAGCAAAGCACAATGGCATTCACATCTCTGGAAAGTCTGAATTCACCAGTTAAGCTCATATGTATATTTTAGGACTTTGGGAAGAAACTGAAGGATGTGGGAGAAACCCATGCACGCAGGGAGAACATGCAAACTCCACACAGAAAAGCCCCACCGAAGCCAAAGTCCACAAAGAGAGTAGCACTAATTTTAGGTCAAGGGATCTAGTTTCCAACGTTTTGGGGGACATGTTTTCTAATAAGTGTTGCATGGTGTTGTGAAAAGCAGCTCTAATTATGTTATTAACCCGCCAAACGTCTCCCCACCCCCCACCCACACACCTCCACACCCACACACACCCAGAGTCTGACGTCCTCAGGAAAACTACCCAATCTGGCAACGCTGATTTTAACGTGCGTCGTCAATTCATCCCAACTTGGTCACTTCCGTGGGTGTCGCTTTACTGCGCAACACACACAAAGCCCAACAAACACGAATACTGCTTATACCTGAACTTGTGTGGTTCATCGCGGACTGTTTGGTGAAATTTCGAATCCAAAGCGACCGAAACATGGAAGAAACCCTCAAATAAATGGCTTTTTTTTACGTTGCAGTTTGAGATAAGTAAATAATGACAGGCGTTGATGACAGCCAATTCACTGTGCGACAGAAGGCCTTAAAGCCCGCCTAATTGTGTATCTGACCAATCACGACTCGAGGACAGCCAGCCCACTTCCGTTCAACCTCGCTTTGAGCTAACGCTCGTCTAGCCTTTTTTTGTCGATGGCATGGTGCTAGCAACGACGGCAGGAACACCGCTGTCACGAGAAAAATAAATACTTCAAGGCGATTTTGGGCTTCTCATGGAAAATAGTTGACTAACGTGGATTTCTGAAGTGCACGTTTGCCATCGCGTTTAAAACAATCCAACATCTTGCCTCAGATTTTGAGGTTGCTAATTTTGCCCCAAGGTTAGCGAGCTAGCGGGCTAACGATAGCCGATTAACGCTAAACTAGTTGGGCTAACGGTAACTCGGTGTCCAGCAAAGACAGTAGTTGCGCATTTAACTCGAATAAATTACCAAGAAACGACCGCTTTGGTGGAATAGCATGGCAGAAGCCGATAAACTTAACATTGACTCCATCATACAACGTCTGCTGGAAGGTAAGACCGAGTTATTCAACTCGATATTTATTCACCGATGGTAGCCATTTTAGCTAACGGAGGCTAGACAACGATAGCTGTTGGAGCCGCGTCCAACCTATTCGCCCTATCTGTTGTTTCTTGCAGATGGAGCGCAAAATTTTGCGGTGTGGTGTCGGTTGTTTTTAATCCGTAACATCTTGAAGCACAATGTGTGGCTGCAAACAGCAACGATAAAATCCATCATGTCCGTGCATTGTTTCACCGTGTCTGCCCAGGAAAGCATCTCGACTCCTGTTATGGACGAATGACTTTTGATTCTGACACTTTGGTGAATTGCCGAAAGCAGTTCATTTCTGAGGTGCTCAGCTATTGCCCGATACTATTTTAAAGTAAAATACTTTCTTGGTAGTGTGTCATCGCGATCGCTCATCAAATGTTACTCGAATATTCTGCACATTTGACGGAAAAGATCGGAGAAAATCTAAGAATATGAGGCACAAGTTGTATACATTGAATTTATTTTCAAGCTCTTGTTTGCAAGTCATTTAAATATGGTCTCTGGCTTCTGCTCTAAATCCGTGTTGCATGTTTTCACCTTCCCTTGTCATTTGCCTCATTGTCAACAATTACGTAGAGTTGTTTTTATGACGATAGCAGACATATTGTCCCTCAATGCCCAAAGAAAAAACGCACTGCAAAGTATTCATATCCTTGTTTGAATGACTTTGTCTATGACCTGAAAGCTTTCCTATTTACTTATTTGTCACTTTGTAAATGTCTTTATTTTATTTCAGTGTCTTTTTGCATTTCTAAGCTTTGGCTGAATTATAGGTCAAAGTCAATGTGTGAGAGCTTTTGTGTACATGTTTTTCAGTCGCAACTCAGCACAAAACTTAATTTGCACTTCTCCGAAGCTACGTTTTAAGGTTTTAGAGTAATTTTATGTAATTATGGTTTTGCAGTTAGAACATCACAGTTTAAGATGATTATAATTATACTACGCTGTTAATGAGTAATTTTTACTACACTGTTTATGACTCGGTCTGTTTTCTGTTCCCCACAGTGAAAGGCTCCAGACCTGGCAAAAATGTTCAGCTGACAGAGAATGAAATCCGTGGTCTCTGCCTCAAATCCCGGGAGATCTTCCTCAGCCAGCCAATCCTGCTCGAACTTGAGGCGCCCCTCAAGATTTGTGGTGAGGCTTAGTTGTGTTCTTTAGTGCCGAGGGAATGCTCCAGTCGAGTCACAGCATTTACAAACACTCTTGATGGCTGTTGTGGCTTAGAGTGCTGGACTAATAAGGGAGGGCTTACACTGACATTATGTTGTGTATTCACATGACCAAATGCTGAGGGCTTTTTAAATCACAGTTAATGCTGAATGCACTGTCCCTGCAGTTGGGCTAAAATGTTTTGGGATGGGAAAACATGGAAAGGAGGCGGCTCAGCTGGAAGGAAGTGTGGGCCTTGGAAGCAAGGAGCTGCTGAGAGATGTGGGATTCAGGGGCCGGAGCCAGAGCACAGCCGTTACAGCAGAGCAGCCAGTGGCTCTGCTTCCTCTGTTCACCCTGTGAACCAGAGCAACACGAGTGATTAGGGGGGCGTCCCAAATTGAATTAAATAAATTTCCCAACCAACACAAAGCCCTAAACCTCCAGGTTAAACTGAGGTTATCACTCACCACTTATCTTTTGCACGTACTTGCACAGGGGACCACAACATCGTCCTGTGCTTTTGAATCGGGACAGAATACGGTGTTTGGTGTTGACCTTGGCACATTAGCAAGTGAAGGGATAAACTGATAATGACTTGCCAGTAGAGCGCTGTTTTGGACATCAAGTCTCCCAGAAGTTTCCCTCGAGTGTCACATTGATTTAACTTGCGGTCACATGTTGTTTAAATCCAAGATCACAAGCTTCGTCTCCTCAAAAACAGAAAAATGCATCGAGCAACGCTGCAGCTCTGTACAGATGCACAACCAGCCATGGCTTTGAATGTTTTGACTTATAGCCACAGTGTGTTGTACCTCTATCCGAGTCCCTCGCCTTCTGTTGTGCTCGTACACAAAACATGAAAATCATACATTTGAACCAACGTTGCTCTTCCGTCTCTCCACAGGTGATGTTCATGGACAGTACTATGATCTGCTGCGGCTGTTTGAATATGGAGGCTTTCCACCTGAGAGCAACTACCTGTTCCTGGGAGACTATGTAGACAGAGGCAAGCAGTCCCTGGAGACCATCTGCCTGTTGCTGGCCTACAAGATCAAATACCCAGAAAACTTTTTTCTGCTGAGAGGAAACCACGAGTGCGCCTCCATTAACAGAATATATGGCTTCTATGATGAGTGTAAGTTCACTGACACGCGCGCACACACACACAGGAAGGCAGTCCACCCAGATCACATGCGCTTTCTGACACGTTGAGTCATTAAAAAGCAATAAATACGTGGCACAGACGGAGCTGCAAAGCTACGTGTGCAGCAAGAAAACAGCTTAAATGATAGTTTCTCAGAGGGAATAATTATTTTCAATTGTTCTGAATACAGAAACAAGTCTGTTTAGGAAAAAAGTCACACAATGATCACGTGATGTTTTTCACGTGTGCACTTTGTTTTTCTTATACAGACTCACAATTCAATGTTTTCACCAAATGTTTAGTCTGTGGTCCATAAAATATTGCTGGGCAGAAGTTTTCAGCTCTGCCTGTGGATCATGTTACAGTGACCAGTCAACTGCCATTCTGTTTCTATTCCTGAACACAGATTTGTCCTTCAGTGTGAAAGGAGTTTACAAATTGGACATTTTGGCGTCATCAGTGCAGCAGTGCACACCATTTTAGTACTTAGTGACTTTTAGCTTTTCAAACCTGACAGTGAAACTGACAGTAATAGAAACCTTCCTGTATTATATAAGGTGTATTTTCAATGTGATGCAACGGGTGCGACTAATTTTTATACAGCGTGAGATAAGATTGTGATTGAATTCTGGTGGTTTCCTTGTCGCAGGTAAGAGGCGATACAACATAAAGCTGTGGAAGACCTTCACCGACTGCTTCAACTGTTTGCCTGTTGCGGCCATTGTTGATGAGAAGATCTTCTGTTGCCATGGAGGTATCCTCATCAAATACTTTATTTGGCGTCCCTCCACAGTGAACATGTTATCCCTCCTCTTCTGTTGTGTCTGTCAACATGACGGTCAAAGGCCTGCGGGCCTGTGTGGGACTGAAGTGCATTATTTGGCTGCGTCTCTGGGTGGTTTAACTGCATCAGCTGACACAGTTACAGATATATGGATCAAACTTTTAAAGTGTTTTGTTTACAAGTACTTGTATGTACTGTAAAGTTGTCCTGACCTGGAAAGCTGGTAAATTCTTAGAATTTACTGTACATTTTATGATCTCCGACACCTGCTGATGTTTACAAGTGTCACTGGAGCACAGCAAATGACAACAAAATGAACCGAAGAGTTCAGAGTTCAACAGTCAGTCGCAGCTCCCTCGTGTCTCTGAGAGCCACTGTGCCGAATATATAAACAGGCACTGATAATCATGAGGGTAAATTCCACCTCCCGCTTCACAAGTGTATTGTTACATAACACACAGAGAGGCTTGTTTGTCAGAGTTATTCATTTATTGGGTACATTGCAGCCTGCAATAACCTTCTGCACATACATGGTAAAAACACAGCTTGGGGTTGTTTTATGGGTGGAAAATGATCTGCAAACAACTTTGTTCATGTTGAATTTTCTCAAGGTAATTTTTTTAGAGGGAGTCGTTCAAGAAAAGTGTTGTAGTTTCAATAAAGTTTTGAACTTGTACGGTTTCAGGAACAATCCAGTTCACTGGAGAAAGTCGGGATGAGAAGTATTTGACTGTTCTTGTCTGAAAGTGTTTCAAGCTAAAGTGTTTGTTTGATACTCCCTCCTGGAATGCAGTGATTATGTAAACTGTTGCAGCGAAGCGCTCCGGGGTTTACGTCTTGCGGAGCCCGAAGATTTTACTGCTGCTCAGAGGGTTCCTGTGTCGGAGCCTGCTGCTCGTCTTTCTGCCTCTATTTAGGAGCCAAGAGATTCAAGCTGCTTATTGTCATGTGCTCAGAGCAGCAGCGAGCAGCAACATCACAGGGAGAGAAAACAACACACACTGAGCTCTCTGTGTCTTCGTTACATCGAGTGCAGGAAAAGTAAAGTATGTTCATGCCTACTCTCCAGAAAAAACCCCAGATATGTTGTATCCAGAGAATTCACAGTAGTGAATTGGGTTTTTTATTGTATATTAGAGGTACATTTTGACTTCCTGGTTTTCTAAAGTGTCTCACTGGTTGTTGTTTCTCCCCCAGGCCTGTCCCCAGACCTCCAGTCCATGGAGCAGGTGCGAAGGGTCATGCGTCCCACTGATGTGCCTGACCAGGGCCTCCTGTGCGACCTGCTGTGGGCGGACCCCGACAAAGACGTGCTGGGCTGGGGGGAGAACGACCGCGGCGTCTCCTTCACGTTCGGCGCCGACGTGGTCACAAAGTTCCTCCACAAACATGACATGGACCTGATCTGTCGAGCCCATCAGGTCGGTGCCAGAACTCCAGTCACAGGCTAAAGAGCAGATTTTCATCATGTCGGGGCAATAAAGATGATTATCGTGAGCGATGGAACTTCTGGGGAAATTGGCAGAGCAGCAGGAGTTCAAGAGTCGAAATTAAACCACGTGGTCGATTGCTGCAAAGCAAAAGCCGTCTGTTTCTTGAAGGCGCGGTTGATAAGCTTGAATACTTTGAGACTGAAGAGACAATCTGCTCCTCCATGAGTCTCCTCTGATGACCTCTTTCCACAGTTAAAGCAGAACCACCTCCTAAACCAAACTGCTGCTGTGTGTTTGAAACAAGGTGGAAGGTGGAAGTGCTGCGATCGCACAGCAACAAAAGTGGAACCAGCAGTAAAATCATTAACCTGCGTTAACCTCATTTGGTTTTCTGCTTTGCACCATAAAGTCCCATTTGAATTTGTGTCCTACTTTTATCAGGTGATTGTTTTCATGTCTTGCTGGTGGAGCAAGACAAATGAAATGTGCTTCAGTGAAACATGTTGTTGAATGTTGTGAACAAACCTCGATGTTTCATGTTTCCAGGTGGTGGAGGACGGATACGAGTTCTTTGCGAAGAGGCAGTTAGTGACTCTCTTCTCTGCTCCAAACTACTGCGGGGAGTTCGACAACGCTGGCGCCATGATGAGCGTAGATGAGACCCTCATGTGCTCATTCCAGGTAAAGGAGAGACCAGAGGAGACGGACCCGGCCTTTCAGTCGACGCGTTTGTCTTATTCTCGTTCGCCTTTTTCTTCCCAGATTCTCAAACCTGCCGACAAGAAGCTGTTCTACAGCGGCGGAGGGGGGATGGGCTCCGGCCGCCCCGTCACTCCTCCCAGGAAAGCCAAGAAATGACACCAGTAGTTTGCCCTTGACCTTTTACCCAGCCCTCCTGCCCTCTCTACCTCTCTTCTCCTTTCTTTCACCAAACAGCCAGAAATCAAACCTATACCCAGGGCTTTTTTCCTTTTTTATCTGTACTTCTTAAAACATTTAATGTTACGAATTGTCTGAGTGCGTGCGTGCGTGGGCAGACCACAAACGTGTCCCGTCTGCAGGTGAGCATTAAAATCATGTGTGCACGTGTACATTTTGTGTGAGAGTATTAGAGATTTATACTTTCCCCTTGCTCTTACCACTCTTCCCGTGGAAAGGTCGAAACCACAGTGTCTGTCTGTACAGTGATTTGACTGAAAACGCAGGGTCTGGGGGACAGTGGGAGAGTGCTGTCATGATGAGTTTAACAGCCAACCCCTGCCAGCAGGTGGCGTGTGTGTACTTGTGGAGGAGAGGGGGAGTATTTTGGTTTCCCTGTCCTCTGTACTGTAAAATCTCAAACACAGGTGTGTGCATGTGTGTGTGTGTGTGCGTGTGCATGCAGCGTCTTGCCTGTTTGACTGTGACATCTCGGCGTTTTTGAGCAGGAAGGAGCATGTCACCGAATCAGAGCAAGCACGTACCCATTCTTCTTCTTCTTCACTCACACACTCACACACACACACACGCTCACACACTCACACACACACATGCACACGACTCTTCAGATTCATATGAGCCAGAGCTGTAAAAACCCCATACAGTTTAGGTTTGTACAGATTTGATTACTTGAAAGAGATTTTTTGTGAATTCGTTTTGTAGTCTTTCATCAAGTTGACCAATAAAGCGCGAATCTGAGCTGCACCGTCTCTTTGTCCTTTGTTGTGTGACTTCCTGATGCGCTATGAAGGGATCTGACGATGAATCCCAGGCAGAAAATGAGCTTCACTTCACTGTGAGGACACAAAGTATCATATTTATTCCTCCAAATGGTGAAATCTATTTAGCTGCTGTATTCTGGGTTTCATTTCTTTTGTTTGCAGACTTGTATTGTGTCTGTTGCACTTTGTGTTGGTGTTTATGAACTCGACCTCTTATCTTTGAGAGGATTTTTAGAGGATGTGTTTTGCTATGGGACTCCAGAAATCATACGAGGAACCCGAGGCTTTGCCTGCTCTGCGATAGTACAAGTTATAGTTGTTGAACTGTGGCGTAAAAAACTTCCTTTTTCACCATTAGTGGAAACGGCTGAGTTGAATTTGAAGGAACTGATCCCAACTAAAATTGAGAAAGTTCTCACACTGTTTCAATACCAACAGTGTGGTCAGTAACCTGTTGTGTGAGCTGTTGTCCACTAGGCGGCAGCATCACAATCCTCTGACTTCAGGATCCAGCAGAGACCAAAACACAAACCAACATTAACATGATTCATGAATCCCTCAGGAGAGGAAACGCGACGTGTGTCTTCCTTCTCTCCTCAGCTGCAGGCGCCTCTTTAACTTGTCCCATGAAGACGTGTGATCGTGTGATATTGGCTGGTGCTGGTGCAGGGTGACCGCTGAAAACGAGCCCTCTGTTCCCTCTTTCATGCTATATTTATCAAAACCAGATCCTGTTTCTTTCTGAGGCACTTCTCGGGCTCTTTTTGCATTCATTCGTCTTCCTGTCATCGACGCCCTCCTTCAAGACGCTCGGCCCGTCACTTCGCTGTCCTTTTACAGGGGCGGAGAGGTGACAGGCGCAGGGGAAGCGGCCAGTCGGTTGGCTGCTAAAAAGGACAACTCTTCTGGATGGAAACCCAGTGTTTCCTGTCGATTTTCCATCATTTCCTGTGATCAAACTCATCTCAGTTGAACGTCTGACCTTGATACAACATACCAAAACATAAGCACAGGATCAGGGGAGTATTCCTGATATTGTCGCCCATTATTTCATAATCTTAAGATCCCGAGCAGGTTTTCTGAGCCACATAATGATTTAGAAGAGGCTCAGACTCAGATCTTGCTTAATCCTCCTGTTATAGTCAAGCTGTTGGTCCGTGGCTGCTCCACCTTCACTCATTCTTCCTTCGGACCACAATCCGCCACCCCCCCGCCCACCTCACTCCTCCGTACATTTATAACTGGACGATGGCGACTTAAGGTCACCCTTGGCCGCCCGAGTCTCTGAGAGGCTGCCGGGTCTCAGATTCAGGCTGCCGTGGTCCTGCAGGATTAAGTTTCTAAATTCTGTGCTGGTCAGTGAGTCTTCAAGACTGAAATGTGACCTTGTACGTGTACTGTACTCAGGACCGCTCAAAAGAAGAACGAACCCCCCCACAAAACCCCCCCGCGCCTGCTGTGTTTCCCAGATTTGGTGACTGGTCCAGTTATTTCTTTTCTTTTCCTTTATTGCCGCGACGTTCACATCGGTTACAGCTATCAACCCTAAAATAGTGTCTTGGTTAGATAACAGTGTCTGACTCAAAATAGACAAGACATTGAAGATGTAGTATTTTTTCAAGAGTTCATCTTTCAGATGATACCAAATACTGAACATACTCGCTCACGCAGCTATGCAGGCCCGCGACACACAGCTGTTTAATTTACGAGCGCCATTATGAAACTCCAGAAGGATTTTGTTCACGCAGCTTCAATAAAACCTCATTTAAATGTTACAGATAATAACAGCCGCCTTGCTCTGACCAGTGGATCCTTCAAGAAGTGTGATTATTTAACAGATGGGTCCGTGCCAGTGTTGTTTTTATGAGCCTGATAATGCAGACGACCCACTTCAGTGCAGAGACGTTGCGTCAGAGACACCAAATCATCGTCTTTCACTTTCTCTTTTTAAGCTGCTGAATGGAGGAGAAAGCGTGAGCAGAAGGGTGTCGGTTCGAGTCCGCAGACCGGCAGGAAAACGAGCTGTGTCACGATTACTGAATGAGGGGTTTCACACCCCCCCCCCCCCAAGCTGCTCTGTGGATGCATCTGTGCGACGACCCACAACTCTTATTATGAATGAAAGATCACCATTCAAAGGAAGAGTGAAAAAAATGGACGAACACACAATAATCTTGTGTTATAGTGAGATTAAAGCCACTTAATTCAACTGTTTTCTACAGTAATAAGACATTATTGAGAGCAGATATTCAAATGAAACGTTTCAGACGTTCCTCCATTTTAAAACCTTTGATTGTTTTGATTTGTGGTGAGAAAGCAACATCACCAACATCACATTTTACTAATATTTCCATCACAGCTTGTTGAATCCAGAGTTCTGATCTATTTCCAGGAACGTTTATGGACAGAAATGAGTGAATCTTCCTTCACTTTGCTGCTTTCTCGTACCTAAATCTGTGCCTCTGATTCCCCCACTGAGTCGTGAGGCTTCAGTCTGATCTGCCGACGTGTTTCCAGGCGTTTCCTGCTTTTTTTATTTTTTAGTGCATTGTGCTTGTGAAAGGTCAGACAAATAAATGCCTGGTAACTGTAGACAGATCCACTGGGTCGGATGTTGACGGATGCCTGCACACCTCCAGTTTCCCAATAAACCGTCTTTGCCTGCGAGTCGCCGCCGCCGCCGCCGTCCTCTAAAAATGCCGAGCCAGCTGAGCCAATGACGCGCCGGTGAAGCGAAATCCACTTTCGATCAAGAGTCTCGCTTTCCCGTCGGCTCCCCCGAGGCTTATATAGTACAGGCCTAAGTGTGTGGAATGGTGCGAACAACCAGGAACTCCTCGGTCCGGCGCAGATACTGATGACTCCGTGGAGTCACATGCGTCCGTCCCCCCGTCCCCCCCCTCTCCACCGACATCCCCGTCCCGTTTTCTGCCATTAGGTGAAAGTCGGACTCCCGAGCTGCGCTGTTCTGAAAGGCAAAAAGCAGCGAAGCTGCTCTGGTGCCATGCCCAGCAGCACAGTGTCACCTGCTCTATTTATAACTCGCCAGGAATTCTGGATTCAGAGACTCAGCTGCCACTTCTATTATTACTATTAGCTAATGCTGTAACAAGTACCCGGCTCACACCAACTCCGTGGCTCCTTTATCCGCAGCCTTATTGCCCGGGACTAATTACGTCCTCACTGTCAATTCCACACACGTTATTAAAGGAAAATTTATGTCGCGGCTCCTGACACTTTTCTGGACGATAACATGCGAACGAATGTTCGGAGCGACTCGATGCGAGCGGGTCAGCGTGCCGCTGAGGTGACGTGGCAGTCTGAGCGCTCGGAGGTGGGGAGAAAACAAGGGGTTTTTTTGGAAGTTTGTTGCTCGGACGCGACCTCTCTGGAGGTTTGATCCAACGAGCCGTTGATTGAAGGGGCGGCTCCGTGGCTACTGTAAATGGGGATTCCTTCGCTTCATTAGGAGCGCGTGAGATCCAGCTGGACGGCTTCCAGGCCGGAGAATGTGGCGTTAATGGCAATAACCTTCTTCAGGAAACATGTCAGTCTCTCCTGGCTCCGTGTCTTTAGGTGCCAAACGCCGGCTCGTCCCTCTCGCTCTGCCCGTGGCGTGCATGTCAGCAGAGACAGACTTAGTTGCGTAAGATAGCCATGTGTGCAGCTGCACCACCACTTAACACTTGTACAGAACTGGGAACACGTATAGGGTTCACAGGCGGGAGAGGGGAGGGAGGGCGGGCTCCCTGGGTGAAGGCGGCACATGGTGATCCCTCGGCCCGGCACGAGGGCGGGTGCTGGAAGCTGCCGGGGGTCCCAGCTCCGAGGGGTTTACGCCGGAGTGGTCCCTGCACACGCAGGCCGGTGACACCTCAGCCTCAGACAGAGGCGGAAGATGGAGGGGAGCGCGGAGGAAACCTTATCCTTCTGGGATATTGAGTTAAATGTCACTGCTCTGACCTGAGGGAGACACTGACAGGCCGACCCCTATCACAGCCCCCAAATCTCAGAGGTCACAACGGCTGTACGACAGCTGAGGCCCGGAGAACGACTGGGTGAAACAGAGATGGGACGCTTGCAGAACAAGAACAGATATGAAATCCTTTCGCAAGTCCACCAGCGAGAAAAGCTCCCGTAACATAAAGCCAGCGCCAGATGTTTGTTCTTTTTAGTGTGGCTGGATCAGAACGATTCACGTTTTGCGTGATTCAGTGAAAATTAAAGGAAGAACAGGAGCAGATGTGCTGATACTAACCAAACCTTAAAGCCGGTTCACTGGTGAGAACCAGGAACATCTGCATTAGGATCCAAGGGAACAACAGGCAGGATTTGGTTCATGTCAACGACAGTGAGGGACGTTTGCTGCGATCAGTCAGAGATGGTTCTCAGTATTTGGTGCCGTCCTGTGAGGAAACAGAGTCGCAACAGAGCCTGAAAGCTACAAAAAGCTTCGTCCGTCTTTCCATCTTCTATTTCTCTTTTTCTGTCGATGATGTCGGTGTTGACGCTGATCTCGGCTTACATCGGCCTGAAGCTCCTCAGATCAACATGAGCGCCGAATAATCTCAGACACACATTCACACCTCTGGACGATTTACAGTCGCCAAATGACCTCATATGCGTGTTTTCAGAGCGAGCAGGGAGAACATGGAAACTCTGAATCAGAACATGAACCCAGGAGCTTCTAAGCATGAGGCCGGTACAGAAACCACTGCAGCAACTGGAGATTATCGTCGAACACAGAGACCAGTCGACTGAGCGAGAGCAAAAAGCTGGTTTCCAGTCAGTGTGTTGTTCTCTAACCTGAAAAAATA
>JAUESF010000088.1:8580823-8590823 GCA_032274765.1 Malacoctenus tetranemus | reverse complement strand
AGAAGGTAGAGGTTGAGGGTGGGGGGGTGGGCGGGGGGGAGCGCCCATGCCCGTGACATGACTCTAATTTAAAGTGAAGGAGCTAAAAGAGGAGGAGGAGGAAGAGGAGGAGGAGGAGGGAGGAGGAGGATGGGGGGGAGGTCGCATGTTGCACGGAGATATTCCTGACTGTCGGATTGTGGCAGCTTCATTCCTCCCCTCTCAAAGCAGGGATCTGCTGTTACCCCCACCGACAGGGAGGCGAGGGGAGGCGGGGTGTGTGTGTGTGTGTGTGTGGGGGGGGGCGCACGCGCTGCGCTCCACTGTATGCGGTTGCATAACAAACAGCCACAGGGAGGCTGTTTGTAGCTGCAGTGGACAAGTTGGACTATTATCTTGTAGCTCAAAGGAATTATGTTAAGCAGTTGGTCCGCGCGCTTCCAGGCTGAGAGTCATGCATGTAAACGAGCTTTGGCACATAAAAACCTGTAAAGTGTGAAGGGAGGGAGGAGAGGGGGGGAGGACGAGGAAGGGGGGGAGGAAGAGGAAGGGGGGGGGGCGTGATCTGTGATTCGGCGTGCGCGCTGCCACGCTTCCCAGCGACGAGATGATGATGAAAAGAGAAGATGAGAGGGATTCCAGCTGGCAGCACGAGAGCGATCAATCACCGGCGCCCTGCGAGCGCCGGCTTCCCGGAGCGCCGCCCGCCACCGGGCCTCCCGGCGGCGCTACGTGTGCCGGCGCCGGCGCCGCTGCCACTGCCACGCCGCCGCTGCTGCTGCTGCTGCTGCTGCTGCTGGTGCTCAAGCTGCTCCAGCTCACGGCCACATCTGCCACAACTGGGAGGCGACTGACTCTGCACATCATATCAACCACGGCACGCGCTGCAGAGCGTCCCTGTGTGTGTCCACAGAGATAAATTAATGATCACACAGATCTGCACCTGAATGCATGTTTGCCTGCACCTGTGTGAATGCACAGCAGCTCAAAAGTGTGTGTGTGTGTGTGTGTGTGTGGGGGGGGGGGTGCTTTGAGGTGTGTTTGCATCAATCGATATCATTAATCCCTCTATAGGAATTAATTTTGCATCCTCCTCCTTCATTAACTTGCTTCTACCTCCACCTTGCCGCCTCGCAATCTCCCACTTAATGATGTTTCCACTTGTGGGCGGCTTCATTGTTGCTTTATTGTTGTGTCAGAGTGAAATTATTCGCTGTATCTCCGCATCTGCACTCGTTTGTCTTCCGACGTGAGCGCGTGATTTGTGAGAGGAGGCGTTTCTCGCTCTTTAATTCAGCTCGAAGTGTTTCTGGATTCAATGTTTCTGTTGTCGTGGCACCACAGCAGCGCAGCAGCGCAGCAGCACGGCAGCGCGGAGCGTCTCCTCCTGTAACCCTGAACCACTGACTCCCTCAAAGTCCTTGCAAACTTTGCGGTTTGGCACGGTGCGTGGTGGCGCGGCGGCGCGGTGGCGTGCTTCCTGAGTCTGTTTCATCTCGAGCCAAGAAAAAAAAAAAAAAGCGCCGGGCGAGCCGGGGAGCGTATCGCCCCGCCGCCGCGGCAACCAAACATGACAAATGACCCTCGGCCGCCTGTAATTTGTGCTGAAGGTCAACAGTCGGAGGGGAGAGTTTCACAGGTGCTTCCTGGCAGCGCGGCGTCGTCGGTCAGGGCGACTTTATCTTGAAAGCTCTGAAATGAATCTGTTTACCGGCTCGGACCCTGAACACGGAGGTGAGGAGGGCGAGGAGACTCAGGGAGAGGAGGAAGAGTTTCATCTGGTGGAAAGGAGGACGGTGAATTTTATTACCAGTTTGGGGAAGAGTCGATGTTGTCGTAGTTTATCAGTCTTACTGTGGAGTCTTTGGACTTCAGTGTCGGTGTTTTCTAACAGGAGACGACTGCTGAGCTTTCAGCTTTATTCTTTTTATCTGGATTTAAATGATTTGGACATTTCATGTCTTTCGTTCAGTCCTTTCGGTGTGTTGTGTTACTACATTGCTTCTTATCCAGTCATTTTCAGTTCATCTACTCGTGATAGATTAATAATGTCATTTCACTTTCAGTTATGAGTCAATAAAGTGGGTGATTAAGGTTTTTTTCGCAGCTGTTCTACAGATAAAAGAGCCACACACTCTTATAAAGCAGCACAGAAATGTCACTTTTTATCTTTTTGGGCCTCAGATGTACGATTAAGTCCAAAATTCACATTTTTCCTGAACCAGCCCTCACCCATCAGTCGAATCTAGTCCTCGTCCATCTCGTTATGATGCAGAACAGACGGACAAAAATCAACCGACGTGGAAACAATGAAATGAAGTTCTTTCAAGATATTTCCTCATCACAAATGTAACTTTGAGATCTCTCAGTGAGCCTAAAATAAAGCGGTTATCTAATAACTTCAGCTTGTCAGACGCTTCAGCCACCAGAGCAAACAGCCGGCAGTCCGGCCGTCTCCGTCTCACTTCTCCTCATTTCGATATTTTAAAGTCTCGCCAAAGTCAACAGCGGAGTTGGGCGGCACACACTCGCAGTGCAAATATTAACTTCTCAGTTTTTATCGATTAATGCAGCGCGAGCAGAAGGTGGTCCGGAGGGGGGATTTGTTCAGTATTGAGGACACGACGCCCCCTCAAGCCCTGCTGTCTTTAGACAACAGAAGCTGTGAGATATTTGTAATCCGCCCCCTTCTTTTTATTTTGAAAGAGCGCAGACACATCAGCTCCGCGGTCAGCTCTCTGCCTCCCGCAAACACGACTTTACATAATCGTCAGGGCCCCTCTCTGGACGGGGACGCGTCCGTCCGGGACGACGTCACGCCGCGACGGCCCGTTGGTCTTCGGAGGGTCGTTTGTGACGCGCGGCGAACGCGAGGAGGATTAAGGATTTGTTCTGGACCCTGATTGTTCGTTATCCTCCATCCCTCCCGGTACGCTCGCGTTTATTCAGATTTATTCAATTGATATGCAAATGCGCGCTCGTCCTCGGCTGCGTATTGACAAGCGATGAGTAACGGCCTTCCTTTAAAACTCTTCTAATTGGGGTGGCGCGGGCTTCCTGCAGGAAGGCGATGAAGAGCCGTAGATCAGCTCGGCTGACGGATGAGGACGAAGGTCCTGCTGCTGCCGCTCGCCATGTTTCACTTTTAGTTGCCAGGTCTGACAGCGCGCTGCATCACTGTCTTCCCCCTCCTGATTCATGTATTGCAAAGTTTTGGTGACTACCTGCGTGCGTCTCCTCTGCCCCCCCCCTCCCCCCCTCCCCCCGGCAGCCCTATGACTGTGCGGAAAGGAAAGCGTCTGGCCATCTCCATCCAGGAGCACATGGCCATCGACGTGTGCCCGGGCCCCATCCGCCCCATCCGCCAGATCTCCGCCTACTTCCCCCGCCTCTCGCCCACCTCCTCCTTCTCCGAGCCGCTGTCGCCCAATCAGGTGGCGGCGCCGGCCGCGCTCAGCCCCGGCGCCGCGGGGCAAGGCGGGGGCGCCGCCGGGGGAGGAGGGGGCCTGTTGTCGCCGGCGGCGGCGGCGACCGGGGGCGGCTCGCTGTCGGCCATGAGCAGCATGGACACGTCCATCGAGATCGACAGCTGCGACAGCGACGACAACAGTGAGTGATCCGGAAACAGACGGCCGGGTTGGAGGAGCAGTGATTCATGTGGGAAGTTTTACCCACCGAAAAGTGACAAAGACACCGGAGCTCCGTTTACATAAAAGTAAACAAAGCAACTTCTGAGCTCTGAGGATGACTCGAGCCGATGAAGAACTGATGCCACACTTATTATGAAAGTCAGTCATCGCGTCACACTTGTTGATTGAGTAACACGAAGGTTTTTACAAAGTGTTGTCGAACTTACTTATCGAACAAATCCTGCGACGTGTTGTCTCGGGAGCTCAGGCAGGAAGCAGCGTGGCTGATCGACAGGTGAGGAAGAGGAGGAGGAGGAGGAGGAGGAGGAGGAGGAGGAGGACATTTAGCTTGATGAAGAACGAGACAGTAAAGTTCACAGCCTGCAGGCAGCTGAACCTGGTTACCGCTGACACGTCTTCTGTCCAGTGCGACTCGGGGCCAAGTTTCACTGGCGTCACTTCTCCGATAAACACAGTGTCAAAGGGGAGCGTTTGTTTACTCCACTAACACGAGGAGAAGCTCGGCTGTTTTTGTTTATATTACACCATAAAGCAGCCTCGCTGTTACAGGCTAATGCAACAGTAATGCAAAATCATGTAGAATAATGTCAGTTAAGAGCCTTAAATCTGGGAAATGATATTTCCTGAGCAGCTTGATTAGATTTTCTCGATGCAGGAATCAGGAGAAACACTCAGTTTAACTCGGAGCCTAAAAATCGGGACTAAAACCACCAACGTTTTCGCCCATTTCTGAGCTGCATTATTGGGATTTTTTTGGCTCATAATTGCTGTAAAGCGCTCGTTGATGCGGCTGTTGCGCCACTCAGACGAGCGAAGGCTTTGGTGTCGCTGCACCCTCAGCGTGAAGCGCAAATTAACATATCTGCACCGCTCCGCTGACAAAAATGAGCTGAAGTGTATTCAGCCCCGAACCGTTCGGCGGCCCCTCCGTCGCCCCCACCCCCCCCCGTCGCTCCCCCCGTCTCCTCTGGAGGTAATAAAGTCCTCCGCACAAAAGCAATTACCAAAGTAAGCGCCGCCGCTCTTTCTTTCTTTCTTCTTTTCTTCCTCTCTGACTTTTTATTCACCGCCTTTCAGCTTCTCTCGGGACTCTTGAGTTTGACCTGCTGTACGAGAAAGCCACCAGCTCCTTACACTGCACGGTGCTCAGAGCCAAGGTAAAAAAAAAAACACTCTCACACACACACACACACACACACACACACGCTCTCAAACACTCTCCTATCGAGTCCATTAAGTCCATTAAGTGAGACCAGGCTCCCCCACAGGTTTCTGACAGGTGTTTTAAGGTGTTTATCCAGAGTTGTTGAGTAAACGGTTAATGGAGAAAGTGCCTCAAACCATCTGAGCGTCCCGATCCGTCGCATTCACACGTTCACTCACTACAGGAGCGCCCGCACACCTGCCGGGGAGCAGCCTGGAGCTCGAGCTCTTGCCGAACGACACATCGGCGCGTTTAAACCGACAACCTTTGTGTCGAATTTCCGATGGAATTCGACAGACGTCTCCGGGGAAACGTTTGTAAATGAGCAGGTAGCATTCAGAGTCGGCGCCACGATCAGCAGGTTGTTGGAGTCCTCTGGATGTTTCATGTGAAGACAAATTACAGATGAACGTTTGACCTGTTGTTCTCTATCGTTTACTTTCATCTGGAACTTCCATCAGAAGTTTCTCTTGCCTCTCCTGCTGCGTCTGAGGCGCGTAAACAAAGTGGCTCCCTGAAGTTTCACTTCAATTATGACTTCAAGGACTCCGGGTCGAGGCTTCGACGTATTTCCGTGGCTCTCGACGCGCTCTGACTCACCGCGACGTCTCTGAGAGTGAGTTATTTCCGGTGCGAGACTCCCTCGAGTGGGCGCCAGACGTCACAGGGGGTCCGAGGCTTTTCCTGCTGTGATTCGGTCCAAATGAGGAACCGGAATGAGAGAGTTTCTCCCATCTTCACTGGATCCTGAACGCTGCCTGCTGCTTTTATTTCCGGCGTGCGTTTGTTTCCCTCAGCGTGTCTCTCTGCTTCGCTCTGATGTTCGGTTAAATCAGATCTAAGTGGGGGAGACGCAGACTTTCCTCCGCAGCAAACGAAGGCGCCTCCTGGTCGGAGGAGCAAACTCCAGCCTCGCTCGCTCCGTCACGTTAACAGATGTGAGCCTTCGCTTCGGTTTCTGCTGCTTCCTCCGAGACGGTCCGTCACATTAATACTCGCCCACCTCCCGTGGTCCCCGGCGCTTCCGGTCTAATCTAAACTAATCCCTCACCTGCCGCTCTCCCACTCCTCTCACCACAGCGCTGGAAGTTTGCACAGCGTCCTCTGCGTCTTCCACACGTCACGTTTCGTGCGTTTTTCCTCCCGTCAGGGTCTGAAGCCGATGGATTTCAACGGTCTGGCTGATCCCTACGTCAAGCTGCACCTGTTGCCGGGAGCCTGCAAGGTCTGTTGTGTGTTTTTCTTTCCCATGAAGAGGACGCTGTGTTTTTCTCTCTCACTGAGAGACCTTCAGCAGGACTTCTGAGCGAACGCTTAATTCATGCTGTCATTCTAGAGTTGCATAATGAAACCGCGAGTGCAGACCAATAAATCCCACCGACCTTGTAGCTGGAAAGTGTTCAGGCTGGTTTATTTTTTATGTTCTGTCTGGAAACGAAAGCATGAAGTTGCATTAATGCTCCTTTTTTTTCTCCTTCGCAGGCGAACAAGCTGAAGACCAAGATCGTGCGCAACACGCTGAACCCGGTGTGGAACGAGACGCTCACCTACTGCGGCATCACCGAGGAGGACATGTACCGCAAGACGCTCCGGTAAATGTTTGCCGAGGGAGAGGCCGCGCCCGCGCCCGTCCTCCTCCCCGTGTCCCACCCGTCCGTCCACCCGTCCGTCTCGTTCTCGTCTCCCCCTCATCAGGATGCTGCGCTGGTGTTTACAGAGGATTTCTTATCATTGATCTCAATCTCAGAGCCGGTTTCTATTGGTTTCAGCCTCCCTCTCTCACCCCCTCCTTTCTTTCTATCTCGGCTGATCCTTAGATCCTCCTGTCACCTCACCTTCATTCCTCCTCATCCTCACCCTTCTCAGGCAGAGATCTCCTCCTGAACCATCCCTCTCTTCCCCCCCTCTCTTGTCTCTGCTCCCATCTCCCAGTGACAGATTGAGGTCAGACTAAACACCGCGGGGGGTTTTAATTTCATTGACCCCTCCCCCCCTCACCCCCCCATCCCCCACCCCTCCTCCCTCCAGAGGTGGCGAAAGCTGCAAATTGTCTCAGCCTGTGACTAAAAGTTTGCCGCGGCGCCGACGGGAGCGGGGTTTAAACAGGATGGACGCCCGGTGTCCCGGGGGAAATGAGAGGCGCCGGCCCCCACCGGCCTGTGACACCGCGTTAATTCAGCAGCGCCGCTTAAAGATCAGGAGACGGGAAATTTAACTCGGGGAAACGGGGGGAACACGCCGCCGTCTCCCACTGACATTTAAAACGGGCCCGCTGACTTATTTTAATCTCCGGCTACATTTAGATTTTCTTTTCACGGCCTGATGACGCCGAGGCAGATACAGTCAAACGGCCGCCGGGGTGAAATCTAACGAATTCACCCTTTGCTCACCGTGGAAACGGCGTCGCTTCTGGTTCAAGTCTCCTGTCTGCTCGTTACGTTCGTGTGTTCACGAGAACAAACAGCAGAAACATTGATTATTGGTTCCAATCTATCAGTGGAACGATCCTGCGACACTTTGAGAAAGTGAAGTTTCACCAGAGAAAGAGGAACATTTGCTGTGTTATCTCCTCGGCAGACGGGCGCAATATGAACTCAACACAATAACAAGATAAGCCACGATTAAAGGAAACAAACAAACAAACCAGGAGGACGCTGCAGACAACAGATTGTGTGTTGTGTTCTGAGGCTTCAGGAAAAAACAAGCTGGGTTTGTATTTCCTTTATAATCGGCGTGAGGATCAGAATTTACACGCTCGCTCCTGATTTCAATTATTTTTTAGGTTAATTTTATTTCTGAGTTTTTGGTTTTCAGCCAGCGTGAAGCAGCGTCTGTTCCACAGTGAGACAGAGAAACTGGGAAGTCCGAAACAACTCAAATTCTGATTATTGTCGGAAAACGCAAGTTTTGTTTTCGTCACTTTGAGAATTTTAGATTAAACCGCAAAATCACAGATGAAATATTTGGTTTAGTTGCCTCTAATCCTCATTTGGTTGCTTCATGTTTCACTTCTGAGATTGAATTTGATTAAATCTCTTGTAAAAGACCAAAAATGTGATATTTCCTTTGAGTAAACGTGGTTTTCAGGTAGAATGAGTCAGAGAGGATTCCTGTGTGAGGCCAGTGGTGGACGTCCGTCTGAATGAGCCTCCGGCGTTGTCAGCACACGCACTTCTTCACGTGTCTGACGTGGTCGTTTAACTCGACGACGGCGCGCGTGGGTTTCGGATTCATCGCCGGCTGACGGGCGCGCGGGGCCGGTCGGAGGAAGCAGGAAGCATGAGCTGTCAGCGAGACAGTAAACATGTTTACGTGGCGGGGGGCCGGCATCGCCGCCGAGCTGCCGCTCCGTCCCTCCGACGCGACTCCCTGACCTCCTGTACTCTCGCTGCACCACTCACCACACGCCTGCTCTTTGTGTCCGCGCTGCCCTTTCTCTGGTACGACCGTCTCCCGGCATCCTTCACCTCTGCGCGCCGGCTCACTCCTCTTTGTTCTCCTCTGCTCCCGTTTTATCTCTTCTCCATTTTTCCCCTCGTCCGTTTTGCTGCTTTCCCGGAGAGTTCAGGTGTTTCTTTTCTTTTTTTTTGCCGTCGCCGCCGCCGCCGCCTCTGTGTGTGTAATAACTTCCCCGACTCGTCGCCACCTCCGGGGATTTCAGCACGTATCTGGTGTCTCCTGGCAACTGGCCCCTTTTGCACCTTCCACGTTTCAGTAACGCTGTTTTATTACCGGGAAGCGGCGCAGGTGAAGGCGGCGTGTCAATCCGTGTCAGGCGGCACGTTTGATTCCTCTGCTGGGAAATCTTCATTTTCTCCGTCTCATCACGTCGCTCATTTACATAAAACCGGGAGAAATATTTATATATATGAAGCAGCACATTCCCGTCCGTTTTCTTTAGCCTGCAGCACTTTGAGTTAAGTGCTCAGGATCAAACGCATTCGTCACTTTTCATCTCCTCCATCATTTGCGCGCCGGCGTGTGATTCCACATTACGAGACCCCCCTTCCTCCCCCCCACGCTCTCGTCTCAGCCGCCTCCGCCCACAGCTGCGTTTCAGCAGGTGGAAAAAGTTTCGCCGGCCGACGCGCGCCGACTGTTTCGACCTTGCGCTGAGAGCGCTCCGGCGCGTTACCGAGCTCCCGCTGGAGGAAGCGCGGTTACGGCCTGCGGAGCGGTGCTTCATCCTGTCTGAACGGCAACAGTGGGAGGGGGAAACGTGGAGAACACAACGCGTTGCCATGGTTGCGCAGAGGCTAACGCGTTGTTGCGCTTCACTTCCAATATTTTCTTGATTTTAACACGATGAACGATGGGCGCCGGGCCTTCGTTTTATCAGGCAGGCCACAGTTTGGTTCACTTGTTTGGTTCACTTGTTTGGTTCACATGTTGGAGCTTTCACACCGGCCCAAACGAAGCGGACCATCCAAGAGAACCAACTCTGGTCCCTTGAAATAAACCAACGAGCTCTGGAGCTAAATCGCCTTCGAATATATTATTTCACTCTGTTGTCAACCGGCGTAAGTTAGAAGCTTTTACTTTGAAAGTCTCTGCAGCCGTGTGAGACTTGTTGTGGTCTTGCGTTTCTTTGTTTGCGTCGGACGTCTTCCGTTTCCTTCCGACTGACTGAGTCCCGCCGCGCTGCCGCTGATTCAGTCTAATCTCCATGTGTTTGCTGCTGCTTCGTTTCGTTGCCGCCGTCGTCCCCACGTTGCCGTGAGTTACGTTTCGCCGTCGCAGGAAGTCGGCCGCACGCCTCATCAGCCCGCCTCGCATATTCTGCCCCCCCCCTCGTGTATCTCACTGCTTCCTATATTTATTCATGATCCCAACACTTTCCCACCGTTTCTCACTATTTTTCCATTTTTCGATCCCCCTCCTTCCCCCCTCCCTCCCTCCCTCCCCCGTCTCTCACTCCCAGGGTGTCGGTGTGCGACGAAGACAAGCTGACACATAATGAGTTCATCGGGGAGTCGCGGGTGGCCCTTCGCCGTGTGAAGCCGGACCAGACCAAACACTTCAACATCTGTCTGGAGCATCCCCCTCCTGTGAGAAGAAGAAGGGGGAGGGGGGAGGGAGGGGAGGGGGAGAGGGGGGGAGGATAACAAAGCACAGGAGCCAGCTGAAAGCAGGAGGAAAACAGGAAAATTAATGTGTGTGAGGGAGA
>JAUESF010000088.1:8460820-8471093 GCA_032274765.1 Malacoctenus tetranemus | reverse complement strand
TGTGTGTGTGTGTGTGTGTGTGTGTGTGTGTGTGTGTGTGTGTGTGTGTGTGTGTGTGTGTGTGTGTGTGTGTGGCGCCTGAGATAGAGACCACAGGCTCACATCTGAACTGTCCTTTAGTCACCACACAAAATACACGTCAGTCCCACTCATCCTAACACCGCTCCTGCTATCTCTCTATCTCCCCCTTCAACCACAGCTCACATCAACGCTCCGATACAATCTCCCCTGTGCTCTATTTCACTTTCCACAGACACTGAATGGAGGCTGGAGCGAAACAGGTGAAGACAGATAAGGGGAAAAGGAGATCTAGTCGAAAGAGAAATAGAAATTTTCAAAGAGAAACAGTGGAGCAAGACAGGACAATTGAAGGGTATTATATCATGGCCTGACAGTCAGGAGTGACGCAAAAAAGTCTCAGCCGTCATTATTGTAAAGTAAATACAATTAGGCCGAAGACCAAGATAGGAAGGAGAGGAGGAGGAGGAGGAGGAGGATGAGGAGGATTCCTGAAAAAAAAGGAGGAAATAAATGACACGCTTCCCTCGTCTGTCATCGCC
The DNA here is from genome assembly GCA_032274765.1 of Malacoctenus tetranemus. Taxonomy (NCBI): domain Eukaryota; kingdom Metazoa; phylum Chordata; class Actinopteri; order Blenniiformes; family Labrisomidae; genus Malacoctenus; species Malacoctenus tetranemus. Next base: position 8,470,533 of record JAUESF010000088.1, on the reverse strand, counting down.
TGTCTCACTTTAACCTTCATGCTGCCTCTGCGAGAACTGGCGATGGCAGTCCGGAGAGTAATGAGTGTGATGGCCCAATGCTTCAGAGCTAATCTTTATTTTTAGGAATCAAGTGATATCAGGCTGCAGAGAGGAGGGAGGGAAAAGGGGGGGGAGTATACACACACGCACACGCACACGCACACACACGAAGCTGTATAGACAGCTACGTTTGCGCAATGAGGAAGATGAATGGTTGGACTAAGTTGCGATAAGGTTTTAAATGCACACATGGTGAAACCTGCAAGTAGAAAAAAGAAACGCTTCTGGAGTCGGACATGAAAAAAGTACAAGGGCCTCTGAACGAGTGTTGAAGTGTGCACTCGCCTCTCATGGCCCTGCTCTCCGGGAGTGGTACTCACTCATCCAGAAAATAAATCGCTCCCCTATAAAAGAATGACTGCTTTAGGAACGAGCCAGATGTTACCTTTCATGTGCTAATAGGATTATTCATTAGGAGACCCATTTTTTTTCTCCCTGCGAGTGACACAACAACGTCACCTAGTTGAGGTGAATTGTGTGCGTCTGTTGTTGAACAAAGAGGGATGGGCGTCTGTGTGTCTGTGGCTGACTTCATACATCTGTTGCATACCAGAGCAGACACTTCACACCTGATCTCACCTGGGTGTCGCTGCCAGTGTGCACCGCTCTGTCTGCCTGTGTGAAGCACGTGTTTTTGTCCTATTGAGAAGCAGCAGTGTTTGGGGGGGGGTGTCTCCATCAGCTGGAGGCCCCCACTCAGAGGAACAAGAGTCAATGCAAATTCTGACAAACAAATTAGAAATTGTCGTATTTCAAGTGAAAATATCACACCGCACTTTTGACAAGATCTCATTTCTGGATCAAAAGATCTTATTTCAAGTAGAACGAGGTTGCTGCATTGACAGATATTGTTCTTCTGATATTGAGCGCATCTTATATTTGGGTGACCATTCTTTTTAGGATCGCCAGCATCAAAATCTGATCGGAACAAAGCAATTATTAAGTGCATTTTAATCATTTTATCAGACATCACATTTGATAGATTGGTGAAAACAAGGTTGCTCGTGTGTCCAGTGATTCATTTATGTTGGACAGGCAAATAGTCCAGGCTGTACTTTGTCATTCAGTCCATGTTAGCTAGGAAACAGAGTCCTGCTCCCTGTGACCCTAATTTGGATAAAGAAGAAAGAGAAGATAGACGGAGGGGTGGAAACACTGATGGACGCAAGCCTCACAGCATGAACCTTCGGTCGCAAATTACTTGTGGCTTAAGCTTCTCACCAGTAACACTGAGACTGACACAAATTATTGATCTGAACTGGGGGAGGTCAGAGGCTCGGGTCGGTTGTCATCAGTGCTGGCAGGTGTCACCTGAAATTGAACCATTAACTACTTGCTCTCCTGTGTATCCAAGAAAAGAAAACGAGCAGGACCGCGCATGTGGGGAGAAAACAGACATGGTTTTGTTTCGACCGCGACGAGGACTGAGCGATTACCTCAACTGTTAAGTGTCAAACACAAATCACTCCCAACATAATCAAGCTGTCGCTTTCAAGAAGCCCTTTAGATTTTTGTTTTTGAAGATTGAGATGTCAACACTTTCCATCATCGCATGTGAACCAAGTAAATTTTACATTTAGGCACATTTAGCCCCCCCCCCTCCAACTCTGGCTACTTTCATTTCCAGATTGTCCTTGGTGCTTATTTTCCCCCTCTCCAGCTCTGTTTTCATACTCGTGTTTGAATGCTACAGCATTCAAACACAGGAGGCAACACCACAGTCTCTTCTACAGCACCAGTGCTCTCCTCCTCTTTTTTATCCTCCGTGCATGGTTGTCTGTACACGCCTCGTGTGTCTGTTTTTTCCATTGTCTTTGCTTGGGATAACTACGGGGAATAAAAAAGCAGCAGGGGAGTTCTCTAGTTACCCATCAGCTTTTAAAACCCTCGGTGTGTCAGGAAGGCAAAGAGAGACGGAGGGATTGAAAGACATGCACGGAGGGAGGGGGGAAAAAAGGAAAGAGAGACAGTGAGGAGATGAGAACAAAAAAAGATGGAGTGAACGGAATAGAGAGATATAATGTTCTGGAGGAAGACAGGGAGGAGAGAAAAGGAGAGGGTGATCCGATGCATTCTGATTAGAGCAGGCAGCCTCTGCAGCATCCATCCCTTTTCTGGTAGTCACATCTCCATCTACACTAGACAGTATGTGTGGTAGTTTACAGACTGTATGTATAAACCTGCTTCCTAGAAATTTATCAAGACCCCCTCCCCTCCCCTCGCCCACCAAAGATCAAACACATTCCACAACCCCGAACAACAAATAAACAACAGGGAAAACTGGTGCAATTCAGCAGGGACAAAGTGAGTAAAGAGCCTAAAACCATAGAAGCAGACTGACTGATACAGTAAGACCACCACAGTCGAAGTCAGAGCAAATTACTAATGACCTGCCTCAACACACTGTTCAAGGCCTGGGTGAGGCTGGCGAGAGGCTGTTAGTCAACATAAATCTTTGCAGCTTTAGTACCTCTCGTGGTATCTCTCGCAAACACATTTTATTTTGAAATCAATAAGTGCAATCAATACAAATAATAATGTAAGATACATATAAAATATACACATGAAAATAAATGTAATGCACACATGGATTTCCAATAAAGTTGTGCATAAGGGGGAATTTCTGATTACTGTGGGTTAAAAGAAAGGATCGATCCATTCAGCCTTCAGACTGCTGATTCCAAAAGAAACTCCAAATATTGTTTAAATTTATCAAAAAATAGCCTTTAAACTGTAACACTGAGCCACGAATTTGCCCAATTCGGAGTCTTCAGCTTTACAGTCTGAACACACGGCTGCAGAACAGACAGAAGAGACCCTACGAATAGGGAATGATAAAAACAGCACACTTCACGTTTCCACCGTCATCGTGAAAGCATCACTGGCACACTGTGGCTTTGTCAGACCCGACGTTTGACATTAAATTTGGTCTGTTTTAACCCACTACAGAACATCACATGTATTTGTGAAGGCTAAACTTGAAGAGTGGCTATGTCACATGTCACAGGTTCCTGGCTGGGACATGTCAATCTGCACGCCAAGCAAAGCGCCTCATTAGAACGACTCTATATTTTTCAGTCCTCGCTGATTTACAGTGTACGATATGAGCAGTCTCTTGAAAGACAATCCTTTAAAACCCAGTGATTCCCAGTGCCGTCCCACAGCATTAAGCTACCATTAACTGACAAAAGATATGCTGCATTCGCTGGAGGTCTAATGCATCGCACCGATGTCATCCCTCAACACAGTCGCTTAAACACAAAGACGACAGTATATACCTTCATATCACGCCCACAGAGGGCGGATTCATTCCCCGGCGTCCTGATACAAAGACAGAAAATAAACCTAAGAAAAGACCCACGTTGTTAAATGACCTTCCCTACTCAGTGTTTTTACGACACAATCAGCGTGCTCGGAGGAGACGGATCGAAGATGTGTAATTATGAGCATGAGGTGACATGGGGAGGAAAAAAACAGACGGAGGAGAACGAGCAGATAGAGCTGGATTACAGCAGAGTTTGAAATTTGCATGAACGTGATAATACTGCCACTCAGTTCTCCCAGCAGCATGTGAGACCACGCGGGCTTGTGATAATGTGAAACGGTGGTAATTCCTTGATCACAGAGCACAAGGAAGGACTTAAAACTCAATTTACCAAGAATTCAAAAATACATTCCGCCTACATCAACTTCATCGACATTTTTTTTTCCTTAATTAAAAGAAAAACTAAAAAAAAAGACGTCTTTGACAAGTTTAAAACAGCAACTTTAAGAGATTGGCAGATAGAATCCACTGACTGTGCCCTAAGCTTTGGCAAACAGTACAGACATGACGTGAGGTTATTAAACATCTCATTCAGAGACCTCAGCTATCGATGTGTCTATATGCCTGATGACTGAGCTCGGACCACAGACGGCCCCTCACAGAATGCAGAGATCCGGCTGCAGGAACATGTTGCTGTGCAGCTTGGCTGGCTGACAAAGTTACAGCTGAAGACAGTGTGTGTGGCTCAGATCTGACCTCTGTGAACACTTTCAGCCTTCATCACTGCACATTTTTAGACCTCATACACCTCGGCACAAATCTACTCTCTTGTCTGTATGCAGCACAAGCACAACATACCTATCAGGGACACCGGGACACTGTCACACCTCACTGCATCATTGTATAATTGTATGTTGCTTGAACTTCCTCCCTTTGGAAGAGTTTTTCTTCCACGTCCCAAAAGTTAGTGAAGGCAACAACTTTTGACAAAAAATGCTGACTCACATTCGATTAAACATAATGCAAGTAACAGGCACCCTTGCTTAATGCAAGTGTGTGTGGTGTATTAAAGGAAAATGTGCTCTGAGCATACAGACCAGTTCTATTAAAGAATAATGAATTGCATTAGTGCAGTAACTCGAATTGTCCTTGCAGCACTCCAAAGGTTTGAATAATGGCTAAATTAGCTGAAAAAAAAGAGAAGGAAAATCTTCCCAGGAATCAGCAGTGCTCAACGCGCCCGCATCGACGCCAAATGAAGTCGTATCCCTAGAAATAACCCAAACACTGCCAGCACGAGGGCCACGCGAGCCACCAAGCTGGAAACAAGGTCAGACATGAACGTGTTGATGTGTTTTTCCATGTGCACGCAGCCCTGCGAGGTCTATTTGGAAACTAGTGGGTCAGTTCACTTCACTAACTTGCCCTTAAATTGAAAATAAAGCCAGGGTCACCATGTAAAACGGGGCCGTCGTCACGGCCTCGCGTGCTGAATCATGCTGTTTATGCACACAGCCGGCGGGTGCTGTTGGAGCCGGAGGTGGGATGCGAGCGCGGCGGCGGTCGCCCGGGTTTGAACCCGACGGGCAACAAATGAGATCTGTGGAGCTGGGGAGACATCACTCAGCCTTCAGTGCTGACGTGTCAAAAACCATCAGCTTTAAACAAGGATCCAATACCTTTAAACTGTAAGCACTTAGGGGCCTGCGCAAAGGAGGAAGGACAGAGCTCTGCTACTGTATGGAGTTAAAACCTCCAGAAATGACCGTTTTTGCTTGGATCAAAACAATCTTTATATTTTAACAGCATACACTCAGTAGGTTTGGAAAGTGAAGGGTTGGGATCGTTCAATAAACAGGAAGGAGATACTGAGACTTATATACCAGGACGGTTTGGCTGGTGACAGTGTTATGGGGATAAATACGAGCTGGTCAAACCACCAGAGGAAAGACAAGAAAGATCAATCAAACCTGTGCTGCGAAACTTCAAATGCTGGATGAAATATATGTGATGGATGTTCCACTCATGCTTCCTCACCCTCCTTTATATTTACTATTCAATCTGCCCGAAAAGCACCTGATTTTAGAGTGATATCATTCGAACCTTTGAGTTTTTATTGTTACTACAGTTTTCTTCTCTGCCCAAGTAATGACTACAGGATGTATCTCTCACTTGTGTAGTTGAAATGCTATGACAGCACACATGCTAAGTGTGTGAGTTTGCCCCAGTATTGCAGCATCCCTGATGGAACTGAACCTGCTCTGTGATGAGTTGTTCGTCCAGAAGTCTGTGTTCCGTGTTTTTCCCCGGTCACAGCAGTAATTACCTGCTTGTGGAGGATCAAGCAAACATCTGCCCGCACAGCAGAAAGGTGCCATCACTAACCTGTCTTTATGGGCCTGCTGTGCTGCTCTCGTTGCCCAGTGACATTAATGGGCTGTGTCGCACTGGTTTTAGGGGCGGGCTGTGATTCTGTAACGTAGCCGGATTAATCTGTCTCCAGTGGCTCGACGCGGATTGAAACATCAGTCCGTTCATGAGAAATGTCCACGCCGATGGCTCCAACATGACAGGGTGATTAGAGGAGATCTCTAGAAACATTTCTATAAACAGGCCAGTGGAGGAAAAGCATCATGTATCTGGGATAAATGTTATTCCCAGCAAACCCGTTTTGAATTTTCACACTCAATGTGAGGAAGAGCACTTGTTTTAGTAACCTGCAAATAGGAGAGGGAGGAGGAGACATTTCGACAGAGTGTATTCGCTGGATAAAGAACTGAATATTTATGCCTATTTGTAAAATCCTCACTCTTACATATCGAAGTGATTGTTTTCCTAAATTTCTCTTCCTGAGACTCTGCTTGCTTTGATTTAATAACAGAGAATGGAGAGAGCAAGAGAGCGAGAGAGAGAGAGAGGGAGGGGGGGCAGTCCATACGATAGCTTCCAGGCAGGTAAACAGGCAGGCTTGAAATGTGAAGCCTGCCACTGTTGACAGAGAGCAGTCATGGAGGATAAGCTGAGAAGGATAATTGTTCTATCGGATTCAGCATCTATATGTGAGCGTGGAGTGTTTGCTTATTGTAAATCAGCAGGCAGCGGGAGAATTACATTTCTGTCAGCGCCTCAGAGGCACAGTCACAACGCTGCCACCGTACCTGTGGTTACAGGAGAGGATAATTCATTATCTCTGCTCGTTTCTCCTCAGGGGCTCGTTGTACAGTTCTCTGACAAAAAGTTTGTTAGCTTGCAGAATTCATCTCTTTTTTCTGTTAGAATGAAAAGTGGACAGAGGGGGGAAAAAGCAGGGCGTACAGAGTTAAAAAAAGAAACAACAACTTTTCAAACAGCTTAAGGAAGCTTAACACTCATCAACTCACAGGGTGACACAGGAGCACAAAGAACTGGTGATCAAAAAGGTGTGAAAAGTCAGTGCTGAGAAAATAGCACTGTGTCATTGGTTCTACAGTGGAGAATAAATGCAATATAAAACCCTGTGAGGATTAATAATAGGCAGTGCTGAAGATATAAACCCAGCAGAGATGCGCTACCTAAACAGAATAAACTAAAAAAGAAAAAAGAAGTCCAGCAACAGAAAGGAAATAGTTTTCTTTATCAAATTGAAAAATAATAAGGTAAACAACTTCAGTGTTATATACAAGACCGTATATTTATGATGAAAGTTAATGAAATAAAGCTTTTCTTTCTGTTCCTTTAAAAAAATGTATTCGCTATGATTATGAGTTGTCTGATCCAAACACTTTGTGTTTATACTTTTAAATATTTATACAGCTTCCAAATGGAGGTTTGAAGACATCGCTTTTGTGCTTCTCATTACTGATGAATGACACAGCGTCTTTCTTCCTTTCCATCTCTCAGGAAACATGGTGAGCAAGGAGGGTGGCAAATGCATGCTCACCAACTCAGAGTCTGACTCGGAGGCAGCACCTTTGCCCTCCACCTCGCTGGCGCTAGAGGTGAAGTATTCCCTGGAAGCCAGTCGGCAGGTGAGGAAGAGGAACAAGGCCCTGCAAGTGCGCTTCAAGGACATCTGCGAGGCGCAGAACGAGCAAAGAGAAGCCGAGCTGCAGGCGGCAGGAAAAAGTGGCAAGCCGATGTCGTACAAAGTGGCGTACCGCAAGTACATGACTGTCCCCGCCCGCAGATCGATACCGAACGTCACGAGGAGCACCGGCGTCCAGACGTCGCCCGACCTGAAGAAGCGCTATCAGACCTTCCCTTTCGAGCGCAAGAAAGGCCCCACCTTTAAACACGTGGCGGCCGTGGAAACTTACAAAGGTCAGAATAACGGTTTTGTCATGGAGGTGAAGCAGTCCAAGGAGGCTGAGCAGGGTTTCGATGAAGAGGAGGAGGGAGCCTGTGGGGGGAGCGGCGTCCTGAGGACCAGGGCTCTGCTCCATACTAATGAGTGCATTGCCACAGTGGAGCAGCACACTGCACCTGATGGCCTGTGCTCTGACGCTCTGCTGCTCAGTTGCACTGCAGACACAGACTGCCGTGCAGACGCGCCGAGAGGAGGCAGAGCCGGAGCACAGGCAGAGTACCAGCTCTGCAGCATCCCGTCCAAAGCCCGAACAGGATTACAACACAGGGACGCCGATACAGACCGCTTGGCCAAGAGGCAGCTGCTCAATCTGGAGGAGGGCTCGTCCCGAACCCTGCCGGACAGGGCCTCCAAGGTTACGGGCCCCATCGCCTGGAACTCCCTTACGCAGGTGGAGTGCCTGGACAGCCCGTCAGTACGGAACAAGCGGAAGAAAGGCCTGCAGCTCAACGGGCTGTCGAGTGAGACGCTGCCACGATCCGGTGGAGGCTGTACAACACAGGCGCAGTGCCACACAGGACAGCTGTCTGCCCGGCCTATACGGGGCATGGAGGAGCCTCTGTCACCCTGCATAGGTGGTGAAGCCGACGGGGCACCAGCTGACCAAACACAGGAAGCCTGCAAGCAAATAGTGCCTATGAATCAGGATGGGGATGTTAAAGCACAGCTCCAGGCCATGGAAAATCTCATCAGCTCCAGCCAAGAGACCATCAAGGTGCTACTGGGTGTCATCCAGGAACTGGAAAAGGGAGAGGCTCACAGAGAGGGGTAAGACATCCCACTTCCAGCTTGTATGCACATTGCACATGGCTAACTGTAAAAATATAACTGCACGGGACAGTAAAAGAAACAAACCTAATCTAACAGCTCTTTCTGCAGCTTGAACATCCAGTCTTACTGATACAATGTGGCTTTCACCTGGACCTGCCCTGTGCTGCGAATACACCACCTCAACCTTTTGTGATGGTTTCCCTGCAGATATGCTTGAGCTGCCTTTGAGTGTATTCACACGCATACAGTCTCACTAAATTGGCTCAAGTAGCATGATGAGCTGTTGTATGAACACTCGACTCGTGTGGTATTGAATCACTCAGCCAAGGTTAGGAAACAGCATGTTCTCACTTTGGTTTTCTGAAAGGAACTCTTCAGGGTGACAAAGAAATGGTAAACCAGTATGAGAGCTAACGCAGTCTGCATGTGATACAATTGTCTCTCATCATACATCATCTCTTCCTATTCTTATAATATTCAAATAGTCATAGTTTCTGCACTGGTTTGTCAAAACTTTGATAAACAGCCCTCATATACACGACCTTAAAAAAAGCCAGGAGTTGGTGAAGAAGCCACTCACTGTCCAATAGATTCTCAGCACAAACAAAAGAAGAGCCGATAGCATCGAGTCTGCTGAAAACCAGGAATGTCCATCCAAAAGGCTGAAGCAAACAAAATGGTCAATTTGTAGAGCAAATCGCTGCGGCTCGGAACTCTGATCCCTATCTACACTGTGTTGAAGTATTGAGTGAGAAACTCTTTACAATCAACATATCCACAACCAGAGAAAATCACAGGACACCTGTCAGGCCCAATTCAAGAGCACACGGCCAGGAGAGGGACAATTCGCAGAGAGACAAAAACCAACGAACAACAAAAAACAAAAACCAGCACGAGTGAAAGAGACGGTTAAAGTCTTCTTGAACAAGGCTTGAGCAAGGAAAAGATCCAACAGCAGTTGAGTTTACACCATCTCAAAAGGCAATTATCCTCCTCCAATCTTGCACAAGGCAACCTTAATCTCCTTATCTCCAAACTCATAAAAGTGTGCTGTGATTGAAAAAGTAAGCAGACATGTGGTGTAGCATGGGGAGCCATCTTCAACGGGTTGCCAAGCACATCTGGCTTATCAGATGTGTCTAAAGTGGCAGGTGGGAATGAAGGGGAGGCGGGGGGAGAGGAGAGGAGAGGAGAGGAGAGGAGAGGAGAGGAGAGGAGAGGAGAGGAGAGGAGAGGAGAGGAGAGGAGAGG
>JAUESF010000088.1:8433120-8460508 GCA_032274765.1 Malacoctenus tetranemus | reverse complement strand
AGAGGAGAGGAGAGGAGAGTCCATCCCCCCACCCAAAAAAAAAACAAGTGGCTTGTTTAATGACGCCATGTGTTTTCACACAAAGAAACAAACAAGTTGTTATTTGAAACAAACAAGTTGTTATTTGAAACAAACAAGTTATTTCCATCCATTAATTACAAATACATATGTTAAGTTAAAGTCAGTGAGCAGCATAAGCCGCTTGTAATCCATCCAAAGCCAACAGCTCTTCTGTCATTACAAGCAGTCATCCTCTTCTTGTCCATGTCTTTAGAGTCGGAGTTTTCAATTCACACTGCAACAGCTTTATATCCCTCCTCCACTGACGTAAATGACAGAATGAGGAGTGATGACAGGTTTTAGGTGAAGCTTGGGTGCAATTAAACCTCGTTCTTGACAAAACAGACGAGCAGTTACAAAACGAGAAGATAAACAGTGTGTGAAAAATAACTATACGGCTGCAAAATGGTAAGAAATCCACCATCCCTCAAGTAATAGTACGATCCAAAGTTTTATAATTATGTCCTCTGTGGTCTACAACATAGAAACGATGAGCCTCGCTTGAATATTTTATGACAAGGAAATCAATCAGCCTATTCAAGATGAAGCTGAGGCAAATTCAAAATGTTTTGCTGCTGGAAGTGAAAACAGGAGAAAACGTCACAGCAGCAGAGCGCCACCTCTTAACCGGAGGTTCACTTATTCAAATAATGGATAAACAATTTCAGGCCTTAATCGTTTCATTGTTTTTCTTCCTGACCTGGAAATAATCGCAGAGCACTTCATCAAATGGTTGACGAGTTAATCGAGAGCCTAAACACCGTGTTTGGAAAGCGGCACCGGGACTTTGCAGATTTTGCTAATAAAGAACAAACAATATTGTGTGACAGCGTCCTCTGAGGGGCTTGTTAGTGCAACTTTTTAACTGTAGACACAATAGTGTCAGGAGAAAAATCACTGCTCCTCCTTTAAACAAAAGCTCCAAACGTCTGTCTGCTGTTCCCCCCCGGCGGGCTCGGAAGGCAGGAGGTGCATCAGGAAAGCAAACCGCCAATCACGGCTGTATTTCAATGGCCACATGGCGGATACAGGAGTGTTATAACAGTCTCCAACTTATTAGAGAGACCTTTGATAATCAATCATTCGTTAAATAGGCAAAACCTATTGAAAAATGGTGTGATATGTTACACTTTGGACATTTGTATCAGCTGCTGGTCGTGTCTTGTTTTCTTAACTCATTGCACGGCAGCCTGATATTGACCCTTTGCGGTAAATGAACGCGGTCTCCTAAACGTGAACGCGAAAGTCTCTTTCTAATTCTGCAGCTCATCTGGTCAGTTCTCACCACTTTGCGACGCACTCCAACACATGACGTCATTCTGAAGGTTGTTCTGGAGTACATCACCGATTGCATCCAACGGCACAAAGCTTCGGAATAATGCTGCATCATCAGACGGTGTTGGCGAGCCAGAGCCAATTAATCACTGTCACAGAGACTTGTTGCGAGCCCGTCTATTAGCACTGTGTATGCGAGCATGTTATTCTATGCCTCTGGACTCCTATCCGCTCAGTGACCTTTGGGAGAGCTCGGATGAAGGGGTGGGCTGTATAAATATACTGTTAACGGCACTTTTGGCTTCACTCTCTCTAGGGAGGCCTGCTGAAATGAGCTCTGCTCTCTTATTTCCTCTTATCAACTCGGTATGAGAGCGGGATGGGGAGGGATGAAAGGCCAAGGAGGAGAGAAACCTCCACTGCATGGGGGCAAGGAAAACGACATGAGGGCGAGAGCATTTCAGAGGACGCCGCCTGCGTGACTGATCGGCTTCTAATTGGTCGTCTCATCCGGCACCAAGTTGACGAAGCCTTCGCAAACAATTAATCTAAACTTTACGGTAAAGCGTCTCTCTGCTTGAACTGCGATGGCACATTCGGCTCCAGCCTCAGATAACAATATTGAAATCAACACCCTTAATATACCTGTCAGAGCATTCAGCACAGAAAGCAGTGAAGTAGATAAGGAGTACAAATTTATGGAGACGGTTTAATTCTTTTTAAATCGGTGCCGCATCCTAAAGGCAGCGTGACGAGGGGATACTCGTGAGGGAAGTGAAGATGTCCCAGCTCGCGCAAAGAAACAGAATATGAGGATCAAATGTAAAGTTAGGCGAGTTGACTCCGGTGAGGTGTGAAAGACGCACGGCGTCAGCTGGAGAAGCCCTGATGAGAAGAAATCAGGGAAAAAACACTGCCTAACAAACTCTACCTGACTTCATTCTCATATGCTGCTAAGTAGCAGAAGCAACACTGTCAGTCAAAGCTGTAAGCACATGTTGGTTGACAAAAGAAACCATACGGAGCTTTTTGAGCCGATGCAGCATGTCACCATTACAGTCATTCAAGGCCACGACTCAGGAATCTATAATGACGTACTGGCTCCTGACAAAGGTTTATGTCAGAGAAAGCTGATGATGGTACGATATAAATACACACAGCGTAAACTGAGATAATCAATAAGGTAAAAGTAGCCTTAGCAGTGATGTTTTATCGGATCGGAGGAGATTATTGATTCTCGTGCTTTGTCGAGGAATAATTAATACCGTAAGGTTTGAAACGTTGGGGGGATTCAGAGATTTTTATGACCAAACAGTCATGAAAGGAACTAATTTCAATTGAATTATTCATTCACTGAGCCGCAAGCAATTTCTTTACGAGCGCTGACCATCTTTGTGATGTAAATGAAAGGTCATGTAAGTCCTGAGTCGTAAGAACCTCCACTGCAGTCCAGAAACTCACAATGCGGCCCATTTTGCCTTATCTGACCTTCAATCACTCAGCCGCAGCTAATGGCCGACACTCTGCTCTTTCTGTCCTGGCCGGGGGGGCAGAGGCCACTCAAGAGGGCAGCGTGACTCCTCATCGCCCTCATTTACTTCGACTTCACTAACGATGACAAATAAGAGGAGGAACGAAGGTGTGAGAGAGGAGCCTAACAAGTCCTGTAATTACTCATTCACGACTCTTATCTCTCCCGCAGACTCTCCTATCGAACCGGACAGGACACGGCCAACTGTGACACATGCCGGAACAGCGCATGCATTATTTACAGGTTAGTGGCCATTCTTCTTTAAAGGCACAATGATCCAAATGTGCCCCGTCCTTTCTCCTTGAGAGGAAGTGGACGAGTGCAAAGGAGGGCGGCAAAGATGAGAGAAAAGACACACCGGTGATCGCTGTTAATAAGCACGTAGGGACATGTGACATTCACACACCATACACTCCCTCCAAAGCTGTACATCTCTGTCTGGTTCCCCCCATTGTGGCTTTATTGACTGAGGGGTGCTTAGTGGCTGTGGAGTCAGCTGGATTTAGAGACAAAAGGTCACCCGGTTGAAAAGCAGACAGGACACATACTGTAGAATGAGTAAGCACGGGGCCGTGAAAGGTGAAATTAATTACCATCCAAACATCATGAAATATCACCACTGTGCGCCGTTGCCAGGCCAACTGACAGTCTGCATACCTTTAATGCTAAATTGCCTCCCAGGTTTTTAATCTTACAGAAGTAGTGGGTGAGCGCCAGCCTCTTTAAGGGACGCCCGATTGGGACTCAGATTATCAATTCAAAACTATTCAATTGGCAACTCTGACTAAAGCATGAATGTGAACATGAAAGTGATCCAAAGAGGCTACATTCAACGTGTTTCTGTCGCTTTTCCTTACATCACTTCCACTTAAAACCTGCACCGCTTGCTACATTTACACAAGGTTACATTCAAGAAACTTAGAAACTCAAATTTTTCAGCTTAATTTATACATTTGAGCGTCTCTCATAAGTTTGGAAAAATACAAAGCGGACTGACAGACTACAGCCCGATAAAGAGTCCTTGAGTATTGCTAAAACTGCATGATAGAACATCTATGTGCAAACTGTGTGTGTGTAGCTGAACGTGTGCTTGTTAGAAATAGTACCTGGCCTAAAGTCAGAGAGAACAAGAGCAGGAAAACAGAGAGCAGAATCAAAGAGGAGGAAGAAGGTAAGAGCCAATCAATAATGCTGTTCTCAGTGGTCAGTGCTGCTGCTGTTCCACTCCAGGAGCGTTTCTCCTCTGAAGAGCCATTCAAATCATTTTCTATCTACTGTTCTCAATAACTGATAAGCCTCTGGCCAGGCTTCAATCAGCTCCTGAAAAATCAAGCAGCATTTCCGCCTCCCGTCTCTGATGTTTGAGCTGCGGAAGGTGCATCAAATCGTAAAATGTTATGAAATGGCAGCGGGATTCCCAGGGCAGCCTTGGAGGTGGACAACAGAACGGTGCTTTAACAGCAATTCGGTGGCATCGGGATGAGGTGAGCCGAGCTGAATGATGGCACGTGGTGCCAACGGCACTCAAGGAGCTTTAATTAAGAAGCAATGGTTTGGGTATAGGATTAAAGGATGGATGAAACAGGACCAACTGCTGTGGAGGGGTCTCATCTGTTTTTTTATGTATTAAGAGAGACTAAGCATGTTTAATGCTAGCTGTGATTTGGTCCTGATCGTGCTTCCCTCGGTCTCCCCTCCCGCCTCGTTTTTTTTTTTTTTTTTTCGGCTCTGCCTGCTTGAGCAAAGATCAGCTATTCTTGCCTTCATGTGCCAGCCTCTGCAAACCTTGGAGACATTTGCTAATCATCACACTGAATCTGAGACGACTTCGCTGCACCATGAGGACAGGTTGAAATTAAACACAAACGTCAACAACAACTTTAAAAACCACTTTTGTTGTGATATTTCTCAGAAATTCCTATCTAAAATGAACACTTGCCAGTTTATTTGAAAAGTATAATTTCTACTGAGGCTTCAAAAGCACATAATGTGTTAGAAATCATGATTGAGCCCACGGATGTTAGAAAACCCACTGTGAGTCAGTTGTCTGTTGTATTAATCTGATTAATTGTAAGATTCAAATTTTCAAAGAGGAATTGGATACTAGATAAAAAATGTCACAAATTCAGGTTGGATTTATCTTCTGGCTTGGGGGGGGCTACTGGTACACACAGCAAAATCTGTCTGTAGACAGTCTCCATATTAACATCAAAAACCCACGTTTGGCTTCCTGCATCTGCCACAATCACATGAGAAAAGCTTCATGCAGGGAACAGAAACTCAATACAGAACATAAGGCCGTTCTCGGCAAACCTTGTCAGCTTCTGGCGAGGGTTCAACTTGATAAAGGGCAAAAATTTCCGAGTGTAATGTTAAAAATCTGTTAAATTGACCCGAGTTCTTCTTTAAGAGACTCGCTCGGCACGGTGAATTGTGTTGATTGGACACAGACTCAAATATAGCAGTTGTATTCACACAGGCAGGGGGATTAAACGGCAATCTAATTACTCAGATCTCCATGAAAACAACCTCTCTGGAGGTGGAAGAAAGACAGGCTGGGAAGCAAATGAGGGAAGAACATGCAGCATATGTGGGAAGAACAGCTGTCTATGGGATCTATTAGGATTTCTGTGGGTTTGCTCGGGCTGCCGTGCCAGGGACAAGCCTCCGAGTTTTGTGGTCATGGGAGAGCTCGGCTCATGGCTAGAGTGGACGTACGGGTTCATCCATCATTTTAACACAGCCTGGTAAGAATTCAGCCGTGCACTCTTCAACACAATCAATTTGTCCAAGAGTATATGGCATCATCCGGCCTATCTTTAGCATAACAACAGCACCAGATCGATCTCATACCGCAGTCCGTGGCCATGGACTGCAAACAGAATACACAGACGAGGAGCCTCATGTCCTTGTGTGGTCCCAACCTTCTCATCTTTACCCTCTTGAACTCAGTCAGTCCATCTTTATTCCACCCTCACTAACTTTCTCCGTCCTCTCACGATGCATCATGTCCTCCTAACAGCGAACCACGTGTGCTCAAATGAAGTCCGGGATTCAATGCTTAATACAATGTGCATGACATTGAGACAGGATAAGAGCAAAAGGGATGAAAAGATTATTGCGGTTCTTTCCATCTTGCCAGGTGATGTAATATCAGCTACTGAGAAAGGTGGTGGTGGTGGTGGTGGGGGGGGAATAAAGGAGTTGGCATGAGAGACAAACAGAAGGAATAGGACGGATGAGAAGGAGGAGGAGACGGGCAGCATGGTGCTGAAAAGCTGCGGATTGGATTTGCAATCCACTGATGCGCCTTGACGCAAAAACCCTGTAATCTCATTTTCCTCACGTTGCATTTATATGGTTAATGTGCTGATCCAACAGGCAGATAGATTTAAGTGGGTGCGATTAAAAAAAGTCAACTGGGGAGGTCCCCGCAACTGGGTGCCATTGATTACAACAGACTACAATTATATCCCAGACCAATTTTGTCATTAGCTTTTCACATCTTGCTCCTGAAACAGGGCGTAATAGCCGATCGTTAAACTAACTATTGGATGGTAAAACATTACTTGTATAAGGCTGCACAGAGCCAATCGGCGAGATAGTAAAGACAAAAAACAACAAAGGAACGAGCTTTTAAAAGGAAGAAAAATCTCCCATCTATTGAGCAAAGCTATGAAAATCAATTAAGCGTTGCTAAAGGCTCAAGAGCAGATTACATTAAAACGTATGGAAATCACTGAGCAGCAAGGCTGTGCTACTGCACAACTCTACTGGGGGAGGAGGAGATCTCTTTTTGTGCAAGCATAATGATATTTTCCAACATGGTGGCAAGCTGGTTACCATAGCTACTATACAAGTGATCCCGGGTAGGACAGATAGTCTGAAGGGACAGCGAGGGCAGTCGAGAGGAGCACATTCGCACCTGGGGGAGATAAGGGAACAAAAAGCAGAGACAGGGCGAGAACGTGCAAGAGTTAGAGGATGAAGAAAGACACTGGGAGACTAAAAACGACAAATGTTTGAGGTGAAGTAAAGGGCAAATAAAGAGGCGTTTGATCAAACGAGTTAATTTAGGGATCCCGCCCACACGGGGGTGAAAACGCTACCGTTTTAAAAAAGCTGGTCGTCATTCAAGCTGGAAACTAATCAGGAAAACTTTCCATCCAAACAAGAACACATAAAACGCTGCAGTAACTATAAATGACCTGGAAGTGATGCAACAAAACAAAGAAGGACCTGAAAAGTGACTTTTCAGTATGAAGACGATGCACACGAACAGAAAAGCAGCACAGGAGCAGCTTTAACGAACATGCTTAAACTGGTCGACCACTTGCATCAAGGAAGTATGTGATGTTATTCTACAGACATGAGACAAGAAGTGGGGCATTGTGATCCTCATTTCAAGGGGTCTTCAACCATTTAATTCATTACATGCACTTTCTTTTGCGATGAGGAAAAGACAAGAAAGGGAGAAGGAAGGAAGACAGGATGACAAAGCAGGAGTCAGAATAAGTGAGGAAGAGAAGTTACAGACTGACAAGGTCCAAAGTGCTTTCTTCAATTTGTTCTGACCCAAAAAACCCACTCAGGGGGAAGGCAGAGAGGGGGCAGGAAAATGCCAACAATGTTCCCCTTTCCCTCCAAGCAGAAAAAAAAGAGAAAGAAACCAAGCCCAGAGCGAGGCGGCAGGGCCCGTCACCCTTTCATAAGGAGATGTTGATAACTTGTTAGGGGAGAGATGAATGAATCTTTCATTACAAGGCCTTTCTGAGTCAGTTTCAAAGATGAGATGATTATCTTTCTTCTCTCTGTTTCTGCCCAAATGAAGTTATGCTGATTTTCATTTCCTTTTCAATTACATTTCATTTCTCGCTGTGCTTCGCTGAGGCCACCGACCACTTCCCAGCCACTATAATATAAGATGCTTGCTGGTGTCATGTACTGGCGACCTTTAAACAAGATGTAGCCTGGTTAAAATGCAAAGATTTTGTGCATTATATAAATAAAACACTTTTCTGAATTCCTGAATATCAATTTAAAGCTGCTTACGAAAGAAATCAAACATGGGGTATGCAGAAGTTTCTCTCAATTAGGAAAAGAAAAACAGCTTATCTTGTGTTCAGACGCTGAGAAATGCTTCCGGGAGAACATCTTTCTTCCACTCAGCAAGCTGCAAAATTTGTCTTTCTTAATAAAATACATTCTGTCCGTGTGAATTTGCCAGTTTTATTCCAAGTTAACAATGCGATTGTTATACAGAAGATGTTTGGATGGACAGTTAAGAACAACAAAGCCGACCATAAGCACAGCCAACAAAACAAAGGCGGCCACACAGATTACCTCGAGATGGAAAACCACTAATACTGAACAGTATCCCCACTGTGCATGAATTAAAATACAATTAATTACTGCGGCAATAAAACAATAAGCTTTTTAATCAGGTTGAATGGGTGTGTGGCCATGCAAGGCAATAACCTGTAGCTATGGATGCACAGCAACAAGAGTCTCAGCAGTATTATGGGCTTACACTGAAGAGCAGGGAAAATCCTATCACAGCTGCAGTATATCTGAGTGTGTGATAGTGTGTGTGTGTGCGCATCTGTGCGCATGTGTGTGTGAAAGCGAGTGAAGAGAGCGAGAAACCTCTTCCTCCAGCTGCAGCACTTCCCTGAAGATACAGGGGAAAAAGGAGCCAGTTTTATGATGCCTTTACAAATTATTGATAAGATAGTATGAAATGATTAATCTTCTGGTTTATTGGTATCGTCCCATACACACACATACAAACACACCCAGTCTGGATCTATCTGATGATGCTTTGCTACTGAAATAGGAGCTGCAAGAGTATGTGAGCTCTCTGGTCTGATATCACTTTCTTTTTGCATATTTAACAATCTTTAAATGCACCACAAGCAAGTGTTCATATGTGCAACATTTGTACAGATTGGTGCAGAAACTCTGCTTTGCAGCAAACAGGCAGAACCAAAACTTATTATTATGGTACTTAATCTAATTGTGTGCAGCCACACGCGCACGTAAAAAAACTCACACAAACTTCTCACAGACATGGATCCGGCTGAATGTAATTACCAGCCAGTGATTTATTGATAAAAGCAGTCGTGTTCTTGGCCCGGCGTAAAGGCCTGAGTCAAACAAATGCAAAGTGCTGATTGCCTTGGTTTACCACCCGACATTCACCCGCGTCGCAGTCAGACTCACCTCTCTGTCTGCTCTGTGCCAGTCGATACCAAAAAGCATCAGGGGACATAATAAAATCCGTCCTGCTGTCTCACAGTGACGACCAACTTTACAGCTTCTGGAAATTTTATTTGACGGCGCTTTGAAGTGCAATTGAGAGACTTATCTGCACCTACAGCTCACCCTGCAAAATTAATCGTTAGAAGGCTGCATAGATTTAAATGAATGTGAATTGGAGAAACTTTACATGAAAAAAAAAATCTTTGAAAAAATCATTAGGAATGCATTGTGTATGAATCAGAGCAAACAGCCTGCTGCCATTATGTAAATCTGTCCATCAGACTTCCCCACCAGCTTGACTCCGGGCAGTGGCTGGAGAAAGCTTTAGCAGATTAAAGTCCCTTTACACTTACCATGGCTGAGGCCCTAATCTGAGTTTCACTTAGCAGAACCTCCTCGTCAGATGTGCGCGGGCGTGGGATTACAATGATGGCGGGTTCAGATAAATCCCCCATGCACTCTGGAGATATGTGGCGTACGCAGAGAAAGGAGACACTGCGTGCATGTGTGTGTGCGTGCGTGCGTGCGTGCACAAAAACAACCCTCACAAACTAAATAACACTTTGTGTTGACGCGCTATTGTGCAGGATTCGATGCAATGTGATAGGGAATAAAACCCTAAAAGGCTCACATCAAAAACCTCGCTCTGATCTGGGTTTTAGCAAAGCAAATGATCCTCAGTTCAACACCCCCTCTAGTGACCGGATGCTCCTCATCGGGAGCAAATACTAATGGACTTTTCTCTCACTCCGTGAATCACAATAAGAATGCAAATGGACAAAAAAAAAGCTAAAAAGGGAGGCAGACAAAACAGGCAGCCAGATGTGATCAGAACGGTCGAAACTGGGAGGATTTACTGGGAAATGATGTGGGAATGTAGGTCAGTTTGAGCAGACAGAGTGCCAGCGGTGCTGTGGCAGACGCCTGTGCTGAGGTCAGGCAAGAACAGGCAACAATGTGGATGCCTATTATGGTCATGTGGCAGTCCAATGAAGCGCAAAGTAAACAGTAGGTTTTTTTTGGGGGGGGGGTTGTACTCTCGATAAAATCGCAACGACGAAATGTAGCAGAGAGAAAGCAAATACTAAGAATGAGACACTGTGACACTTTGTTATATGTTATTGAAAGGAAATGAGAACGATTCCAATGTGTCAGCTAACTGAATAATTTAAAAGTCCCATTTAGTCAACGAGTACAAAACCATGTCCATACAAAGCTCCCTTCTCAGTTCCACTGACTTAAAAAATAGTCCCAAATTCATCCATTTTGTCCCAATCAGCCAATGATTCACAACACGTCAGTGATCACAAATTAACACAGAACAAACTGAAGGGACACAGAGGTTGGTTTTGTTCAGCTCTACGTGGTTTTTATAATATGTGCATGGCTGCAGTTTTTGTTTGCCTGACTGTGTCTGTTTCCTTGCTGCAGTGTGGAACTGGACTTCAAGCAGCAGGAGGACAAGCTGCAGCCACTAATGAAGAGGCTTTGCCCCACAGAGGACGTCCACTTCCCTGCCCTGCCTTACCCCCAGGAGGCCTTCACCTCCACCCCCAAACGCAAGTCCAAAGCTGACTCCAAGAAGCACGCCCGCTGGAAACTCTGGTTCCTGTGAGAACGCAGCAGGCCCCTCCTTCTTCCACACCCTGCTATCGATGCACAGGATCTACGTGTCCGTCCGGCCATGCACATGTCTTCGGTTCATCCATCCTCGTCTGTTTTTGACCACGCCTCCTTGGATTCTCCTTGGACATGTTTACCAGTGTAGATGAGGAGCTCCACCACTGGATAAGGAACGCTTCTCTGAGTGCGGATTCCATGGAAATTTCAAAAAAGTCATGCTTACCAAAAATGGAGTCAGATTTCTTTTTTTTCCAACTCATTTCTTCAAACAGGGTGTGAAATGACACCATGGAAATATATTTGGGGATCACCAAGGTGAGAGGAAGAGTTTGATCTCCCGCCGTCTGTTTGCATCTATTTTTCTAGCTGCCGTCAGCGGGGCCCTCGCTCTGTGAAAACGCCTCGGCGTCTGTCGCATTTCTACTCAACAGTCGGGACTCTCGTCTCTGCTCGCAGCCTCCAGGAGAGGTCGGCAAGTCAACCACAATCCTCCATAAGCAGCATATCACAGTACTGCAAAGCACAATTTACACTGTTCAGGACACATTTTCTGCAGAATAATCAAAAAAGAACTATTTTGAGTACTGACTCACACATTTAGATCACCTGCTGTCTCTGACAGAATGAAGACTTTGGTTTTTAAGTTAGGAGAAGCCCACGAGGACGACATGTCCGACATGTTTAAAGGAGTTCTATGATCAACTTTCTATTCATCGCTAAAATGTCACCTTGAGTCCTATCGACTTTGAAGTAAAGAATGAATAAATAATACTTATTTTCTTAATAACATTTGAAAAGTTAGACGTCAATGTACATTTTTCTATTTAAATATATAAATATATATATCTATATCTACATTCACTTTAGGGTTTAGTGGAGTATATTTATTTGAGCTGCGTTTGCGCGGAGCTTTGCAGCTCAAGGGAATCCTTAATTCTTCTTCATGCATAAAATGTAGTTATTACTGATTTAAAAGCTCTCACACTCATCAAAAACCAATAACATGAAGAAAAGATCGAATCCATTCCGGTAATCATCAGTGCAAAACTACAGAAGATGGTTTCAGTCCCAAAAAAACAACAAAAGAATAAGTTTCAAAACAAAAAGAGTGTAAAACATGCTGGTTTGTAGCACATTGAGGTGTAGCAGAGGATCGCTGTGATTGTATTGCTGCAGTGTCCTGCATCAGCGACCAGGACAGCCAGTGAAACCAAGCCAGGATGACTGAATGTGCCACTTCTGATCACAACCAGGGCTTCTACAGTGCAGGGTGGCAGGCGTGTAGGCTTGCATGCTTTTTACAACCCTTGGATTTTGCAGAGTATTTTCTAGCTTTTCAAGAAACAATTTTTAAAGAGAATAAAAAGGTTTTTTTGCCCTTCGCCCCCTTTTTTTCTCCTATTATTAGCTCCTGTTCATTGCTTTGCACCCATTTGACTTCTAAAGATGAAAAACTCATGTAGTAGCTCTATACAGATTCAAAGACTATGTACAGCCAAAACGAAACATGCATTTAATCTATATGAACATTTGTTGTACAGCATCAAATAGGGCTAAAACATTTTTATGATGGCAGACGGACAACATTATGTTAACAACACCCGCAGGCGCTGGACTGAAGTCGCTCTAAAAAGCCAAAAAACAGACAAAAAAAACAACAACACTGCCCTCAACAGGAAGGTAATGTGCCAAAGTGGTCTTGAGGGCATCGATGAAAACAAGAGACGACCATAACTAGCGGGCAGAGACCTCCGGGTGGACCCCCACAAGCTCCCACATGCTGCATTCTGTCAGTCACATGTAATTCACCCTCACTGGTTTCTTTTGTTTTTTTACACGCCAGGTTGTTTTCTTTCATTAGTTATACTGTAGCATCGAGAGAGAACTAGATGTTTATCTGTACCTTAAAGAAGTGCAATTGATTTATTATGTGCAATACTGTGTTTTTATACTGTTTTCTAAAAAGAAAAAAATAAAGATATTTATTATGCAAAGTATAAAAAAATAAAAAGACATCTAACGAGCGCTCACAATCTGAAGCAAACCGTGTTTCTTTTGCAGAGCAATTCTGAAACAATGTTTTCCCTTTTCATCAGATACACAACAGTTAAGGGATCGATTTGCTCAAATCACAGAAAATACACAATTCCTCGGTTACCTCTAATAATAGCATCTCGTCCTTAGCGGATGTTTTGATATTATTCGCTAAGGCTTGTTGGATGTGCTTCGCGAATTACCTTCACAGTATCGCTGCATCTCCAAAGATGCAGTCAGTTCTTTTGAACATTTTCTATCGGCTTTTTTATTATTGCTGTGAGCCCCACAAAACAAAATTTCATTCCCCTCTGCTGCGCTGCTATTGCACCGGAAAGCTCAGAAACGGAGCTCACACCCAAGACAAACTATGTGCTTGGCTAAACAGTAAAAAGGATAAGAGAGGACATACGCTTTGTAATATTGATTAAGCAACATTAAAATCAATTCACAATTTCGATGACATAGAGCCTGCTTTGAAAAGTCTCTATTCAAATCAATCAGCTCCTCTGTGATAAAGGAAAAAGAGTGGGATTAAGGAGGAAACACACACATTAAATCAGCTCTGGCATCTCTTTGATGGAGCCGGGTGAGCTGAATACAACACGGGGATAAACACAGCAAAGTCTCTGGTGCACAAAGTCAACCTGCCACGGGACCCGTTTCTGATCCAAAGCTCGCACTCACAGCACCGTCCTTGCCCTCGCTGCGGTGGATATTTGCACCTTTCGGGCACAAGCACGTGTCCCCTGTCGTGCACCTGCCTGATGTTGGAGCAGGGTATTAATAAAGTGGGAGCGTGAGGTAAGCTTGGGACACAATGCCTCAAAGACACAGAGTTCACCCTCACATAGCTGCATGGCTGGAGGGTAACACCAGCCTGCCCCCATCACCCAGAGCGGGCTCGTCTCCGCGGGGGGGCTCCTCTCGCGTGGATGTTTACAGCACAGTGCGAAGGGTACCAACAAAACAAGCCATGCGGCTTCACACTTTGCAGCCGCGTACCCTTTAACCACACCAGAGTCTGAAGATAACAGTAACATGTCTCAGAGGTTTTCACACGTTGCGGACTGCGGCCGAGCATTTGACGTAAGCTGTGGCTTCGTCGAAAATCCCAAAGGCACGCTCAGTCAAAGTTTGAGCACAGGTTAAGTGAGGAGAGTTGCAGCAAGTGATAAGCGCATGTTTGAGGCATTACGATGCAGCGCCATAACTCACTATGCTTCTTTTTTCCGTAAGAGCTCTGCAGCAGTGTGGCCGGCAGGAGAGAGAGGGAGAGAAGGGGAGCAGACGGAGTGCGATGAGAGGAGATGCTCACAGATATACGGGCACATATGAGAAGAGTGAGCGCTACAGGAAGTTGGAACCACAGGACAGGGGTCTGATCTGAACAGGTGCACTGAGATTGGCTGTCTCGCTGTGTACTTTAATCGGACGGTCGGTGTGTGTGCAGCACAGGAAAAAGCACTGGCCCCTATAGCCGGTCAGCCCCATACTGTCAATCAATAACACCGAGTTCTTCCCCTGCAGCTTTCTACTATTTTTCCTTTGCGGCAGGAAAATCATCAGAGGCACTGCGGACTGCTACAGTCCACTCGAACATGTAATTAGTCAGTCTTCAAAACTAGAGTTCGATAAATTTCAGCAGGCTATGGAGACGGTTATTTGAGCAAAGCTACAGGAAAAGGCAGGACGTGTACGATACTCGAACGCTAAGAAGACAGGGTTTGTTTAACTGGATTTGTTAGAGCATAAAAAGCAATATTAGTGCACGAAACTGCATTTTTCATTTGCAGTTTTTTATTTGTGTGTGCAGGTCTTCTCCAGAAGCTTTAAATAAAGAAAATGGAATCCAAGGGCACAGAGGTAGATCTTAGTCTTTTCAGGCAAAAACAGCCCAAATGTTTCTGCTACGATCCCAATGTAAATGAATTCACACCGACTCATTTCAACCTGGCAGAGACCGGACATGAATACAAAGATAAAAGCCGCCAGGATGACCAGCGAAGCAAATGTGTGGCGATGCTGTGTGGAACGGTCGCTAACAGGCGTAGCACTGCAGTAACAACACGCAACAAAACCAACGCCCCCGAGTCGTCACTATGATCACCCTAATCAACATTCAGTGTCCACCAGAGAGGAGAGAGAAAAGGAGAAGGAAGGAGAAGGAGGGAGAGAAAGGCGGAGGGAGAGAGAGAGAGAGGTAGAGAGAGAGATAATGCATAAATCTGAATGTAAGAGGCTGCCACTCAGAGGAACAAGGTCGGTGGTTGGCTGCGGTGTTGTGTGAGCAGCAGCGCGCAATGTGCCTGCAGAGCAGCAGCAGCAGCAGCAGCAGCAGCCAGAGGCAGCAACAACAGCCCTCTGATTAGAAAGCTACGACACCTCGCACAGCACTAAGTGGGTCTCATGGCTGTTAAAAATTCACACCAGCCTTATTGATCATTATATAATGATTTGGAGACCAAACTTGAAGGCAGCGTCTGCCCTGAGTGTGACACGATGTGTAGTGGAGAGGAGACAGAGACTTTGGTTTGACCTCTATCTACCAGGTTACATGAAGGGTGATGAGCTCACTTTGGTTCAGGGAATCACTTACATTTACAGTGAGAGTGAGTGTGTTCATCAGTGGTTGGCTTCACTGTAATGTTTTGACTAATCAGAGTGCAGAGAAGGATGTCCACCACCTTTATTCGAGGCAATGATGAGGTCTAAAAGGTGAGCGGTAGCTGTTGATCACCTTTAGGACTCAAGCTTCACCTCAGTCCAAAGATTCAAATTAAATGCTCTTTACCTATTTTTTAAGTTTCACTGAGAACTTATTGTTGCTGCCATCTGTTGTTCAGTTTGGGATCTGCACCGTCATGACCTGGACGTGCTGAAGAGTGAGACTGAGTGGATCGATTAGGAACAACTTTTATTTCAACAGGAAGAAAATCATACGTGAATGCCCTTCGTTTTTGTTGATTTTCTTACAAGATGTAAGTTCTCCGCAAGGGATTAAATAGACCTTCTCGCAGCGCTGGTTGGAGGTCGTTAGATTGCCAGTGTTGCTTTACACGGTAATGCAGAAACCATTCAGGTACTTAGAAATGTCAAAGTGTTGATGTACAGAAGCTTGCGAGCAACAAAGGCAGCAGCTGGCAAAAGGCCGGGGTGAGCAGCGACAACAAACGAATTTAAGGCGAGTGACATGGAGGGCAGCTGCACCTCATGTATACAAAGCAGATAGTTTGAATAAGGACAATAAGCGGTCATTGGTGGAGTATTTTCATTAACTAGAAAGGCGGCCGGCCTTCTCCGGCGCCATTCAGCGGTCACAGCTGGAGGCGAGGAACACCATTTCACCTCCACCACGGGGAGACGCTGAAATGGATGCACTTAGTATAATACAACAGGGAAGAGACCCGCGTGCGCTGCCTTCATCTTGATAGCCTTTTAGACAAAGTGCTAGGCAAGTTTCTTCTCTGATATCCATGATCAAAAGAACCGCCGAGCAGCGAGAAAAAACACCAGAAAGAAAATAGCAGGAGGAGAGCTGCGCTGTAAAGGCAGCCGCTTCAACTCCTAACAAACACACCTCGTGTATTATCCCTTTGCCGAACACACTTTTCAAAGTTTTTGACCATTAGCCCGGCAGCACAACGCAATGTTTGAATCTGTGGTATAACAATGATGACACTGGAGATCCGTGGAGGGGAGAGTAGGTGGGAGTCCCAGACCCCCTCCAGGCAGCTGGCAGCAAGAAAATGAGCAGCAGGACGGCCCGAGTTCAACTTGGAGCTTCATTAGCTTTACAATATTGAGTGTGACGCACGCAAGCAGTCTATTACACAACAGAGGTCTTCCCATCCATGAGATTAGCTGCCGGAATACCTTTGGACGGACGGGGGGAGAGAGAGAGAGACAGAGAGAGACAGAGAGAGAGAGAGAGAGAGAGAGAACCGGAACAGCTGCAGAGTCTCTCCGGTCGCTTCAGCAGAAATCACTTACTGCGAGCCGGGAACAAAACACAAGGCATGTGGGAGAGAAGGTGAGGAGTGGAGACAGCATGAGAGGACGCAGGGGACAAAGGATGAGTGCCATGGACACATTACAGCACCATGACATAACACACGCACAGACACACAGGATGATCGCCGTGTGGTAACCCTGAGCTTTATTAAATCACTCTCGGCCGCTGTGGCTCCGTTACTGATAATAAAAGCTTCCACTTAAACAGGTGATGCCGTTTTTTCCTGATGCTCCCCAGATGAAGAGGTTGCTGTGTGCGCAAAACACACACGAACCAGCACACAAAATAAAACCGGAGAGGTGCAGCTGAAGGATGCGATGCCTGCCAGTTACAGTATCAGTATCAGTCAGCACCATATGCCTCAGTAAACTCCGAATCCAGGCAAAATGTCTCCTCACTTTGATCAATTTGAATGAGCTGTTCAAAAAAACTGCCCTCGAAAGGAAACGTTCGACAATAAAACGAGGCGTAAAGATGACATATGTTCACCACCCACCACACACACTTGGAGTCAACACAACAGCAGCTACATGCAGCACAAACTGAAGCTTTTCTCACACTTCTCGCAAGCTTCCTCAGACTGGAACACTGAAATTTGTTGGCAATAACACTGAATATATTAATACACACATCAGTGCAATATATGGTGTGTTACGCGTATCATTATAAATTATAGAGCAGCAACGGGTGATAAAGTTTTACTAGAAGACTCTTGATGATCACCAAAATGATCTGAAGAAGTCAAAAGGTGGCAGGAGCTGCAAGAGACCACGGCACTAAAGGTCATTCTCATGAAGATGAAACCCACCAAGTGCACCAACATCCTGAGACCAGGAACAACACGTTTCAACAGGATAAGTTTAAAAAACAACAACAAAAGTTTGCACCAAGTGTGCAGAAAAGAGTCAAGCTGACTCTTATTGGGAGTTTTTGGAGGATTCATCAAACTGAAATGTAGTTTTGCCATCAGGCAGGCAGAGCATTTCCACGATGACTGATAAGCGCCCTAATTGCTACCGACTCTAGCTGCGAGAGTGATTGGAAGAGTGATGCTAACGGCAACAGCGGGGGATACAGTGATTAGATTACAGCACGGAGCATCAGAAATATACTAATAAGTGAAGATCAAACACACAAACAAGCAAAGCGCACATGAAATAACAATCAGAAAACAGCAGACGCGAAACGCACTTTGGCACAAAAACGACTGGTTACAGAAAGATAGAAGCAGATCAAAGCTGCTCCTGGATTGAGGTCGGATTATGACGTTTGCCAACGTAGACTCCATCTTAAACGATAGGTTTGGGTTTTAGTGGGTCTGTGGGAGTTACAGCCAAATGGAAAATGAGGTAAACTTACGATGTGAGGAGAGTCGCGGCCCATGGAAATGACAGTCCTGTTGACGGTCCTCAGCAGCTTCTCCATGATGATCTGCACATGCCACTGAGTGGGACCCTGAAACAAGAGGAAACAGGCTGAAAAACCTGTCGGCGAGCCAAAAGGAGGCTGTGATTGAATGTAGCTGCAACAAGACTTGATAAAACACACTGAGGCACAAGGAGAACATGCAAACTCCCCACAGGAAGCCCAGTAGGAGGCCGGCTGGTTTAACCAACAAGGCAGTTTCACTGTTGGTGAAAGTGGAACATTTGATTGAGTGGGAGAGGTGGGCTGTGCTCTCTCTGTATGTATGGACCCGTCTGTGAGGGATTCTTCAAGCCACACGGAGCGCTGCAGCGTCAACATGAACATTTAATAATTTACACGGATCTTTCTATGATTGAAGATCTCACGCGAGTGAGCTTGCACGTGCACACACGCAGGTACACACACAGATGCACACACTCAGGCAACTGAGCACACAATCACAGAGGAGCACTGGAGAGAACAAACTATCTGAGGGGCAACTTTCAGAAATTGCCTTTTAAAGCAGCGAGTACGCAGCACATCTTCCCAGGAAAACCCAAGTGAGACTGTTTCTTCAGAGAAAGAAATTCAAGGCTTGTGTAGCACCAACACACACATGGAAGGCAGAGGAAAACTGATTTGATTTCCACTGTAATCTAGGTGTTTAGGAACGAAACGTAAAATCAAATCTCTATCTGAGCCGAGAAAAATATGTTTGATAACTTGTAAATTCAATGAGGCAGAACTGTCCAGGGCTTTTCCTTCATAACTTATCTATCTCAGCACTCCTGCGTGCACACGTGAGGCGAGAGGGGAAGCTTCGGTTGTGATGATGCGCGGGACCGACATGAAGGCGAGAGCTAAACTACGAGAGGAAGCATCAATTTGAGAGACAGATGAAGAGGGAGTGTGAAAACCCGAGCGAGCGAGTGAGAGAGGTGGATAATCCCTGGCAGAGTGGAGAGTGGGAGGCCGGACCGCGGTGATCAATGACGAGAGTCTGAGAGGGCCTGAGGGGGGACATCAGGAGTCGAGGCATGGAAGAGGATGAAACACACTCGTAAAGCAGACAAGTGTTTGCGAGAGCGTGTGTGTGTGTGTGTGTGTGTCACCGTTTCTGCATATAAGGTTCAAGGCTGGGTTCCAGTGGATGATGGATGTGTGACAAAATATTCACTGCACAATGTTGTGCTGAAACAATGAAGTGTTTGATGTGTCTCTAAAGACATGATCTCATTTGTTTTAAGTCTTTGTGTTGACTATAAAGGGCGTTTTTATATTTTTATAAGTACATGACTGTTGACAGATATAGAGAGAGAGTTAAGGTTTTTACGTCATGTACAAAACTGAAGGTTTTTGTCAAGTTCAAGGGTTTTGATGACATAAAAAATGTGCTTCATTTCCAGTCCTCGAGCAGAACTCATCACCATGATAGTGCCGAACACTCACAGTGCTCGAGATGGCCTCTAGCAACCCTGAGCCATAAATTACTGAACACAGCCAAAGCTACAAGTTAGTAAATTAACACTGGCATAAAATGTGCTCCTTTCAGGCCATGCAGGGCCATAAAACAAATTGAGAACAGCACACTGATTAGGAGCTATTCAGTACAATAACCACAAGTCGGAATACGCTTCGCCTCTCTAGAGGTACTTCAGGATCCGCTTGTTATGCCTCTCTTTTCCCTAGAGGGAAGTAAAAGTACATAAAAGCAGAGAGCCGTGTGTACTCACCACGTCCTTCCTGTAGAGCACCTCCAGGATGTCGCTGAGCAGCTGGCAGCAAGCCTTCGGCTCCTCGCGCTTCTCCAGGTGGAACTTCAGCTGGTCCGTCATCAGCGGCAAGAGGATCTCGCGGCAATCTGCAGGGACGCCGACGCCGACACACACACACACACACACACCGGGACAGCGTTCAACGTACGAAGCAGATGACAAATCACATAGAGCAGTGCAGCATATGCTCTAGACACATTCACCACAGATGCACGCAGCTCATTAATGACTTTCTCACATCTCAGATGATTAAATTAAAACTACATATACACGTGGTTTCTCAATTAAAAAGACTGTGGAGGAATCTCTTCAGATCCCTGAGAATAATTCACGGCACAAAGGCATAATTGTTAAAACAAAACCAATTAGAAATGTAAACAATTCCAGAGATTCCAGAAGGAAGAGGAGCTGTAGCTGGAAAAAGTGAACGGCAAACTTTCTGAACTACGTGTGAATATTCACAAATAACTACATTTGAACTGGTTCATGTAAAGGTTTGCTACAGTGTGCCTTTTGTTCTGACAGCATACCAATTCAGGGTCACTTATACGCATGTGTGAATGCTGATATTTCGGGCCAAAAAGCAAATATTGGACTTTTGGTTTGTTTATTTACAAGGTAAAGGATTTTCACTTCAGTTGTTCGTGAAATATTTCAAAAGGAGGTTCGGTGGATATGTCACTGTCTTTGACCTGGTTCTTCTTTTCAGAGTAAAATAATACCACCGCTGATAGAAACGAATGCCCAAGAGAAAAGGAGGGCAGTAATCTCGCCATGAAGCAGTGGTTCCCCAGTGGGTCCAATCAATAACAAGTTAAAGGTATTTATAGTAATATGATCGCCTCAGATTGCAATCTTTACACCAACATAGACTGTGGCCCTCTAAACGGCCATCAGACAATAGATTTTAATTCAGAATCAATACATCTCTTTGCTTCAGTGTTACAGCTTTACTGAGCCATTCAGCTGGCACACAATAACAGTTCAAACATCATTGCTCATCAAAGGACACACAAACGAAAAAAAAACACACATCTAACACAAACAAGTCACTTCAGATGTTGCCACGACGTCTTTTTATCTTTCGGTGTTCCACTATATGGCATCACACAGAAACCATGTGAGGCTGTTTGATGAGAGCATAATTAATCATTTGTGCAGTAATTGTCAAAGTAACGAATGAAGACTCAGAGATCTTTAATGTCCCTGCCATTGATCAATGCATCAATTACCTCATGATCCTACACAAAAAAAATCTCATTTGAAATGGAAATGATTCTGATGTTGAAAGGAATTATGATGACAGCATTGAGAGTAAATAAATGCCCCCAAATGATGGAAAAATAACTCTTACATGACGCTAACAATTACAACACACAATTTCTGCAGGACCTGTAATGACCGTCTGCAGCCACATCTGTTCCTCTGACCCCCCCCCTCTTTTTTTTCTTTACCTTTTGAGGCAAACCACATATATATTCACCGCAGCGATACGGAGCTCAGATTGACAAAGATTACAGGGAGTCATCCCAACCGAGCGAGTGGCTGTCAAAACATTTCACTATGAGCCACAGTGCTCAACTCTGACTTTCCAACTATGCTATTAAGAAGCCTCGGTCCAGTAGTTCTGCCCGAGCGTGCGCACCTGGAAAGGAAAGTCACGGACACTCAGAGTTTGTTATATGATAGCTGCCCTTGACATAAATTCACAACCATGCCTGCACCTAAATATTTTTGGTGCAGCGTAAGTGAAGCACCTCATACAGCCTCACAGAGGAAATGTGCGTTTTCTTATTGGGCAAAAGATGCAAATCTTCTGTTTCAAGGCGTCTGACATTGTGAGGAGCAAATTTGTTACTACCTTGTTTCGACAGGGCTTGAATCCTCTTTGTCTCTGCACCTCCTCAAAACTCAAAATAAATTTGGAGGACAAACACACACAGACACCTAAATGGACCCGGAGATGTGAGCACACGTATCCCCGGCCCCCCCCCCCCCCCCCCCGCACGCTTTAGCAGGCACGCAGAAACACACACTGCTCGCTGGGGTGGGAGTGAGACAAGCAGACTGGAACTATCAAGCGAGGCCATGAGCCCTCTTCTCAAACTTCCAGCACAAACAGATTTTAGACGCCACAGTAATTTCGCCTTTTAACACAGACCAAGAGAGCAGCTGACATATTTGTTCTCTTCCAATAAGCACATTTACAAGTAATTCATTCCCCTTTACTGCTCTCTATTTTCACATCATCAACGCTGAAGGTGACACAATGCTGGGCCTCCAAAATGAAAGAGAAACAAACACTGTAATAGAGATTCATTCTTGAAGACTTTTCCGGATCACCTTCAACACAATAAGCTACAATGTCAACACGAAAAGAGTTGATGTCCTCTAATAACATCGAACCTGTTAGCGACTGAAAAATACATATTGGAAACAAGATTTTGTAAGGCAAAGTGTTCATCCCTCAACACACCCAGGTGAGAGTTTAGAAACCACTTGCTTAATGCTTCACATCTAAGTGGATGCCTCATGCTGAGTGGTTTTTTACTCCCCCAAGACAGCTTTTTAGAGACCACCTGGGAATCACGATGCACTTGTCCCATGAGCTCTGACTACAGCTGATTTAATCACCTTTAAAACAGCCATCGAATTTGCTCATAAAATTACTATCTATAGTAAAACCATCTCCAAAATGTAACAGGTTTCACACTGATGTGGAACAGGCACATCTAAAGGGCAATTAGGCCATCTCCATCGCCATCATCATCATCATCATCATCATCATCATCATCAGTGCACAAACACAAACAGCATTCACAAGCACAGCTGAGCTCCTTCTGATCACACATACTCACAGCTCTCCAATAGCAACTGGGCCCAACCAAAAACTACACAATAATACTGTTCTTTAAGTATGAAAGAATTTAATCATTAAAAAAAGCTGTAAAATTTCATGTAATTTTCAATATCACGCATTTATAAAGAGTCCGAGCTTCCCACTTGAACCTTGTAAGATTCTGTTCAGTCGTTTCTTTTTCAGTGCATTCACACTGAGATGAACGCGTGCGGATGACGCGGCGAAAAAGCAGCCACAAAAGTGAACAACTGTTGTCCACTTCGTTCACGTTAGCTGGCTGCTCTGAGGCATGTGCTGTCCCTGCCAGCTAAATTAAATCTCTGTTGCCATTTTATTAAAACGGGAACTCTGCATTTATTCACCACTGCAGGACACTTTGTGAGTGAGTTATTCTCTAAATTAGGACCTACTCGAACATGGCTGCGGGGGGACGAACGCCTGGAGCCAGTAAATGCTTGGCCTTGAATTATCACTGCAGCTGGGTCTCATCTGCAGGTTGCCACGAGCTCGCCTGGCTGCAGAGTACGGAGACCTGCAGTATGTTTCTAATTAACCACCATTCCTCCTTCATGTTTGACATCACAACAATGCAGGTAATGTTTTTTTCCTAACATGCTTCCAAATACAAGCTCTCTGAAAGACAACAAATTACTTGAAATGGTAGAAAACATATTGGAATGGGTGTCAGCTTCCCAGTCCTAAACCTTAGTCTGAATTTTAATTTGACACCAGTCTCATTATCAGTGGAGACACTTTGGTGTCTGAGGAATATATCAATATGAAAAAATATCTTACATTAGGTCTTGTAAAATAAAAACAGCAAACAATGCTACAATTGTGCTTGATAAAGGAGTCAAAACTGCACGGTGAGTCGATTTTAACAGCAGGGATGCTTAATTCTATCAGAGAACAAGAAGCATTGTGACACTTTGCCAGTGACCTTCACTATGGATTCACAGAGTGCAGGCTGGAGTAGGCAGGTGGTGGTGTGTGTGATTGCCTATATAACTGAACCGTGAGTGAAGGAAGAGGCACTGGAGTGCCACGAAACACCTTTTGTGTGTCTGTGCGGGCGTTTGTGCGCGTGTGCTCTCACCATGATGAGTGAAAAGATCACTGTGGACGATGTCAATCAGACAGTCGAGCTTCTGTTTCACCAGGCGACCCGCGGGGACCTTGAGGATGAACTCGGTGAACAGCTTGCTGTGGAGACGGAAGGAGGACAATAAAAACCAAAAGGTTAAACTGATCAGTCTTATCGTGTTGGCTGACTGATTCCAACCACAAGCAGTCATCCGAAATGCAATTAGAAGCCCCAAACAGCCACAGGTGCCCCTTCAAAAGCAGCTTCCCAGCTAAAGGTGGATGACATGACAACAGATCGGATGAAGTGCTGCAGTGGAGTCAACTGAACAAAAGCAACTGAACTGTGATGAACCATGGACAGCTAACCACTAAATTACAGCAGCGCTTCCAACAATCTGATTGGTTTTCAGCAGCTTTACTGAAGGTAAACATCTCTTCCCTTACTGACAGAAAATACTGATTCAAACTCATTGTGGCCTTTTTTATAGTATCATTATAATGTACTTTTTTTCCCTGATCAATTCAATGCACATCATTGATCTAAAACAGTCATTTGACACTGGACAAAAGACACTTTGTCCAACACAAAGGACATTTGTCCAGGGTCGAGCTTCTTCAAGGTCAACACCAGCAAATGAGAGCTTGATAACAGAAAGAAGGCCAAACATGCGGCAAAGTGTACGTGAAGTCCAGACTGGAGACAACCAGCAGTTGAGAGCCTGACAGATGAAGTCACATTGACGAAAATGAAAACAACGCAGATTTTTTACTCCTCAATGAAAAGGCCGAATGCTCGTTATCCAGACAAGCTGTGGCTCAAGGAGGAGAAAAAAAGGATCTGGCAGGGGATGAAAGACCCCCACCCCCGAAGGCTTCAATTTGGTCGCCTCCAGCACAGCCACTCAGCCGGATTTGTGCTAACAACAGGAGCAGCTGATGCCACCTTTGCTCATACGAGGGCTAAAAAAGAAAAAAAAAAGGCAGCAGATCTGTTATTTACGACGAGGTGAACGGTTCAGAAGTGACCCAAGCTTTTAGAATTAAAGCTAAATTGAAAAGCTTTTTTCAAGCTGTTCCCTCTTGAACTACACTTGTCGTGTTTTCTCACGTGTTACTTGGACTGAAAATAGGTGTTTGGACTTGATCACAAGAGCAGCACTTTACTATTTATTCCTGCATGCTGGGAACAGGGAGGGACTCAGACTGAGTCTGCATGGCAAAGTGAACGGTCCCACTGAAACGATCTGCTTTGGACCTGTCCTGTACTCGACCATAAGGCCGTTCAGAACATCTACATATTCGTTTTACCGGACATACAATCAACAGGATGAGTCTGGAAACACACCCGCGACCTTGAATCGACTGTGGATGCAGCAGTTGCCAAGGTGCTGACCATCGGTACAGCTGCTATTTTTATTTCTTTATTGTCACTCACAAAGAAAGAGAACAATTCAAGGTCAGTGAAATCCTCCCATTGTAGCACCGATTGTGTTTCTGATTTATCAGAAAAAAATGACGTCAGTTGTTGAAATGATAAGATATTTGTTGGAACAACGTGAGTCGACAGTGTTCACATTGTGTCCACATACTGTTGTGCACTTTCTGAATAATTTAGGAGGTAAATGAAGAGGAACAGCTGCAATCGATCAACATTAGGCCTTCCAAGAGCAGCTAACAAACATCTCGTAAGACAATACACATTTTGTAACTACGTGTGAATAAAAATACACATGAGAGAAGTAAATCGAATGATAGTGGGGGCAGCTTGTCAAGTTGTGGGTTCTGTTAGTGCTAAAGCATCTAATGTGAGCGAGCGTGCGATACTTTTAAGCTTTCTAACATCAAAACAAGCATTAGGCTGCTGTGGATGAGAGTGAAGTTGGACGACATTTGAGCGGAGGAGTCACCGAGTTTCTAAGCAACCTGAACGTTTCGAAGCAGTTTAAGCCTTCACGATACATCTGTTGAATGCAGAGCAGTTGAATTAGAAACAGGCTGAGGTAAGAAGTCAGGTAGTCTGAAAATAAATCGCAGACGCCCATCAGCTTGTCTAAAAATAATCACACCACACAACTTATATTCAAGATAATAATCAACACGAAGAGGACACCCAACTTTTAGTTTCTATACATTTGCTGGATTCTGATTTTTCACAGAGAAAATAAATAAAACCCCATGTTGACCTTCTACAGCTGATACATCAATGACTGCAAAGGAACAGAAGATGAAACATGAATTTACCTGAGCTCTTTGGGATCAAACACCAGCTTGACATCGTTGACAATGGTGGGAATGTACTTCAGCGCAGCACCCTTTTACCAGAGGGAGAGAAGAAGAATGACAAGATCAGTTCCGTCTCACTGTCACATGATCTTGTCCTTTATTGTCATTCAGGTCATCAGGTGAGTCCATTAGTTTATATGTAATAAACTGGAAAAGTGGGATTTATGTGTTGCCAGTATATGTAGTGAAAAACTGAATATGTCATCAAGCTGCATGATTTATTTCCCTGGTTCTGTTTCATGAAATGTTTTTGCAAACAGACTGGAGAGCAGGCCAGCAGACCAACTTTAAACAAACCAATCAGACTCATATTCAACTCTTGATGCCTTCGTTTAGGATTATGACGCTTGAAATTAATCCGACGGGGTCCAACTGGCGCTCCCTCTGTGACACTGTCCTGATGGGGCGGGAGGAGCCAAATGTGCTCATCAGTATCACAGTAAAGCCGTCAGGTCGGAGCAGAAAGTGACTGATTACTGAGCCACTCATCAATAATAGCAACGATTAACCGAGCTGACACTTCCCTCTCTAACTGACTGCTGCTAAATGCCAGCCAAGGTGGGTTGGGGATGTTTATCCAGCATCTGTGCAAATTAGCTTGACTGCCAGTCGGTCTCACAAGTTGATTAGCCGTACACATGGAGCCCCCAAACTTTACCTGCTCCCACCTCCCGGCAAACAGCGGAATCAGTACAGAGGATCCCATTTCAATCAGAAAGGATTTAAAAAATCGTTAATTTAAGTCACAGCATGAAGGATTTAGGAGACATTCAAATGGAAGTCTTTTTAGATATTTTGTGCACCAATATGCACAAGCTAACACCTCTCCCGTGTGAAAGGAGCCAAATGGGAAACAAGAATTGGGACCAAATGCTCTTTGACTTCAGATCAGTTAAAAACCAGCACTTCTTTCTGAACCAATTTTAGCTGAAAGACTTTTTCCTCTTTGTTCTCTGTGGCAACTAAACACCCACCTGTTGTGCTGGGGTGTTTTGTGTGAAGTGTCAATACAAATGTGCCTCTGGCCCCTCTCCTCCTCCTGCTTCCCAGTCAACAGAAGCATGCCATTGTGTCTTTCACAAAGTTTAAGGCCCCCCATGTTGTGTGTGTGTGTGTGTGTGTGTG
This sequence comes from Malacoctenus tetranemus, assembly GCA_032274765.1. Classification (NCBI taxonomy): domain Eukaryota; kingdom Metazoa; phylum Chordata; class Actinopteri; order Blenniiformes; family Labrisomidae; genus Malacoctenus; species Malacoctenus tetranemus. The sequence continues at coordinate 8,433,173 of JAUESF010000088.1, read as the reverse complement.
TGTGTGTGTGTGTGAGTGTGTGTGTGTGTGTGTGTGTGTGTGTGTGTGTGTGT
>JAUESF010000088.1:8422316-8433064 GCA_032274765.1 Malacoctenus tetranemus | reverse complement strand
TGTGTGTGTGTGTGTGTGTGTGTGTGTGTGTGTGTGTGTGTGTGTGTGTGTGTGTGTGTGTGAGTGAGTGAGTGTTTGTGTGAGGCTGTCTGTGTGTGGCTGTTTTTGAGTGTTGCCACAGAAAATCAAGAGAATATATTATTGTGCGTGAGCTTTCAATTTTGGATCACTGCATTTGGGGTCAAGGACAACAGAAAAGACATTTTTGACAAGAAGAAAAGAGTTTGACAAAAAAGGAGCAAAGTTGTGAAATGAATAAATACCTTAAGGAGCAGCTAAAGAGCAGAAGGCCAGAGGAGACCCAAACAGCACGACAGTCAAGGTGACAGAGACAGATGTGGGAAGGAGACACACAAATCGGAGTGGAGGAGCAGAGAAACAACACAAATCAACGCAGCGCAAACATTCATAATCTATGTGAGCAGGAAAAGGAAAACTGCTGCACTCAATTAACCCTGCTGACAGTCTAACAACCCGCCTGCTACCAGTTTATTAGTGAAAGAAAAGCTTACGCAATAGTTCTTACAAGACCTACATTCAATAGTATAAGCTGTGTTAATTAGTTTTGCAACAATGATTTCATTCAGTACAGTTTTTTTTGTTTACTACTTGGTGTATTAAACAAAACACTTTTCTATTTCAGTTACAGCTAGTAGCCAAGACATACTGAGGGTCATTTAGAAAAGGAAATAAAACACCTTTTGTCAAGTAAAACTGACAACATATACTTTTTTGGTAGATTTCCATGATGAAAATAACACCGTTCAGCATGAGGCCTGAAGAGTGGACACAAAAGGGACGTCCAGCTCTGTCCAAACAAACTAAAGCTCAGCTATCTTTATCTTATTTACTTAATCCACTCAAGAAGATAAGTGCATAACGGAGAACTTGTGAGTTTACAGTGGATTATGAGGGACTGTATTTTTTTTTTGGTGTAGTGGCAGAAATGTGATCCCAGCATAAAACCATTTTAGGCCTAAAGCCGCTTTTAGGCCAAAATAATAAACTATATCATTTTAAACAGGCTTAAAAATCCATGGAAAGCAAATCTGAACCATTTTAACAAGGTATTCTCAAATCAAAATTACGTTATGATTACTTAGATTACTTCTTTAAGTGTCTGTTAAGGGTGTTCCTAAAACTCTTTTTATTCAAAGTCCTGAATAAACTTGTGCAGCGAGTGGTGAAAAAGGTGAAGAAAACAAACACAGTACACAGGACGCACAGACCACCAGGATGAGCCCAACACAAATGTCCAAGAAGCTGCTGTACTTGTGCACATATGACAACACAGACTCATATCCAGCGACACTCTCTGTCATCCTTAGGCGCATCACAGCAGGTCTATTTACTGTTTACAGAGAGGCAGATATTTTCTGGTGCTGCGCTGGGCTTGTGTGATTGTCAGCCTACCTTCACCATGCCAGTGTTCTCTGAATTACTGTTCATCATGTCATTAAAGGATGTGAAAAGGTTCCTCAAGGACTCCATGAAGTCGGCCTCCCCTTTGTTCTCGTAGAGCCTGGGAGGAGAGGAAGCGGAGAATTACACTGGCAGACGATCACACGGCCGCTGGCTGTTTCATCCCTGTGTAAACAGCCCCACCCGCGCCGAAAATGACAAGAGTTTGATGCTTCCCTGTTAAATCATTAAAAGTAGCCAGCAGAAAGGCCCGCGTGCGCGTGTGCTCCCAATGCAAATATCCCTGGATCGAAACCACAGACATCACTCTTGCTGCCAGTTGGATTAGCATTTAAAACAACACGACAAGACCCCCAAGCACCTGCCTGCCGTCATGTGGAAACGGAAATCTGGGGAAAAAAATAATTAATGATCTATGCAAATGAACTTCCTGGAATCCTACACGAGGAGCAGAAAGCAAATGTCACGTTCGGGTTCACTGGCTTTACTTTTCTAATCCGACCGGGGTGAAGAATTACTAATGTCTTTTCAGCTCGTCTGAATTTGTGCAGTAGAAGCTGCACAGACACTGGAGCAACCAGAAGCCAGTGATCACACAGCAGCCGCGACAAAACCCCGCCACATTTTCTAAGTGTATTTGAGCACAAAGCAGGGCTTCATTCATAATCCTCTCCCAAAGTCCCACTTCTTACAGATCCCATAATTCTATACAAACTGGCTAATACCAGTAAACAGCTCACCTAATGTTTGCTAAAATATTCACAAATGAGGATGTGCGAATGAAATTTGAGCTGTTAGAAAAACACATGAAAATCTGAAGGAATCAAGTCCGACAGATGTGAAGGGAAGTCATTCTTAAAGTGTCGGGTTTCACTGGCCTCCTTCCAGAGCAGTGGGGTTTCCAGTATCTCACAGCATTACATGCTACAGGTCAGTCACTGTTGAGGGTTTACAGGAATCATGGGATTAGTGGCATCAATCCCTGAGCTCCCACAACAATTGCTCAAAAGCTGCCGCTCGCCTTCAGCTTTACTGGGGGAGCGCGCTTCTCCACAGCCACGCCAAGCTCATGCGAGGGAGGGGAAAAAAAAAAAACGACTCCCAAACGTGGTGCCCCTTCTGGAAACCCACCTTCAAAGTTGGAGTGTGTTTAAACTTGGATTCTAAGGGAGCTGATCCTGGCAGCCAAACAAAGAAACAACGTACCATCCCTACGAGGGCTGAACGAATGTGTTCGTAGTCGTTTCTGAACAGAAAAGCTACAGAAGGAGAAACAGACAGAGCGGTGGTCTGATATGCGAGGTAGAGGACGGGCTGTCCTCTAGACATTGGAGGGAAAACCAATCAAACTCTGCACACTCAATTAGTCCAGGATCATACATCAGCCCATCAGACACAAACAGCTTCATTCTGCGGCTCTACAACACTATCATCCATTTAACATTCCCTGAGCCAATTATAAATACAGGGAGAGAAATTACCTCACTCAGAGAGCCCTCACTTTCACCTGTTTTCACTTTGTCCCACAGCTGTGGCACACTGTGGAGAGCACAATCAATGCTACACACAACATTGATTTCCTCGTGAACCAACTCCAGAAAAAACAAAGTACTATTTAATGAACCACTGGAATGAGAAAAAAAAGGCAGTAAATTTAGAGGCACGATTCAAAATGACTCGCACCTCGGAGAAATCTGTGCGAGCGCATCCTGAGTGTGCGCTCATTCTTGTATAACTTCCTCATCACAAAACGTAAAGTTTGAGGGAAAAAAACGTAATCAATTGATGAGTATCAAACAAAGGCAAAGCTCCACAGACGCCAGGTTGGAACTGCACACTACTTCCACTCTTCAGTCAACTGGATGCCTCTGTGTGTGCATAAGCGTAGAGCAGCAGGATCCAAAGTAATGAACTGTGGTCCGTTTAAAGCACGCCAGACAGCTCCGTGTGAGCGCCTCTGCGACATGCAGAGTGTTTGCACGTACTGGTTGAAGAGGACTCTGGAGCGCACGATGAATTTAAAGATGTATTCCAGCGCCTTCATGGCCTTCAGCAGCTGTTCAGTCAGCTTCTCGGCGTTGTCCACGTAGTTCTTCAGCACTTTGGTCAGCTTCCTACAGAACACAGTAGGAACAGTGAGCCTCACTCGTGGACCCGATTCATTTCAAATGACCTTGGGCTTATTGCAAAGAGAGGAATGAACTCACGTGTATGCCAGCGTGGCACTGAAATGCTTTCGAATGTAGGTCTCCAGAACAGGGTTAAAGTGCTGGAACTTTCTGTCTGCTATGAGTCCGATTATGAACACCTTTCAGGGAACAAAGACACATTCATTAACATGTAAACCGTGTTCCTTACAAGGAAGGGCGAAAAAAACCCTGCCTGTCTTATTCAATATGCTGAAACACACTGGGAAATTAAACAGGACTGCATTTGAGCAAAAAGCCCTTTTTCGTGCCATTCTCTCGCCTGCAGATAATCTCGGCCACCCGGCAACACATTTTCTACCTCCTTTCTGTGAAAGACCAAACACTTTAAGATGTAGCCCCTGATGTCAGGCGATCACTAATCAGATTCGGTCTCATTCTTTCTCCTGCGATAAATCCTGTTTTTGCAGCCAGGAAGTTGGCAGAGTTATGTCATCTAAATTCTGCCGGGCCCACTGCCTGCTGCAGGAAGACGCCACCTACATCTCAAGGACTCCGTCAGTGCAGCGGAGATGCAGGTGCATTTTACTTCTGTGAACTTACGGCAGGAGACTTCAGGTGTATTTTTTGAGTTCACAGTAAATATTCAGGAAATAGTGTGTGCCAACACATTAATTTGCCAATTCTGGCTCATTCTGGCTCATTTAGCTATGTATCTCTTCCTGTTGTTTGATGAGCCCCGTCTCTGTGAAAGGAATGAATAAATCCGCTATTAAAATGCTATTTGAAGCTCAAGTCATTTTTCCCCACATCCAGGAAGTTTAACTGCAGAAACGTGCAACAAAAATGCATGAAAGTACAAATAATTCCTGTCTACATAGTTGTGGCATCAAGGTGGAGCCAGCCAGCGCCCCACCACACCCTCTACACCCTGTGTACACTCCCCCTCAACCGGTTGCATACCTAAGCTGCCAAAGGTTCAGACTGCATAGAGCCCTTTCATGCAGGTTCTCTCCTGTCACACATTTGAGTCTCTGCTGCATATCATCAACTTTAGGTTTCTCTTCCCTGGCAGTCTGACTTCTTTCCTCTCTGTCCTCTCCCTCGCTCTCTGTCTTTGTACCTTCCTGCAGGTGTGTCTGGCTGTGCAGCAGGACGGTTGTGATCTGCAGCTTGTAGATTAGCTCGTTGTTCGATGCCAACTTGTTTGTCTGCTGCTCTCTGTCTCATCCTTTTCCCTCCTGTTATCCCTCATCCCAAATGGTAAGAGTAGCTTACTTTAGAAACGGTTTGCAATTTGCAGCTTCAGATTAAAAAAAGAAAGAAAAAAAAACACGTCGTTGCGAACACAATAAGCTTGTTAAGGAATCATATCTACAACAAGTAGAGCAGGCAAGCCCATCAAAATCTATTTTAACCCATCAGATATTTCACAGTGAATTCTATTTGCATCTGAGGCGCAAATGTGTCAAAGTGTTTATTTCCACTGACAGAAAGCTGCGGCATGAATCATGCTCTGCTGTGACTGTGGGCTCCTGTGCTTACCAAGGCATCAAACACCAGCGTATCAAAAGTGTCGCTGTCAGAGTTTTCCATCATGATGTTGAAAAGAGCATCCAGAGTGTCTTGCAGAAACTAGAATGACAGATGCACAGCATGTAAAGACAGGGCAACAGCAGAATATCATCCTCAAGGAAAGAAAACACACCAGCATAGATGATCAGTGTCACAATGACAAATTTGTTCACACAAATTACATAAACTTCTGTTAATCCTTTAATTTGAGGGCTCTTCTCAAACAGATTCTGACATTAAAGTGATAAATGATCTCATCCTTCATTGATTCCTTTTCTGGCATGTCTATAGGAGCAATCAGAAGCATCACAATGGCAATCATCTATGATAAAAACAACCTAAATCACAAAAGTAAATCTAACATTGAGATATTGTTCTGCAAAAAAACTGTGTAAAAACACTCAAATTCAAGAACACTTGAAGTTGTGCTTCTCTCTCTTTGGGGAATAAAAAACAAGGAATTTAATCTTGCAGGCTGCAGCCAAAGCGTGAATCTGCTAACAGTTAGCGGTGACATTGCGCCACACAGAAAGCAGTGTGTCCATATAACTAAGCAGCTTTAACCACAGGGCAAGGAAAGTCCTGTTGTGACAGTGTTACAAGCCACCCATTACACACCCTTTACAGCTGCTAACACCAGCCACTATGGTTGTGTGAAGACAGTAATAATTTCCCTGTCAGCGGTACCTCCAGAAACACTAACTATATACACCCTTCCTCTCTGGGGAAACATGCTCCATTTACTCCGCCAATTCTGCGACAATGTGAAAACAGATGTAAAAGCGTCGGAAACAGAGCTATCACTCCTTATTGTGCTCGCTCTGTCATTTCGGGATGGATGAGATTCATCATGTTCCTCAACGAGACACAAACACGTTGGGCGCTGTGTGGCGTTTAAAGCACTACTGAGTCTGGTGAAGGCCAGATTGTGAGACAAAGATAACGAGAGGGAGATAGAGTTCTTTTACACTCAGAGAGAAAGTTCCAGGATTTGAAATACTCATTGGATAGTCTCAGGTCTAATATATAGTACAGGCTTATACCAACATATATATAGACTCTTGTAATAAACTGTTTTTGATGCCCGAATGTTATTAAATTGCAGAGTGACTCCCTTGAAGCACTTTAAAGAGATTGAGTGCTAATGCTGCTGTAATAATAATCACACCCCCGCGGTTTAATGAACTGGTCCAGCTGCGGTCGACACATTTATCTGGCCCATCCAAACTGTCTGGGTGAAGGACATCTTCAGATCCACTGCAGTCTGCCAGGCACCCAACCAGCCCCAGCAAAACTTTCTCCGGAGAGTGATTTATTCATCTGCCCCATGCCGGGCGTGTGAAGGGGCTGGCCTGTACTTCTGACAACACCCCCCCCCCTCCTCCTCCTCTATGGGCGGTGTGGGGCGCAATGAGCTCCTTCTTTACTGGAGCCATTGGGGAGGGGAAAAAATGGCTTCTCAGTCCCAAAGACAGGCAGAAAAGTCATTTATGAACTCGCAGAAGCTTCCGGTGGCACTATGGATTGTCGTCCCTACATTTTTTATGTCAGCAGCTGTTAAGAGCACTTAAGTTGTTTGTGTTCATTTGTATTCATGCACGGAAAGTAAGGACATTTTCAAGGATACCAAGAAGAAGAAAAAACTGCAAAAGGAAGCGATCGGTAGTTTAGGCTCCAACTCTGAATGCATCAGTTTTGGTGCAGTCAGCGTGTTGCAGCCCCCCCCCCCCCCCCCTTACCTTCACAACCTCGCCACCTTCCACCTTCATCAGCTGGCGGAGGTTCTGCTGAAGGAGGCTGGTGTTGGAGCGCCACTTCAGCAGGCCGAGCAGGTCCACTGGAACAGCACATCAAAGAGAAACCTTTACTCCAGCATATGTTGGTGATCCTACCGATCGTAACGGAGTGTGAAGAGGAGTCGGGGAATCTGCAAGAGACTCCAATTAAGGCTGCGGATTCGGATTTAATGAGTGTTGGGGCCCGACATTTGTTAAAAGAAGCCTCAGCACATTCGAGCGAGCCTGTAAATTTCCCAAATACAGTGCAAGTCATTTTATTAGATGTCTCACTTTAATCATGGGAATGAATTTAGGCACAAGAGCATGAGTCACGATGTGATTAATCATGCTCAGGGGAGCCCTTTGCTCAGACCACCTTTGGCAGATTATCAAATTGGGAGCTTAAAAACACATTTGTGTCAATTTGTTACAGAGTTGTTTATACCAGCCTGGCTAACGTCAATCGAACATCTGCTTTTTACGAGGGTTGGAAGCCGGGATGCAACGTGGGTTGAAAAAAAAAAAAAACCAGGCAGTGGAGAAGCAAAACAAGACAAGTAAGTAAAAGCAGGTAGCAAAGTGCTTTGTTTTGTTATTTGTGAGGAACGGCTACATTTCCAACATCAGCGTCATGTTGTGTTGGGCTTGTAAAATGCATTTCAATCAGGATTAGGGGGAGAACATTGAACACGGCGGGATCAGGGAGAATATGTTAATATTTGTGACCGACAAAGTAAAGGTCAGAGGATCTCTGGCGCTGGTACAAATATTTTGACAAAATCCTGTGTAATTTTTCAAAATAAGCTGAGTGCATAAGGAAATGAAATAAAAACCTCCCTGCATTTCAGTTCTTTTTGCAGCTGCACCCAAGAGCTTTTCTGTATCAGTTTATGGTTTATTTCCCTCAGAGAAGGCATTTCAGCTATAAATCTCTGATATTGTCCTGCATAGTATTTAAACGAGCATTTCTGCCCCAGTCTGACCAGGTGTCCTGCCTCCTTTGGCTTGCTTGCAGCCTTCTGTGACCTTCTTAGGACCCCCTTGTTTCACCCAACTCTCTCCCCCCCCCCCCGTTTGCCATGCCCGACTGACAATGAGTGAGTCCATCAGCCATGGCGACACAGTGATGGATGCCCGTCATCTGTAAACCTGACAACCTATCAGGGTTCGGTCACAGGACCCCGCCTGAGCTACCGGGGATCCCCCGCCCCAAGGAGATATAGATTTGGAAATTGACGGTTTAGTGGCTCAGCGAGACAAATGGAATAAAATGGGGATAAATCATCAGTCGGCTCCGTCCCAGTGGGGCAGCGCTGCTGAGAGGGGGCCAAACTGTGTGAAGCACATGGGACAGTGAGGAGAGGGGGGGGGGATCCACAGACAAGTGGAGTTTCCCCAACAAATAACATCTGCTTGGGAATGGAGGTCTCCGCAGGCATCCGCATTCAAAAGATTTGACAAAACTAGCAGATGGAGACAGCTGAAATAATTAATTAGAAGAAAATAGGTTACACTGACGCTGCTCCACTGAAAGACAAAATACATGAAATTGTTTGCTGCACGTTTTGCCTGACAAAGTTCTCCTTTTACTTTTTTTATAAGCAAAAACAACCACTAAGTAGCCTTAATAGCGCGCTCTTTTTTCTCTCTTATTAGCAACAGCCTTATGTGTGGTTTCAGCATTAAAAGCTCCAGACTTGTTCGCCTCTACAATCTCAGTGTAGCTTCACATGCAATAAGTGCACCAAATCCCTGCTTTAAAACTTCTTTGTTCAAAAAAGATGTTTTATTACCAGCCGAGGGAGAAGGAGCAGCGTTTTAATATCGTTCACTGGGCCCCGTTGAGTCCCAGCTTGGGTGTCATTAAATCTATGCTTCTCCTGGAGCCTTCGTTTAGCATCGCACACGGCGAATACCCAGGGAAGAGCCAGCAGCCACTCCACATGAAATCCCAGCACTCGGAGACCGCCTACATAAATCTAGCTTAATTAAAAAGAGTGTTTCATCTCAGGTGAGGGGATCAGCGGAGAAGCGTCATGTCTGTCTGTTGCAAGGAGCATTCAAGTGTTCATTTCGCTTTGAGTTTCCTTGGAGGATTCATGATAAAACTCAGTATGAGATGCAAATGAGCAGAGGTGTTGATGGAGACCTTTCGACATACCTGAATTGGCATTAACTGGGGCTTTTTCGTGGCTTATGTAAATAAAAACATTGTTAAAAAGAAAAGGCATTATTCTTGAGCTTCTGGGCTCCTCGACTGCAGGCTGACTCACTAAGAATCCCTCCATTAAAAGAAGTGAAGTCTCTTCAAGGGGCCTCCACCTGGGATAAGACATCATGTGACCTCTGCTGCCTCCTGTTTAATCAAACCCAGTGTGAAGGGATGAGCCTCTCCCTTCCCCAGGCACCTATTGGTGCCTTAAAAATGACGAGCACAAAGTGCCAGGTAAATATCAGCAGTGGAGCTGCTTCCGGGGGATGAATGGCCTCACCAGGACACACACTGCTGCACCTCACTCTCGCACAGGAAAGAAGAGAGAGCGGCGCACGCAGCCGGCAAAACGGGACAAACGAGGGAGCAGGATGCCGTCGATGGAGACGACTTTATACGCTGCACAGCAGACATCTACATAACTGTTGAGACAACAGTTTGTGCGACCAGCTTTCTTGCTCTGCCTGGTGTAATCAGTGTGGGCAGGCTCCCCTTCTGTAATTAAGATTCATTGACATCACCACCCCTTGAGCAGAGTAGGAGGACACAGACACAACTGTATTTAAATAGCGTCTTCTACCGCAGACTAAGCTTAATAACCCTCAAAGGGAACATTACTGTAACAACATGCAACACCCACTTTTTTCACAAGATATATGTGGAAGCGCTCTGACAGCAAACCCCTCTTCTTGTCCCAAAGATGTAGCCACGGCCCGCTCAGGGCTCCACAGTGACCTCGTTACACCAGCTTTATTGGACATTTGTTGTGCGTGTTATTGAGGCCACTTTTTCAGTAACTACAACAAAACGTTTGCCTTTCTTGGGTGCACGCAGCACAGAGATACACCGGGGGGTCACAAAAGGTTGTCGCATTAGTATTGCTGCTGCACCGGTACGGAGGAGATTTTTTACAGAGGCGAAGACAACGAGAGAGAGAGAAAATATTCTTTTCCAAAGCGTCTGCGAGCGCTTTTACAGGAGTTTTTTTTTAGCAACTTTGCAAGCAGGCCCAGAGATGTTGCCTCAAATGGAAGATTCATCAAACTTTTGCAGCTCCTACAGAAACATAATAATCCAGGGACACACAAGTTTCACAAGTCTGCCTCCTCTGACTTTTGTCCATCGCAGTCACTTTATAAAAGCAGAAGAACAATCAGGTTCGGTCATGTGATGCCATGTATGAAATAGGGCGCACTTGTGTATTTTGGGAACAATATCTGGGCATCAAAACTGGAATTGCCTTTTCAAAGTCGGGGGTAAAAGTGTGACTATAGTACGAGACCCAGCATGAGTAATGGTGTATCTGCAGTATCAGTATAAGTTGTTATTAGCATACAAACAATGGAGTTAGCATATTTTTTTCTGTTTCTGCTATTATTCGTCCTTCTTTTTCATTGTTTATTTATAATCTGAAATCCTTCATGGGTAAATGATTTGTAGATTCATGAAACAATCAGGGACAGTCATCAAATGTTTCCTATTACACGATTTCCTGGTTTGGTTTTTATCCGTTTCTTAGTATTTTTGGTGACACTGGCCACTCTCTGTTTCACTGAAACATGAAGTCACATATTCCTGGAAGGAGGATTAAATCATGTTTCAGACCAGGAGAGG
>JAUESF010000088.1:8407041-8418375 GCA_032274765.1 Malacoctenus tetranemus | reverse complement strand
CACTTAAAAAGTGTCACTTTTGCCTTCAAAAATAACAGCTTATGTCTGGCACAAAGTGACAGAAAGGATAAATCAGTCAGGCCCCACTAAAAGTGATCAAATGGTGTGGAAGTCAAAAAGAGAAAACGTGAGTTCTCTGGTGTTTTCAAGTAGCCAGAGAAGATATCTCATCAACTGCTTTTTCTTTGAAATGAAACGTAGAATTCTTATATTTTCGCATAATTTGTTGTCTGTGTTTGACTTGAAATAAAAAGTGGGTTAATTACATTTGCAAATAATTTCACCCTGCCTTGATTTACATTTCACACGTTGGCCCAAACCTTTCCAAGAGCCAGAGCTGCATTTCTTTGCTGTCAATTGTCAGTGACGAGTTAAAGTTTGGCAGCATCAGCATGCCCCTGCAGTCCCGGAGTCACTCGAGGTGAGCCGGTTTCTAAAGTAACCATTACAGCAAGATAACAGCAAGTCACAGTTTCAAAGGCATGTCTCGTAACAGCATTAGTCTCCAGAGAAGTAAGGTGCCAAGCATGACAAGAAGGCTCTTGGAGTGGATTATAAGCCAGCACTGAGCTCTGAGGCCTGGCAATTTCCTCCAACCCACCTGCACGCAGGTGAAAGGCAAACAAAGCTGCGGGATTTGGAAACGAGACGCTGACAGCAGCTGCAGATTAGAGGAAATATATACACTTTATCGTCGATAGCCTCAAAGTTTTTCTGCCATCTGTGCCATAAAAAAAGGCAGTTTTATGTGTTACAGGACACGCGCCCTTTTCCTGTATCACTAACGCAGTTGGAGGAAAAGCCTCGCCATGTGGTATGCAGATGGGTTGGCAAGACTGCCAGTACAAGGCTTTCCTGCCCTTTTACGCCCTCCAAATTACAAAGGATGGTAAAAAACAGAAGGTCATACGACACCGACTGCATTCGAGCTCGACACTCGTCCCAATAAACAAACGAGCCCCTTCAGGCATTTTTCACATCCCAGATGTAGTCTCTGACAAGCCACTTCATGACTCTGCTGGGCACCGCCGCACCCTCAGACCTCTGATTAATGTTACATCAGGTGAGCTTTAAAGTATTTATCACCCTGCAACACATCTGCTTGGATTGGGTACTCTTCATTATATCTGCACTGGGCCGATCTGAAGCTAATTGTGCAGCTGGCCGAGTGAAAGGACAATTATTCACCAGCTTGACAATTGTACTCACAGTCCTGTGACGAGCGGTGGCGAAAGGTGAACCGCAAGTGACTCCGGTTCACGTCCTCGATGGGAATTGCAACCTGGAATAGAGGGCGAAATGGGGCGTTCAGATACGCAAACACGCTGCAGATATTTAATAAATGTGGGAGATGACTGAAGAGAATTTCACATCAGCCATCGTCAAGTAGCTCAGCTAGCATCATTCTAGTAGAGATGCAAGAAACTGTGCAAAAGTGAACACACCTTAAAAAAGTCTGCAGGAAAGAACACAGTTCTTACAACATTTATCAGTGGTCTGTTTATTTTTTCATTTTGGAGTTGTTATTGGAGTTAAGTTTTTGTATTTGTGTTTTTTCTTTCGTTTTTTTGGAGGGATGGAATGAAATTGGAGCGATGTTTGTGTATGATGGCAAATTAAATGTGTCACAGAAAAAAGTATGACATGCTGGGGGTAGGCTCAAATAAGTGTTTTACTTCAGTCCTCTCCTTTTTTTGTCCTGGATGAATAACTGTACATCTGTACACATTTCAGCACCACCACAGTGACCATTTATTGCCATGTGTTTTAGCCTTCTGTTGCTCGATGCCTCCGAGCCCAGTGTGCAAATATTTACCCGACTCTGAAGTCCTCTGCCATGAATGTTTATCAAAAAAGGAAAATCAACCATGAAGTCTAATGAATCTGAGAGCGAAATCAGGAGGGGGAGATAATGAGTGAGCAAAACAAAGATGATATGAGAGAGTGTCAGCAGAGATACCCCACCTTTATCGTCTCAAACCAGCGTGGCTGCTTCACTTGGTAGTAGATGACAGACTTGTACTCGTTGATCCCATCATCTCCAGCCCCGGGAAAGATCACATTCTAGACAAAAACAGCAGATAATACACGGTATTTAAGGGATCAAGCAATGGAGCTGTTTATTGGCATATGCTGGATAACCTTTAAGTTCATTCAAAGCAGTCCAGTCATGATGGGTACACCGTTATCACGTTGTCAACACATTAGCACAGTCACAGCATGTGGAAAATTGCCCAGCACTTATTTCATAAAATACAGTCCCTCGGGCGGAAAGCCTTAATCTAGCAGAATGGCCGTTAAAAGACTGAATGCACTTTATGCATGGACACCTGTGTGCGGGCTGCCAATCTCATGACAGCATTGTGGAAATAAGATATAAATTAGAAATTAATTATTTAAGGAGGAGCAGCAGTGGCTCCCTCGCAGAGGGAAAAATGGAGGACAGCCAGACACAGTGAAGCAGAGCAGCTGGTGCTGATGGATCCAACCATGTAAATTGGTCTTCCTAGTGGGTCCCTTGCATTTCTACAACAGGTCAGGGTGCGTATGTAAAATACTACGAGCTCCGCCGGGGGGATTTGGCACAAGGGGCCGTGTGACAGCGGATGGCACGCCTGCCTTGTTTTCTATCAGTCTGTGCTTGGCCGGCGCACCTTTTTTCCTCCCACTACTCCAGCTGACTCCCTGGCCTGTTAGTGTACCGCTGCTGAAACACTCCCACACTAATGGTTTCTGACAACCAGCAATTATGAGGAATAACAGACCCTGCTTTCCCCCACCCCACCCCACGCACACCTCCCAGCAAGGCAGAGCAGACTTGGGGGGGCAGGTGCTCGCTTCAGCATCTGTGGTCCATCACTAAGTGGCCAGGAATCCTGACAGCTGCAGATTTAGGAGGGGGACAAAGTGACTGAGGTCTTGCTGCAGGTGAGAGGGTTTTCTGCTGGTGTGCTAATATGTCAAGGTGATGAGAAGTCAGTGTCGACGCTCTCACATCACAAATCCTTTTTAAAAGAGAGGCAGGGAGACAAAGTCCAGAGGGAGGAAGGAGAGAGAGAAAGGAACGACAAAGAGGAATGGAGAGGATAAAAGGGCCGAAAATAGTGACAGGAACATCCAAAGAGAAAGCCAAAGAAAGTGAAACTTTCAAAGTAAACCCCTTTTGAGAATCTGTGACCAACGAGATTATGCATCGTCAAGTGCCCAAATGATGAGCTGAAGACAAAACATTCCTCCTCTTCAAGTAAAACCTGAGTTAAAGGGCATCACAACGGAGGCTCCTGTTATTAAACATCACACTGGAACAGCGGCAGACATCGCAGTGACAGACAAGAAGTCACCCTGCCTCTCATCTCCGTAACAGAATTTCCTTTCGGCCAATTAAAACCCAGGAAGGAAGCGGGAGAATTTCACCAATTAGCACCGTTCCCTGGAGAGCAGAACAGATGAGCCTGAGAAAAAGTTGAAAGGAGATGTTGAAAAGGAGCTCCGGCACTGCGGGAGCAACAAGACGACAACTCGTCTACATGTGATCAGACCAATGCAGATATGAGGCAAAATGTTCCAATGACTCTGGCTTAGGGAGGGATTTCCTGTACACGCAGGCTTTTCATTAGCTAGATCACTTTATCTTGTCAGCTCTTACTAGTTTGGATCATATCTGAAAAAGCTTAGTTGTAGGAGTTGTCTTGTGTTGCACAAGCCACAACAGAAATGTGATTTAATTATAATGACTGCTGGGAACTATGAGGAAGATTGCAACCAAGGAGACAACAATTCGACAGCGCCTCTGCTCAGACTTAAGGAGACCTTGGTCAACCTCTCTAAACTTTTCCTTTCCTTCATTATTAGCATCAACAGTCTTAAAGGGCACCAGATGGTGTCAGTCATTAAACATGACAGAAGACGGGTCATTGAAACTCAAGATGTGACAAACGACTCATTAAGATATTAGACACTGATGAGTTGGCACATGAATAAAGAGTAGACATAAGTCAGAAGTGAGTTTAGGGAACAGTTCACGCTTTCTAATCTGGCAGACGACACGGCAGATAAAGTTTGTTTGTGTCTTTTCAGGTTTGATTCTCTGAAGACCTCAAATTAGCAATGTTTTTTAAGGTTTTTCAGTTTCAAACAACAACTAGAAGACGTGCATGTTCGGCTGATTACTGACAACAAATTTCCCCAAGATTCTAGAGTCTGCATGAGACGTTGTCACATTGGTGTCGTCTTAATAGACGGGTAACATGCCAAGGATGAATTTAGGACTGCACCTGATGGAGAGGTTGGACAGGCCCCAACTCTGAGCAACACTAAGATAAATAAAGTGGGGAAGGAAGATGGATTGATTGAATCAATGGACCTAATCGTATTGTGATGAAAAGTTGGATGTCAGAATAATTACCTGATCTCCGCAGCAAGAACTGTAAATTTAATTCAAATGAATTTACAACATTTTTAAACAGCTTGGAGGGAAATCATTCTTCTAACTTCATTAGCTGAGGTAATTACACCAGAAGGGAAAAGCTGATTCCACATAACTCATCACTATGCTGCCCACATTGTCCGTCCACATGCTGGAGTCTGTAACTGTCCCTGACAGAGATAAAGCTTGATTCCCACAGCAGTGAGCCAAATTTTAGGCTACTCAATCAACCACAAAGCCCCAATATTGCATTCTGTCACTTCTGACAGGCGGCTCCAGCACACAGTATGGCCTGTGTATCACACTGTTTTATAGGGGTCCTGGTCAGTTAGGCAGAGTGCTGAGCTGGGTGAGATTAAAGAATGCCCGCTGAATCATAGACTGAATTGTCGATTGGCGGCAGCACTTGTGTCCTGAATGCTGAGAGTGAGCGGAGCCCAGGAACAATACAAAGCAGGACCTTAATATTCCTCAGCCGTACCTCCAGTTTCTTGCCATCCTCGTCATAAACGGACATGGTCACCTCCACGTTTTTGGGTGTAGTTTTACTCCCCTTGTCAAAATCGCCCTGAACCAGAGTCACGTAGATGTCGTTTCGGACATCACCTGTAGAGACAGAGGAAAGAAGGAATCACTTTGTAGGCTTTATGCTATTTGCATTTCATTATACATGAGGAGTGCAGAGCAGGTCGTTTGTAGATATTTGCACTCCAAATGTTCACGTCAGTATGAAGCTGCTGAGGCTTCCTCATACCTGGCATAATGATCTCAGGGAAGCCCATTTTGCGGGCCACAGCGGTCGATCGGTCCACCAGGTGAGGGAAGTCCTTCCTTATCTGATGGATGTCTCCAGGAAGCAGCTTCAGTGTCACCCACAGGCCTGGGGATACAGTCGAGGCAAAGAGAAGGAGCGGGTGGACCACGATAACATCAGGAGAAGAGAGGGGAGCCCCGGGAAAATACTAAAAAGAGACTTCTTCATGTGCCCTCCACTGCCAGGTGTCACACTGACATGTAATAGCTGGAGGGCACACGCGAAGCAGAAGCTGCCCCGAGGAACATGATTAAGAAAACATAACAATCTAAAAAAAACAAGTTTTGTTTTAGTGTTCCAACTAAAGTGACATGTAGCTTAAAGATTGGATAACCAAGGTGACCAAAACGTCCACGTCTGTAGTTTCTGTCACATTGGAAGAAAGTTAATGAGCAAAAACTTTTATTCAAATAAGATGGATAAAGGCTGCTTGACTTGGGCAGCACGATACAGTCGCATAATGCAGAAATGCCCTGCAGGTTCTATTGAGACCTAAACAATCTATATTATTGCTTTAAAAATAATCAATTCCAGCGTAATTTCTGCACATTGAGTGTGTTAAAAAATCTGAAATGTTTAATGGCAAAGAAATCGCTCCTGGGCACTAGAGATTAAAAAATCTGTTCTATTCCAATGCAAAATGTATGATAATTTCCTCCATACCTCGCCTGACTTCTATAGTCTTTTGCTTTTTTTAATCTGAGAAATGACATTTATAGTGGAGTATTTAAATTGTGAAGTACTTCCCTGACTTAAATAATTGCTCTTGGAAAGCTTAAGAGTGTGAAGCTTGTGAGGAAACTGAATAATTAGGAAGCAAACGGCCTTAAGGGGACTTTCATGGGTCATATTTTTTTAAACAGTTTCACACCAGTAGCTGCTCCTGCTTCTCCCCCGGTGGAGGAAGAGAAGCAGCCGGCGTGTCTGTATTGGGAGACGCGTTTCGAGCCAGGTTGAGCTTGGTAAGCGTGTTTCAAAAGGCGCCGTCACTCCTTCTTAATATTCTCGGAGGGAAAACAACGCAGTGAGGGAGTCGCACATTTGAACCGGACACGACTCTAAAAAGGATCCAATTAAAGCAGTCTGCGGTGCGCTCGCTCACAGGCCACATAAGCGACTGGTCCTTGTCAACCCCAGTGGCTTTATTCACTTTCACTTTCCAGGCCCCATATTGTTATGAGCGACACATCCCCCACCGGCCTGGCTGGAATTCTTTTGATACGCGAGCATGACCGAAACAGCTGCGATCAGCACTCCGCTGTTCCTCCCAGTGTGGGTCGGAGCAGAGCTGACATTTATCCAAGTACATCTTCATCCAGCATGACAATACTGCGGGGACTGACGTGTCGCGGCACGAGTCCCCTTTGGATGGCTAATGTTGCTCCTCGAACCGAATGTGGTGAATCATTAATAAGCCAAGCTGCTTTCTGCAGAAACATCACATCTTTAATTAGCAGCTCGGTTGCTTGTCGCGTTGACGTCAGCAGGTAATTTTCGGAGAGTGAAACCAACCATCCCCACAGGCCGATTACACCCCGTTTATACTTTTTGTCAGGCTCAAAGTAGGAGGCCTCCAAACAGTGTTTGGGTCCAAAATGCTTAGAAAGTAGGTCCCCGTGGGAACAGGCCACTCAGGTGCCGAGTTTCCTCTTTCTGCGTGAGCTCGGCGTCGTACCTTGGCCCTTGTGATTGACCTCTTTGGCGGTGATGACTTTGTTGATGACTGTCTGGAGGAAGTCGTTCTCCCCCGCCACCCTGGGTGAAAAACGGGAGATGTTCAGCTGCTTGTGTCGGATGGCATCATCCAGCGCTAGCCTGCAGTATGCACACAACAGGCGAACACCACGGAGGAGGAGGTGGCAGAAACAAAGGGGGACAAGGAGCGGGGCGGGAGGAGCCACGGGGTGGGTGACGGTTGTGAGGAGAGTGGAATGAGAGAGGGAGAGGGAGGAAGAGAGAGAGAGAGAGACAGACACACCGAGGAGTGATGCGAATACCATGACAGACACAAAGCCGCTTGTTAGCAGTTAACAGTGAGGCAGGATGGGTAACGAAAGAAACAGAGAAATCATCATTTAGGAAGCGAGGCCTCGTCTTAAAGCCCAAATCATCAGTGAGAAGTCTGACCACCACATTGATGATGGAAAACAAGACAAAGTATCCAGTAGAAGACAAACTACAAGTCAGCTCTGGATGCAATAAAAGCACAAGAGTGAAATTTTAGCCTTATATGACGGAAGCAACATGTTCTTCAAAGATATCTGATATACACAACATGAGAGAGCAGCTGATGAGCTGTGGTGAGCGCCACATATGTGGCAGCTGTCGGAGAAATAAGCGTGATGGGCAGAGATGGCGACTGAAGTGTGGAGGATCCTTAGGGAGAGCAGCGCGGAGCAGAAGACAGCGGTGATGACAGCATGGCAGAGGCAATAAAGTGTCTTTGTCCTTCAGGCTACGTTTAGTATCTGCCAGCCTCAATATGGTTTCATTTCGAAGAGGGAAACGAAGTAATGGACAGTCCAGATTGGTGGATTCAAAAAGCAACACAGTGAACGGCAGAAGACACGAGACAAACTTGAACCTAAACATTTGAAAAGTATTTGGTCCAATATTTGTGAAGGCATCTTTTTTCTTAAAAAAGACACAAAAACTAAAACTAAAGAAGATTTCAATGATGGATTTAGTGGCAAAAGCATACTTTAGAATTGTAGATGGATTAATAAATAAATAAGCTTTTAAAATGTCAGAATATACTTAAAAATGTTCAAACTTTAAAGATCCCAAGGTGACATCTTCACATTAAAAGTAAGATGCAATTATTTTTCTGTCAATCAAATAATCGATAACTTCAAAACAACATAAAGTTCAGGTATGAATCTATTATACAAATCTGACAGCAAAGTGTTTATAAAGAAGTGTTTGGGACCACGGGAAAAAAAAAAGATGAGATCAAGATTTTATTCTGTCGAATCAATTTCTGCGGTGGATCCAGGAGTCTGTTTTCATCACTGCATCAACTTCTCTGAAAGGCCTCTTCACTACTTACATCTGCTGACTTTTTGGGGAGAAAAAGTGTGATAATGGGGCGCGGAGCTGCTTCTCTCTCAACTTATTCAGTTTTTCTGCTGCAAATATTCACACTTAGATATGAATGAGACCCTTGTTGAACCTGTTCTTCTCTTCACACTGGGAGGCTCCAATTTCCATGATTTATGCTCGCAAATAAAACTGTTAAGTGGGGTGATCCGCCTGCTCAACTGCTCCAATCTGAAGCAGTTTCAATTATGCAGAAAAATCGCGTCAAGAAAAGGTTAGTCAGACTCCGTATGCTCTCCTACACAACTGGTAGCAGTTAGTAAGACTGTCTTAATGAAGTGAGCCGGTAATGGTGGAGTGATACACTCCTGAAATCCCTGCTAATCTGGTGTCAACGAGTCTAAACTTGCAAAACCACAACGCAACAATACAGCTGCTGTTTCACTGACTCTGCAAATTCAACACCATAAACACGAGTGTAACACCACCCAAAAAAACCACTTGTTCTTGTGTGTCCATCATCTAAACTTTAAAAGAAAACAAACTCTCAGTTGAACAGAATTATTTTTTGCACTTACGGCTGAAATGGAATAAAGTGCTGCTTGTCCTCATCGTCCATTTTGCCAGTTATGATGTCGGTGACATCCATCACTGAGAGAAAACAAAGACAGCGTTGGTTAAAACGTTCAAACGTTCACGTCTGCAGACAGCGACTCGGCAGTGAAGAGAGACAGTGATAACTGCGTGGTGAGAACACATCTGGGGACAGAAGCAGCCCCCACTTATATTCTTCCATGAGCACTAATTGAAGCAGAGGACGATTCAAAAAAGAAACATACAACTATAAAACACTTAAGATTTTATTCTGCAATTCCCCACGGCTGCAACAGAGTAAACAGCAACGAGTCAAGGCCGCGTCTAATCTGGATCATCACCGTGTGAGGTAATAACACTAAGTTAAAAATGCATAGATGTAATGATGCAGCTCCCAGTTTGCGTCATTTGGTTTAAGAGTGAACTGATGAAAAAGTTTCCGAACAGCACACAGCCCTGACTCTGTGTGCAAAGGGCCTTAAACCCACAGTAAATACTGTGTAATTACACTGAGGCCAAGCACATTTTAAGGTGAACATTTTTTTCCATTAGAGTCACAATTCAGCACTGTAATGTAATGGGGATACATATTTTTGTGGCTCTCGCGATGATCAATGACGCCCATTCCCCCCACCTAAAGGCTGTAGGTCATCTATATAAAGTGAGATATAAATGTGAGGGGGAATAAACAAACTTCAGAAATCAGGCTTTCCATCAAACGGCGCACAGCTGCAATGATGGGGTCTAAAGATAGGCCGTCATAAATCAGGCTGTCATTTACCTTCTCCTCAAGTGGCACTGCAGAAAGACAGTGAAAGAGGCCTATCATTTTCTCTGTTGGATAAATGTGGGCAAAATGCCAATCTAATTAGTTTATGATATGCCTGGCAGCTCGCCAGGAGGGAATAAATCCAACTGATTCTTCTCTCTACTTTAGGAGGATATTTCTGAATTTTAGCCAAATATGTTCATTCACCCCGGCAAGGATGGCTGGCACAACACTCGTTTCTAACTACGAAGCAAAACGCCGCATCTGCTCTGAAGACGGAGACATATTGAGGAATTCGAGCGGCTTCCGTGCTCAGCCTCAGTCTGACATAATCACTGTTTTTCGGAGGTGACTTCTACAAAACTTGTGAACGCAGCCCGCGCTGGCACTTCTTTCAGGTCGTCTGCTTCACCTGCGACTCCAAACGGGCGCCTGAGTCCTGACGTCAGCTTCTTGGTGTTGTTGTCTCGGAGCTCCATGCGCCCCACCCGGACAATCTGACACACAAAGCTGATCTTCTCCCGCTTCAGATCTTCACTGCCGAGATCCTAAAAAGTTAAGGGGGGAAAAAAATCATGACAAACTGTTGCTTATCTTTTTTCTTTTTTTCCAACTCAGTCTTTTAAATCTTGAGTAGAGAAATCTCAAACTCCGAGACTCGCGCTGCTCCAAGGACTTCCAGGGAAAAAAACATCTGGATTTAAAGCCCCAACTGGAAACAGCCTTGATTTGGACAATAGCAGTGCTCAGGTGCTCGACAACAACCGGCTGATTAATAGCGCCTTCTGAGGTGAAGACGAGTTTGTGTTAAGGGCAAACTTTTTACCACAAATTGCCTCTGCAACAACTGTGATTGTGTCCCCCAGATTCATTTCCTGTGGGCAATCCCTCTCCGAAACCAGCTAAGTGCTCCCAGCGGGTGCACGCTGACCCTCCTGCCCTTGGGCTTCCATTAGATAGAGGTGACTGCCTTGGTAAATACATACAGAGAGCCAAGCTCTTTCTGAGAGAGCTTAACAAATACTGGCTTCGCAAACAGGCTCCCACATTCCTCATAACATGGCTGAATAAACAGCCAACTACAGGCGAGCGCACGCACACAGGCACGCAGACACACACACACACACACGCACACACAGATGCACACACACTCGCCAAACACACTCACCGTGAAGACGGAGCGCAAGTTATGAAGCTGGTCGATGTCTTTAACCAGACCGGAGCTTGACCACTTCACCAGGTAGTTTTCACTGTGAGGTAGCAAAAACAAAAAAATGCACAACTCACCAAAACAATGAAGAAATCATCTTTACAATTTCTGATGTTCATGTTGAAACATTAGTTGCGTGATGAATTTGGACTCTCCAATTCACTGCACCAGATGCATCTCGAGCCTACTTCCTTCAGAGCTGCGAAAGCTTAATGGTTAATCCAAAAACCAGTCAACAAGGGAAACAAAATGCATGACTGATGCTGGATGCTAAAGTAGCATTCCACTGCTGAGCTGCTCTACTTGTGATAATTTGCTGTCAAAATCCTGAAACAATAGCAAATCCCTGGGCAGCAGAATCCACTTGTTCTCTGGTCACACTCTCATGCGTGTGTGCGTGTGCTTGTGCACGTGTGTGTGTGTGTGTGTGTGTGTGTGTGTGTGTGTGTGTGTGTGTGTGTGTGTGTGTGTGTGTGTGTGTG
>JAUESF010000088.1:8394210-8406941 GCA_032274765.1 Malacoctenus tetranemus | reverse complement strand
TGTGTGTGTGTGTGTGTGTGTGTGTGTGTGTGTGTGTGTGTGTGTGTGTGTGTGTGTGTGTGTGTGTGTGTGTAGAGTAGTGAGAAGCAGAAAGGGAAGGGAAACCAGCGTATTCACCTGATGAACTTGGACTCCACGGGGTCGTACAGCGACATGAGCACTTCTGCATCTTCGCCAATCTTGCACACCACATTTTTCAGAGTCACAAAGAGGGCGAACGCCGGCGTGGAAGCGAACTTCGCCTGCCTCGTCAGATCAATATTCTGCTTCTGAGACTGTCAAAGAAAACAGAGGCGTCAGGATAAATTGTGGGTATTCTCACAAAGCTTTCTGCCTCATGCAGATAGGACTCGGGCCTCTGGAGCTCAAACAATTAAGCTACAAAGAGCAAGAAAAGTATGAAATAAAAGGGCCACTTGAGACTCCCTTTGTGTGATTCCATAAAATTTGACAAGTCAGAACATTTACAATGTCTACACAACCATCACAAGTTGATAAATCTCAGTAAGAGGTCCACGCTCCAGTGACGTCAGGCCCTGATCTCCAGGGCAGCATCAACACTAAAAGAATGAATTACGCGATTGCCTGGCTGCCCTTCAAAAATATGCTGGGGCCACACCATTAATATTTATCATGTTGACCTGGACACTTTCTTATTGCCCATGCATATGCAATAAAGGCCCCTGAAAGAAAAGGTCGCCCAAGATGAGAGCACATAACTGCGGGGCACTTAGCGTCTGGCAGTCACTACATACTGCCCACTGACATTCAGGTATGGGATGCCACTGATACATCAAGAAAAATAGATTAGCTGTCTGGCTGAGTTCCGGACTTTGAGATAAGGCCATCGAGCATTTTTTGTGTACCTGGACTGTGAATGTGACTGAAACATTCACATCATCGGTATGAAAAACAGAGCCAAGTTGCCGGTTACCTTCTCTTCTTGAATTCTGTCCTCGATTTGTTTGGAGGCCGCTTCGTGAGCCCGGAACAGGCTGACGGTGCTGGTGAGTTCAGGGTCCAGTATGTTTCCATCTTTGTCTCTGACCACCAGATCCAGGTCCAGGTACCTTGCACATAAATGAAGCCCGGTTAGCGGGTGCCTGAGCCAACCCAGATCAAAAGGAGCAACAGCAGACTTCCTAAAAAATCTTCTTTCAAGGCCTCTCTGTTCTGCATTGCTCAATCTGCAGTGAGAAAGGCAGCACAGATAGCCGCATGAGGCCTCCATGCACTCAATCTATTTCATCAGCCCATCACTCGATGCTTCTGCAGAGGCTAAAGCCATTTCTCTACCTGGCCAGAGGTTTAAAGTTTCATCACAGGAGCCGAATGGAGCTGCACAATTTTCATTTTGAACCGATTTTCGAGGCCCACTGCAGACACAGCAAGAGCTGTCATTTCATGATGGAATACAGTACAGTTTGCCGAAGCAAAGTCCCTCCAGTTTGTTCTCAAGCTAAGTGATGACCTGTCATTTGCTATTGACTGACACTAGTGGTCTATTCCAACAAGAGTCATTTTTCCAGATAACTCGGAGGACAAAGGGATATAACCCGCAGGGAGGAAACGACAAGGCTGAAGTACTCCAACGACGAGACCCTCACTTGTTGCCGTAGTCTATCTTGGAGGTGACTTTCTGCTTGAGCTCGGTGAGCTCGTCCTGCGGGAGGGTGCCGGACAGGATCTGCGAACGCCATTCGATGAGGTCGTAGATCATGTCACGGACAGAGTTGAACATTTCGCGCTTGTCCCCCTGTCACACAGAACAACATTGAAGAGCTCAGACTCAAGAGAAAAAAGTCGGAGTGTTGAGTGCTTTTACAGCTGAGGGACCCTCGGGATGATGCAAGGGCACGCACCCACATACAAGCTGGTTGCTACAATAGAGAGAAAGTGTCACACAACTCAGGGGTGTTCATGCATTTCGAAATACCAGAAATGTTCGAGTAAGCAGTGAAGCAGAATGACATCATAAACACGTTGTATTCCTTTATGAGGAAGGGAATAAATTCATCGTAGCTGTACAACCATATTGATCCTGAGTAACACTGAGTGTATGTGTGATGTTGAGTCTTAAGTGAATCATTTGTAAAGCAAAAAGTGGAGAATCACATGTCTCAAACTGAACAGTCTTGACAAACATGTCTCTCATAAATGGATAATGGCTTTATAATAAGGTGAGAAACATTTTGGGAGAACGTTCAATATTCAGGGAGAGTCCACATACACAGAAATGCACATCCTATACGTGACAACGGGGTGCGAATATGTGCGTGTCTGTGTTTTCATCTCAGTCGGCTGGGCTGGCTTACCACATATAAGTCCCTCCATATTGTGGCCCACTCCCGCAGTGTGGTGGTGACCTCCTGAACCAGGGGGAGCTCAGTGGGAATGACCGTCTCCTTTTGCCTGCAGGGACAGTGAACAAATCTGATGGGGCGATCCCGTGTCCTCTCCGTCCTTTCCCCTCCACTCTATAACCGCATGTCTGATCACTGACGTGCACGGCAAAGAGGTGGAGAGGTCTCGGAGGATTACCTCTGAATGCAATGATTATTCCAAAGCTAAAACAAAGCTACACACTATTTTCCTTTCACTTGACAAAAGAGAATTTAGAGCTGGGTTTTTTCTTCCACTACAAATGTAGACATATAGAAGTCGACTGTATACACAAATCTCCTTTCAATTCAAGGACTCAGAAGCTTGTTGTCATTTTGTGTTGTGCTCCTGAAATCAAATAAGACAGATCAAAACAAAACAGTGCCACAAGTTGTGCCACAACAAAAACACATGTCACATCATATCAAGTGCAGACCTTCTCATTGAAACAAGCTCTGAGGGCGTCTACATGCAACAAGCCGGCACGCTTCGCAGTGGGTCAGACATGAATTATAAGAGGACAAATTTCTTCAGTATAAACTTCCTCTTAGTTCTAACCCACAGCCCCAACAAGGGGGACGGAACTTCGCTACTTGACCAAGAAAAAACTGGACAACAATTAAAAGAGAACAAGTACTGACCCACTGCCCTCGACTGTGGCTTCTTTCAGGTGTATGTAGCAGGCAGGAAATATGCCCTGAAAGAACAAAATGTGAAATACAATCACTCGAAGAGAACTGAAAACAAAAGAACAAAAGATAAGTGAACCAAACAAATGTGTTTGTTGCAAATCGTGAGGAAAAGTAGGACTCACCTTCTTGGATTTCCTCCGCAACCTGTGACCTCTGTACCAATCTGAAGGAGCAGAATTACAACAAATGTAAGCTTTCTTTTTTGTCTCATAATGCACCAGTCACCCCACTGCCAGCACAGCAAGCATAAAATCATACATAACAGAAGACAGTGTCAGGTATTGCCACTGTTTGCATTCACACAGGCAATCCGATGCAATCATCCATACTATAGTACTGCTACTATCTTGTTAAACACACAAAAAACATTTGATGAAACAAAAGAGGTGAAACTGACGACGGGAACGTTTAACACTGGCGTGTCAGTGGTGATCACGCGTGGCATCAGTCAGCCTGCGCTCACCTTCGTATGTCTCAAGTATGTGCACAGTGTCTCCAATCTGCAGTGACAGCTCCTCCCCTCCCCGGGCGTCGTAGTTATAGATTGCTGGAGCGAGATGAGAGAGAACAATATAAGATGAAAAAACGATATTACAGGAGGAGAAAATAGGCAATAAAGTGTTTGGCTCCCTCGTGGCGCTAATTGTGTGCCATTGCAATGTGTAGCGGAGGCATCACACGTATACAAGATGTCCACCCACACAGTCTGACACACTGATGCTTTGGCTTAGCACTATCAGTGCTGTAATATCAACACATTCCCACCGCCCACTGAAAGCAATAATGTTGGATAACGCCAAAAACAACAATAATGACACTGATAAACAGATTTGCTCCAAACAGGACAGATGATGATAAAATGGTGCAATGAGGCGGATTTTCCTTGAAAACAGAAAAATGTCGGTTGGGGCTACGAAGTTTCCAGATCGCTCCCACAACCCGAAGACTTGTAGGTTAGTTGATCTGGATGAGAACATGTCCTCCTGGAATAAAACCACAGTTTCCAGGGGGGCCATTGACTTTTGTACTGACAACAGTCACGTCAACCTGAAGAAAAATATCAACACTCAGCCCCTCGACAGCTTTGGTTAAGACAGAGGACATCCCATAGACAGAGTATAGATACTAATAAAGACGGTTATACTGAGACTATGCGGTGTTCACGTCTAACCACCGTTATAAAAACTGACATCAGCGTCTGTTTACATGCACATGTATGTGCCCTGCTGGGGGAAAGCGAGCAGAGCAGCTCCAGCAGCGGTTTCCAGTGGTGAATGACTGCTTAATTAAAAAAGACCCTCGCTGCAGGCTCTGAAGCTTTCGCAGCATGCTGATGGTGCGCCGTGTGAAGCAACCACTTTATCCCACAAACACCTGCCAGTTCAGGAGCTGATTACAGTTTACGAAAATATCAGGTAGCAGGAAACAAAGATCGGCTTTTTTTTTTTTTGTACGTTTGTATTTTTGTTATCAGAAGTGGTGCTTTTTTGGGTGGGGGTGCAATTATTGAGAACAAAGCGTCATGCTTTTACTACTCAACAAAATTGAATTGAGACTGAATTGAGTTCCAGAGGCCACAGAAACATTTCAGTCAAAGTCACAGAGGAAGCAGCTGATGGGATTTCTAATGGACAAATCATTTCAACGTAAGGAAATTGCTGCAGAAGAATAACAGTAACAGCAGGTAAACCTTTTATACACCTTAAAAACAAGCCACGCGACAGGCGGCATCATCCAGCAATAAGAGGGCATAAAACACTTTGTGCTTTTTTTCATCCATCCCGAGTGGTTTTGCGGTTTGCGTGTATACATGTGCATGTCCGCAGTGTTTTGTGATCCTGAGAATGACTGAACAAGCCCAGCGAATCTACCAGAACACGAGCCACGGGTTGACAATGGAACAAAGACCCCAGGAAATGAATTCAGCGGTACCACGCTGAGCTACAAAAGGTACCTACAGGGGCAGAAAGCAACAAAACCATCAAAAGAGAGACGGGATTAATCTGTGTGGGGGCATCAGAGAGAAAGCCAGTCAGTTTACAGCACGGTGCGCCAAATAAACTCCCAATAGCAGGACCTAGAAAAGTCAAGAAAGCCATCAACTATATATTTGGAAGCAGGTCACAAGTTCAGCCGATTCAGCATGTTATCTAAATAGCAAGTGATAGGAGGGAGTGACCAAACAAATAGCTGTAATAGAGGTACCAAGCTTCATGTTTTATCAGAAAATGAAAAAGTGCCCCTGTGATCACTGCCAATGAGACAAAGTCTCATATCAAACAAATGGGAGCTTAGAGACCGGGTAATATCCTCACCGGGCAAGAGGTGCAATTACAAAATGAGCACAAACGACACCCTGGGAAGATGCTGACTAAATGACGACCATCAAACACAACCCTGACATGTGAGGCAATGATGGTGCAATTTTACAGGGGAGTCAAAGTGATTCTGGTCACGTGAGATGGGGGGGGGGTTAAATGACAGCTCTGATTACTCATAAACTTGTATTTGCATAACCAACTAAACTGATGTCAATTAGGGAGCAGTGAGGGAGAGAAAATCCATCAAAGGAAGAAGACGAGGACAATGAGGAAGTGGACCGTATTCTCCCTGGAGTGAGGCATGCAAATGATTTTCTGGAAACAAGATAAACAGCAGCATCATTTGGCGGGGGGCTCATTACCATACATAACCTCTTGCATAAGGCTGTGCTAACTCAGGGAACATTATCATCATAGGAAACGAGTGATGGAATCAGATTACAGACCTATCCACTTAACAAGCGCACGTCTCCGCCCTCCCCACAATAACAAGCGGCCTCATCTAAACACTGGACTGATTGTAATTCCACGCTTTGGGCTTGCTAATAACCTGCACTAATCCACGCAGAGTATAACATATCATTACACTCGGATGATGATACAGTATTCTGATGAGGGAGGGGGTGGCGAAAAGGAGGCAAAGAGAAGTGCAAAGGAAAAAAAAAAAAAGCTGACTGAAAATTGAGTGAGCCTCTCCATGGTTTGTATAAAGTCCCCGCGGGCTGGAAGCCCAAAGAGTGAATCAGCCAGGAACTCTCAGACAGGAGGACTCGACTGCAGGGAGAGCCAGAGAGAAGCTTAAGGGGGCTGGGTGGGCTGGGATGCAAAGCACTGGAGTCAACATCAGGGTGCGTTCACAGCACTCAGCTCGAACCGGAACGCACATCTGGTTGCACAAATTAGCTGCCCTCATATAAACTTCTGTCTGAACCAATGAGGCATAAAAGGATGTTTCAAGAATTGAACAATAGATACAGAAGTACTTCTAAGTTCAAATTTGTACAACAGTATACAGCATGTGACATCTAATATATGTACAAAGTTTTCTACTCTATTTTCTTGATGTTGCCACAGAGGCTCTGCAGAGTTGATCATTTTCAATTAAAGCCCATTCTGACCTAAACGTTTTGTGATGTGCCTTCAGAAACATCAAGAATTTCTGATGATGCAAACAATTAGAAACTTACGCAACAGCTGGGGGTGAAAAGAGTTCCCAGTGACCATGTGGAGAAAAAACGAGACAAATGGCCTCGGACCCTTCGGGGCTCATCAGTTTTCATGCTGTTTCTCCTCAATAGTCCAGCTATTTTCACTGCAGCTCGGATTACATTTAATGATAAAATGTTGTGACCTGAGCGCAGCACTGCTATATAATGCTTTTCGTCATGTTTTTCCTCTGAAATGCAGCGATTTCAATCCTCTCCATGAGCAAGTCTGACTAATTATGACCCTTGAGAACTGAGACTTGGTTTGACCGATGGGTTTTGTGCTGAATCGTGACCCCGAAAGAATTTAAAAACGAAAATGAATATCCTCAAACCGTTCTAACTGCAGAATGTCAACCCATCCCTCATTCAAAATGTACAATTACCATTTGAACAGGCCTTGGACACACATGCAGTTCAACAAATCACAATGCATTTTATCACCAGTCTTGAAACAATCCCGTCACATAACCCCCAAATTTAAGCATCTGAAAAGTGAGACACAATTTTAAGTCAACACAGTCGCAGTTTTCTTAAGTGGTATTGTCAAGGAGTTTGAGCTTGAATATGAAAAAGTAAACACACACACACACACACACACACACACACACACACACACACACACACACACACACACAAACACATCCAAACACTCTGAAGGCCAGCATTTCAGAGGCTTATTCTGAGAATACATGAGCTGTTCCTGCCTGCATCAATGAAAAAAAAGCCAAGTATAAAACTGGTAAAGCATCACTCTTAACGATTCAACAAATTCAAGAAACAAAACAGACTTGATCGCAACCCTGAGCATCATAATGATGCGTAGATATGTACATTTTTTTTCAAGGTAAACAAAGGCTGAATGCAACAGCCACTCTGTGCACAATCACGGAGGAGAACAAAAAAAAAACACATACAGTGAGACAATAAACAGTGAAACAGAGCAAGGACATACAAATTTAATACCATGCTCGATATGAATAAGGGGGACTTTAATAAGCACACAGAGGACTCACAACACTGTTTTCAAAGCAGCAGGACTAAACAAAGGAGGAATATTACACTCCAGCTGCACTATGAGTTTCTGAGACAAGACAGGAGAGTCAGCAGAGACTTTTTAGACACACACACACGCACACACACATTAAAACGAATCTCTAAATGACAACCTGAAGAGATCTGAATATAAAATGTAATTTACATCACATTACATTGCTGATATTATGTGATGCAACTCGAGTTTGAGATACAAAAACACCCTTTTTCCGATTCAGCAGCATCACCTAAACCCAATGTGTCAGTTTGGATGCAATTTTCCCCCCAAAAATTTTTCATTTCATGACACTTTAAAAAAAGAGAAAAAAAACCTTGCGAAAATGTATTTTTCCCACACGGAGACTCGACAGGGTTGGATGAGGTTCAGTGTCCACAATTTACATGCAAAATGTTTTCAGAATGAGCCAGTGGAACCTTGAATGCTTCAGAGGACAAGCCTGGCATACAAAACAAACATACCCCTGCCTGACACTAACCTGTTGTAGTCATTTGAGTAGGACAAATGTGAAGTGTGGGAGGTGCTGTGGCAGGTGTTCACTATGTTTTACTGATGGTTCCTGATCGTAGGGGGGGGGGCAGCACTAGCTAGAGCTGACTTGAAGCAAACAGCAAGAAAAGAGAGGTTCAAAATTACCTCATCATATTCAGAATTAGACCCATTTCAAATCAGGGCAGGTTTTGATTTAATAAGTTTAAAAAAGCTTCAGGATGTGACCCACTTCCTTTGGCTTTTTGGACTTCACCCATATTTTTTTGTCTTTCCTTCCTGATAAACCGTAATAAAAGGAACCAAAACTTGCAAAACAACCCAATGACATTTTTTTCCCTTAATACATTCTTCTTCAAGCTACACTTAAACCTATGAAATGCCAGGAAATAGGGCAAAAATCCCAAATTTACAAAACCCGAGGGATTGCATTGTTTGGTCTGACCTACTTTCTAAAAGCCAAAGATATTCAATGTTATACATTGAAAAAGGAGCATCTTCTTTTGTTTGGGATGTGAGACTTGCAGAATCCTCGTCTCAAAATCAGTGTCAACAAAAAAAAGTTTGGTTGGCAGAGTGAAAAAAACTACATCTCACTAAACATTCAGGAGTCACTGCGGCACATAAGCAACCAAAACAACAGGTGAAGACGAAGGTATCGTCAACACACTGATACTGTGGCCTTGATCACACTGCGGCTCCATCTCCCACTACTTCCTTTCCTGGTTGCGCCTCGATCGACAGAAATCTGATTTCAAGCGGTGTGGACGGCAGAAAAGCACATGAAATCCCATTTTTGAAGGACAGATCGGGCTGATGCTGACTTCGTTACTATGACAACCAATGCAGCTCGGCACTCACAGAATTGTTCTGCGGACCCACAAAATCCGATTTGATCGTTTCAAAAGTAGAGAGTGGAAAGGAGAGCTTTAAGATCCACTTTGGGAAACAGATTGGATTTCGGTGCAGTGTGAACGGGGCCCGAGTGAGGCGCTCCGCTCGCAGGCGCTTCCTCTAAGTGAGACTAATAATATTTCAAGCGCTGTAAAATTACAGCTTTGCTTAATCATCTTTCTGCCCTTGAGAATTAAAGATCATTTGAAACACTGTAAAAGTAATGAAAGCCACTAAGTATGTTATTAGAAAATATACGGCAATGTAGTCCACAGAGGCTTGCCTGAGATATTGCAATATACTTGTCAGTGGCACTGTGAGGAAAAAAAAGACGGGTATTGGGCATGTTTAAAACTCAGAGTAAATAATAGCGCTGGCAGTGAAAGAAAAAACAAGCCAAACAGTTAATTTCAGGTTGCTCTCTGCGGTTTAAAAGGAGGTGTCGCCCTGATTGTTCTCATATAAAGGCAAATTCAAACAGTGATATCGGGACAATGAAACGCAGACGAAATCACCCTGTTTCCTTTTAAACCAATTGAACACGACGGCCTTTAGGCTTTATCTGCAGTTCGAAAGTGGAGACAATGCGATTGTAATTAACCTGAAACAACTACAAGAGCAAGTGAACGGGCGCCAGGGCTTTCTTTCACGCTCTTACTGGCGGGACCAGATTTTTGACTCCTCCTGGAAACAAGCAGGAAATGCCACTCGGGATATTACTGTATCACAATAGATGAGGCGCTTCCAGTCAGCCAGGAGGAAATGCTGATTTTTTGTTTTTTTTTTTCATGACGACAGGAAGATTAAAAATACCAAAAGAAAACAGCGGAGAGAAAGCAGAGAAGATCCGAGTAATGAGCAGGGTTTGAGCTACGGAGACGGGAGTTAGGAGCAGGTGGAGAAGGATACTTTGTGCCAAATCTGCACGCCAAGAGCTGTAATACCTTTTGGCACCGGTTCCCACCATGTGCCCAGCTTCAGCACAAGCCTTGGGGTGCAATCTAACACAGGTTGATAACTCAGCTTCCACTGCCTCTGTGGAGCCGAGTTACTCCCTTAATTGAAAATCATCTTTCCCAATACAGCAGGGAGGGAGAGCAGAGCCGAGCTCATTACAGAGCGCCGAGCGGAGCCGTTCACACAGGGCTTCTCACGCGGGGGGCTCTGGTCTTAGTTGTGGTGGTACATGAGCATCTGCACAGGTGTTGCAAATCATCTGTACTCAGCATCTCATGAGCTTCAGGGTGAAAAGGGCCTTTAAGAAAACCTTTGTCAAGTCAGAGACAGTGACAGACACCAGTTCAATTTGAACAATTCACACCTTCATTTGGTTTCAAATTTCAACCCAACACGTCGTACCGAACGCAGAAATGTAGCTCGTTTTTTCCCGCCCCCTCTCATACAGCTCCTGTGAAACAAATGCTGATGAGTCTAATTACTGTCACATATTTGGAGGAACTCTGCGACTGACTCAGCATGTTCACTCTGAAACCACTTTCGTGGCACTTTGCCCCCGCCCACCTCGAACAGTGCGACTTCACTCCACTGACAGGTGTGTGACTGTGCTTGACCTTCAAGCAGGTGGTAGCGGCTGCATCAAGCAGAGCTTGGAGAACAGAAAAGACGTGCGCAACGGGAAACGCCGCACAACTCTTCTTCATTGCGGTATTCATAATCATGAGGTCGAGGTTTGTTTTCACCTGAAGCAGAAGTCACACTTCAGAGTGGCGCGGCAGCGGTGCCCTCGAATTTTCCCAAAGGAGAAAAAAGCTCAGAAGGAGCAGCGATAGTCTTCCCAAGAAGGACGCCCGACAGTAAACCTCTGCTTGAATCGCCAGCATCAAAATGTCAAACACTCTGGAAAAGCCAAACACCACAGGAGGAACACTCGCACGCCGCATGTACGACACACAGCTTCACTGACTTCTCGCTCAAATTAGCTCAGAAAAATTTTTCACTTTGAATATTTTTCAAGCTGTCTGGATTTTCAGGACATGCGCTCCTCCACTGCGCGCTGGGATAATTGGCTGGGAATGGAGGCATGCAATTAACTTTACCATCATCCAGCACACCTCTGTGTCACCCAGGGCAACTGGTTTGGTGACCCAAAGAAAACAAAAGCCCAGAATTTTAATTTGGCCTCAACAATGTTAGGTGGAGGGACTAACTACTACTCTGACAGGATCACTGTTCACAACATATCTGATACATATCGGTTTACTTTTAGGTTATTATTGGTCACATACTGCAAGTTAATTCACAGAGTGCTGGGGTGGGTGGTTAGGGCGTCTATTTTAACAGGAACTTGCAGAAGCATAGCTGTTGTACTGTTGAACAAAAGGCTTCACCTGTGAAAGACTACACCACGTTCGTAGTGACTGCAGTGCAACTGTTGCACACAAAAGAAACGCCCCAAGTTTTCAGGCTCAGTTTGAAAATGCGATGGCAAGATGAACACGTAGTTCTTTCCAGTCGTCAAACGAGAGAGAGGGGGGGAGAGCGAGGTGTCAGCCGGAGCGGGGAGACAACTTGATCTAAATCCCTAAAGGTTGATCACAGACTGGAGCTGCCACTCACTGAAATCTACAACTGCCTCCAGAGCCCACCAGCATCTAAGCTGCAAGGATCTGACTTTATCAAGTATTTAGCCAGAGAGCAACACGCACACACAAGCATGCATGCATGCACACACATGCACACACACACACTTGCACACACACACACAAAAGGCCATTTCATCAAATGCCAGCCACAGTGAAAGGCTGTCTCTTGCTGCACGCAGCAAAACCACGCTCGTCTGTGACCACAATCAATGACTGACACCCCCATTACAAGTCTTCTAAACAACCCCTTGGGACATTTTAAAGGTGACGAATGCAACATTAACATGGGCTGCAGTTGATATTAGTGTTGACATTTTTATAAGCGAACAGCCTCAGAGACATACAGACCTGTGATATCTGCGCTGCATAAATCTCTCCAATACAGCGCGATGACTGCAAACTTTGAGCTGGAACGACGACCCTCATGCAGAATGAATGGACACTTGACTGTCGGCATGGCTTGCAATTATCTGTAAGTTATGCACACACCCAGAGTCACACCTGCCCACGGCTCGCAGCGACTGTCCGCCTTCTGCGGCCCTTCAGAAAAAGGAGCGTTCCCAGGGAGCCGTTCCTTTTAGCCCACGCTTGACCCCCCGAAACGGACGGGTCTCCCGGTGTCAGTTCACCCGCTGGCTGCCTGGCACATCCTCGGCTCAGCTGCAGGCTCAACACTCCGCGGGAATAAAGCCCTCGACAAGAGTGGCCAGCTGAATGTTACCGACAGAGCACTTTTTCTTTTCCTGTGGCTGCTACTCCTGGATGGTGAATTTTGATCCAACGCCAACAGTTATGTGGCTTAATCTTATTTGAAGACAGTCTAAAAAAGAATACAAAAGAAAAGATGCATAAAGGGACAAACGTGGCTCAACTGTCCAATTTGTCTACACTTAAATCCACCAGGTTTTGTCACAGTGTTTAACAGAAGAGGTGGAGCCACTGCTGTTAACATGACTGCTCATATAATTCGATGAAATTTCAAATTAACTGTCACCGAGAAAAACAGAAGAAAAATCTATTTTTGATGTGCGGCTGTAAGTCGAGTCATTATCTTAAAATCAAACTAATCATGTGAAAAGATGAATTATGAT
>JAUESF010000088.1:8372875-8386364 GCA_032274765.1 Malacoctenus tetranemus | reverse complement strand
AAGAATGACTTAACAATGGCTGCACGGTGGTGTAGTGGTTAGCACTCTCACCTCACAGCAGGAAGGTCCCGGGTTAGGGTTTCCATGTTCTACATGTGCTTGGGTTTGCTTAAGGTACTTTGGTTTTCACACACAGTCCAAAGACACGCATGAGAGGTTAAAAACTGTGTGTGTGTGTGTGTGTGTGTGTGTCTTCTTCCTGTAATGGACTGGCGCCCTGTCCAGCGTCATATTAGCTCCACACACGCCGGGATCGCCTCCAGCAGCTCAATTCACTTAGGTGGCCATTAGGAGTGTGGGACCAAAGGGTGATAAACAGAGTGGATGTGACAGATAAGTCGTAACTGGACTGGTTGTAATATCTAGTTAATAACAAAAGAAATATCACAAAGTGTGAGCTTTAGAACAGAGAGCGGTGAGGAGTTGAGAGTCCGGAATACTGGAAAGTCTGTATTGCTGTGGTTTTGATTTGCTGATTGTATTTTATACTTGGTAAAACGCATGTGACTTGTAATCACAATAGAAAAAAACACAAGCGTTGCCAGAATTGTCATGTCTGCTTCGCTTCATACAAATTACACACTTACTTTTTCCACACACGATGAGATCATCTGTGGAGAAAACAGCCTTTTTAGTGTCCATTCAGACAGGATGGCACACTGTCTGACGTCTCACTGCGCAGCGTAACTTCATAGTGTGTCTGCGTACAAGCAGAGATTGTTCTCCTCTTTGTCTGAGTCACAGAAATACAATTCAAGCCAGAAATACCATTCAAGAGTACTTTGTCTCTAATTCAGCATCGATGCAAAGCGATGGGAACTCTCACCAGCACACAACTGCTTCCTAAACTGCAGGCGCCCAACGAAGGATCAGCCAGAAAAGAAGGATCAGGCAGAATTGCAAGCTTTTGATAAGGCAGTTCTCATTCATTTTGGTAAAGCGCTCACGCATTCTTTGTTTTCAGTGTATCATTTATGAATTACAGAATCTTCTCATCATGTGACCCCCATGCCCTCTGTGTGTCCTGCACCTGTTGTGTTGGAGGCTAGCCAGCAGAGGGGGCTGCCGCTACTAGACACATTAAAAAGGAGTCAAAAAGAAGACAGTAGGCTTTTTGTTCCTGAATAAAAGAAGCTACTGTACCTCTTTTGGATGTTGTTTGAATCTGCCTTCACTTTGAAGAGCTCTGATTTGTTTTTGATGTCATTTCCCAAGAAGCAAAAAGAGGCAAAACGCCTTCAAACGCTGTGATGAGCACGCCGTGTAGCCCCTACATCCTTCAAGGTGTTCCAAAGCGGGTCACCGAGATTGATTCCTAGGAAGTCTCTGTGTTTTCTCTGTCTTTGAGAGACATTTGGAAAGTGTTATTCCTCCCAGTGTCACTGAAGTTGCTTTGAAAGACATCTGGGGACTGTTTATCCACCGAGAAACACTGAAATTCATTAAACATCAAAGCGGGCTGCTTTCGGTAAGGAGTTGTATCGACGCAGATCTGAGTTAACCGTCCTTAAATAAGAGCCGCAGCAAACTCCCAAGTCCAGCTCCAGGCGGATTCCTGTGTCTTGTAAATACCCTTCACTCATGCTTTGTGGGACATCATGTGGGTCACAGTTACTTAACCAAGAGGACACTGGCCCATTTTGAAGCCTTCCGTCTTGCTGAAGTCACATGGTGGGGGCAGAGGCTTGAGGACAGCCGCGCCTCATCATCAGGCCCCGACCACGAGATCACAGGGAACAGAAGAAACGGGGAATTCGACAAAGAGGATTTCCGAAAGCAGGAACTGACTCGTGGAGTGACGCGGATAATCTGCTCATTAGTGATGCTTTATCGTTTTCTGAGGATGCATGAATGCCACAGAGTCTGAGCCGCTTCCTTAAACATTGCATGGAGTCTGATTTTTCACGACGCCAAAATTAGATGGTTTAATAATTAAGGACTGAATGCTAACGATGTTCTGTGTGTAAATGGAGGCCTTGTTACGTCAAGCACCGCATCAACAAGTTTGTTGGGGTGTTTTTCTGCCCACCCATCTCTCTCTCTGGTTCTTCCCATCTTCCTCTCTGTGTGAGATGCTCAGCGCTCAGTGACTCTTTTGTTTGCCACATTGCAACATGCCTGACTGGAGACAGTCCCCACCAGCACCTACTTTATATCAAGACAGAGAGTGTTTGCTTCCTGGACACGGAGGACTGAGGCGAGTTGGAGTGGAGCAAAAGTAGGATGATTTGTCTGTCACTGGTAAGTACCAGGGACCTCGTGGAATAAAAGCATGAAATTACTGTAAGCCTTGTGATCTGTATGATCATTTTTCAGCTGTTTTCTCACTATGTCTGTGAGATGACGTGACTTCATGCGACTAATTTTTTTACAGTGCATTTCCCTCATGCCGGTCGCTTAAGGAGTCTGGTGGGGCTGAAAGGATTCTCATTAATATCCCCTCTGTCGAGAGCTTTCATCGGGGGCTGAAACCTTAGAGCTGCGAGCGGTTACCTGAGCTTCAGAGAGATGACCCTCCGCAGGCCAGCTGCCCACCTGAGGAGAGCTCCCGGCTGGAGGAGATCAGGAGATGAGTCCTACTGGGAGAGCTTGATCCCAGAGGGGGAGCGCTCACCTGGCGTTTCCCACCTGACACGCGCCCCTCGACCCCAGAGCGCGATTGAAGGAAGTCACCTTGACAGCTGGCTGGAGCACCTGCAGACACTGCAGAACAAGCTCAGGGCCCCGGTTCATGACCAAGTGCCGGCTCTCAGTGATCGGACGACGTCCATGCCTGTCCTGAACAAGGAGCCAAGCGGACGTGCCTGGAGACAGAAGGGCTTCCCCTCGCTCAGCAGGGGCTCGTCTCCGGGTGGGAGCTCCAGCTTTTGTGAGAGTTCACTGGGGAGCCAGGAGTCCCTCCAAAGCGGGGTCTTTTCCCCTCCTGAGCACAGAGGGAACTGGGAGAGGGCTCACATCATGCAGGCCCCGAGGAGGGAACAGACCCAGCTCAGTCAACTCGCTCCAGTTAAAATTGGGTGGCTGCCAATCCAAAGGCGAGTGATGGTGGTGGGTGATGCCAACAAGCCGGAGCAGCTTCAGGACCAATCAGCTGGACACGTAAGGATAAAAACACCTGTTGTTTAATGAAAGTATATTAAAGAGACGCTGGATGACTTCAGACAATTTCTTCCAATTGTCTGTCCACCCAGCCTGGCTTCAGTTTTAGAGCATTGAGAACTCTCTCTTCAATACCTTAGTTTTTGTAAGCATATTGTCATTTCCAACAACATCTCACAGACACTCTAAGCTGTTTTAACACGGATTTGTCTTTGACATCTTCTAAAGCTCCCTGACTCTGATTCTCAGACATCAGCGAGGCAGTGTAAGCCCTGCAAGTCTGCACTTAAGTGTTGTGTAGCGGAGGTGACGGTGCTTTGTGCCAGGCGAGGCAGAGTAAAACACACAGAGCGCCACAGAGAGCCATTTGTAGTCAAGTCTCAGTTACCCGGGGCGAAGGCAAAGCGCCGGCATCCTTTGAAAACAGCTTACTCGGCAGGAACTCGCCGCGTTCTCGAAAGGTTTACGACTCCTCTGGAGCTGTGGCAGCAGAGATTGAGCTCCGTGCCCCGAGAGCACAGAAGTCAGCGTACAAAGATAATGCAATGGGAGGATTACCTAGTGAGTGGCTAATATAGCTTTGAATCAATAAGATGCTGCTCTGTACCAGATATTTGACTCCAAAGATGCACCTTTTATTTTTTTTTTCGAAAAAAAAAAGAGCCAGCGTTGTGCATTCAATTAAAAGTCTGTATGACTGAAAATCAGAAACTCTTGTGCAGTGAGATTCTTTATAGAAAAAGTTCAAAAATTACTGGAAAACACATTTGCTTCGAGAGAATCGATACCACTCTTATGACTATTGTTAAACATCAAGCAGGAAATAACACAAATGTGCTGAAGCTTGGTCTTCCTCCGAGTATTTATCTATTTATATGTATTTCAGAGATGTCTTGTGTGATGTTTAGTCGATAAGAGTGATAAACAGTAAACGTTATATATCATTTAACTGCAGATGCTGTATAAAGTGATTTCGGGCTATTTTTTAAGGCCAGACAATGACACAGGGCTGTTGTTTCTTCACAGGTGAAACTGAAACAACCAATCACGCCAACACTTCAGAAGGCTCAAGCAGCAGCCAGGGCACTGGGTACGGAAGCAGGTTGCCTTTTTTTTTTTTTTGGTTAAAGTCGTAAAAGTGTGATCATCAGGCACGATTTCAAAGTGAGAATCATTAAAAAAGCAGAGTTTTGAAAAAGAGCAGCAAGGGTCTTTCACAACAGAAAATTGCTGTGAAGCATACAGAGGTTCAGTTTTACTTGATGTTTGGTTCTTGATCAGTGCTCGAACAAATATGGCCACGGGGTAACTGCAGGGGCCGGGTTAGAGGAACAAAAGCTCATTTCAGGGCTGACTTGCCGCACAGTTTACCTGCTTTCTAATCACCTGCTTGCAGCAACGTTGCCTCTGTCTTCTTTCAAATGCTGATGGCTTCAAACAACATCCCTGAAAAACAGTCAATTTTAAGAACAACCGCTCCTGACCGTGGTGCCACGGTAGCCTGGCAGCACCACGGGTGAAGGAAATGGGCGCTATTAGACCTGAAAAACTGACATAAGACCGAGGCAGGGTTGGGCTAGAAGCAAGAGGCGGCGAGATAAGGAGCGATGCAGACTGATTAGAGAAGGAGCCCTGTTAATCTTTGAAC
Source organism: Malacoctenus tetranemus (assembly GCA_032274765.1). Lineage (NCBI taxonomy): Eukaryota > Metazoa > Chordata > Actinopteri > Blenniiformes > Labrisomidae > Malacoctenus > Malacoctenus tetranemus. The sequence continues at coordinate 8,381,617 of JAUESF010000088.1, read as the reverse complement.
ATGGCAGCCTCGCACTCTCTGGATTTGATCTGTGGTTTGATCTCTCAACCTTGTCCTTGTTTATACATAGATTATCCTGGCGAGGCTCGGGCTGCTTTCAGAAATCAAAGTAATCCAGCCAATGCGGCAAGAAACTTTGATAGACGGTGGAGTTATCTTAAAAAAAAGATTAGAATATTAACCTCATTAAGATCAAACACAGTCCCTGTTAGCTGCACAGGTCCACCTGACAGGATAAAAGGATGACCGTGTTCCTACTCACCAAATATACCTTAAACTGTGCAAAGACATTTGAATAAAACATATACTGAGCTTTTCAATTGCTGTAGAGTTTAATTCAATATTAGTGCAGGTTAACAAATTAGCTGAGGCTGAAATACCAGCAACAGGCTGGAGAAATCAGTATGCAGGTCAGTGTCCATCTGAAACCAAGGAAATTCTTACAGCAATTATTCCAATAAGAAGTGCCTCAGTTTCACTGCAGCTGGCCATTTCTTTTATCATTTCCCCCTCGCTTTGTAGCAGCCACTGACATCCCTTGCAGAAATAGTTTTAATCAGACTTGAGGTCTGGTTGAAAGACACTCTGTGCCCTCTGCCTTCATAAAAGTCACATTTGGCAAACTTGGAATAGCCTGATGTTTAATGAGCAGATGATAATAATGGAAAAAAAGGATCTTGTGCTTAAAGGGCTTTCTTGTTTGGGCCGGCTGGCTAATTTTCATCCCGCTCACACTTACTATTGAGATAAGACTCATGCAGACGATGGACAAATTGGGAGGGTGGGAGACTTCAGAGGGTATTTGCCATATGGCCCCGCTTCTGTGTTCTTTGGTGGAATATTAGGGTCAGTTGGTGGTTCTGGCAAAATGGTAATTTGACCGCAGCTGGTTGGGGGTAACATGAGAGTCTCTTTCCAGGGGGGCATGGGTTGATGCGAGTCCTTTTGAAGAAACTAATGAGACATACAGCGTCGTGTCAGGTGGACCACACTCTCAAAAAAATACTTTTTCAGCTGTAATCATGTTTGCAAAGTGGTGCAATTTTCACCATGTCTTCTCCCCCCTTTAAAACAACAACAAAAAAAACACAGATTATGCATGCAGCTTCTGAGGGTTATCCCAAAGTGAAAGCCTGTCACCATGGTAACAGCAGCAGGTGAAAATGCAGCCAGACAAGCAGACAGGGTAGCAATAGAGTATCAGTCAGGGCTGAAAGGGGAGGGAAAGCAGTCAAGTTGCCGGGTCTCCCGGGGAAGCAGAGAGGTGGCTCTGGGGTGGCGCAAGATTCACTTTACTGTGCCAACGTCCATTATTGACAGTGTCAACATGGTCACAACAGCCAGAAGGAACGCCTGCGCGTGCGTGTGTGTGTTTGTGTGTGTCAAAGACAGAGAGGCAGCACGTCTTGTGAGGAATGTGACGGCCGGTCATTTGTTTTGCCCTGATACTATAGATGGCGAGGTGGAGACAAGCCACATCAGTCCGAGTGCTTCGGGTGTGAAGACGCGGCAGACCACAGGAGACCAAGGCTCCCCCATTAATAAGCAGGTAATTGACTGCAGCCCTTTTTAACACTGTGTATCGAATGAATCCAGGGAAAAAGCTCGTGAAAGCAGCTTCCTGTGGCTGTTGCCATTGTAGGCCTGAGTGGGAGGACAGTGCAGAATATGCCTGGCAAGATAATGGAAATAAATTAGTGCTTCTAATACCACACGAGAAGGATGCCTGAAGGGGCTTTCTAACATTTGAGCCACTATGTTAGATTTGTAACCCTGTCAATTAGACGATGTCAGTGTTGAATGGACGGAACTTTAAGAGTAAGAATGTTGCAGCAAAAGGGTTTGGATTGTCTCCAGATTTTGTAGTCCTTGTGTTTAATAAATAGTAGAAACTTGTTTCATTTTGTGGGGACCAAATCAGCTGGAAAGTATGCCTGCTACCATTATGGCTCAGTGGTTTGATCTTCTCTCTCACGCTGTCCATGAAGCAGTGGGTTTCACCAAGACACTGAACCCCAAAAAGGCTCCCAGAGACGGGTGAGCCCCCGTTCATGGCAGCTGCAGCCATGGGTGTGTGAATGGGTGAATAGGACTGACAGCGTAAAGGCCTTTGAAACTGCTGAATACGGTGCAAAAGAGCGCTATATAGGTGGAGCCCATATAGACTTCTACAGCTTATGTTTTGGACTCCGACACAAAGTGATTCACATAACACTGTAAAAAAAAAAGAAAAACAGGGACGCTTGTCTTTGAAAGATGCAAAATACTGCACGTAAAACATGTGGTTAAATTTAACAGGAGAAACCGATGAAAGGTCCTTTATCACTTTTTGAAAGCCAAGCAACAACACATCCAAGCAAACTGAGAAGCCTGCAACAATAAGTCTCATTATCTCCTTGTCACAAATATAACTTGTTTGGCCTGTGGTTCCTGTGGACATGTGACTGTTATAAATACTTAGGAGTGTTTTTTTCCCTTTGGGAAATCTGTTGTGTTTTCGCAACATTTCAGCCATCGGGGTGTTCAAGACTACAGTCTGGAGCTGCATAATTCAAATGCTCTCTAAAGAGTGAAATAGAAATGGTAAAAAATCTCTCACTTTATGCACCAGTGCTAAAAGAGGGATCGGGGAGGTGTGTGACATCTTAAACCTGATGGCGTTTCGAACCGGGAGTCATATCAGCGTTCCTCCATGGTCCATAAACACCATCAGGACCCGCTCGCCCCAAAGGGCCAGAATCTTCCCTCTTAGCCACTTTGGTTTCTATTGAGGATAGAGTTTCATTGTTATTCTGTGAGGGATAAGTCACGCTGTGTGCTGGCTTTGGCTGACGCCGCCGCCACTGCTGCTGCTGCCTCCATCGCTGGTGGGGCATTCACTGTGTCAGGCATGGTGAGAGTCATCTGACTAAAGAACAAACAGCAACGCCCTGGAGAAAGAGGAGACAGCTGACCTGCTGTTGTAATGTAGCATTAGTGAAATGTCATACTGTCAGTGTCTCATGCTGCATTAAATGAGGTTATGCTCCGTTTCTGTTTGCCACTTGAAAGCAGCAGTTTAAATCAGCGTGAAGAATGTACAGCATGTGCTATATGCTGCTGATTGATGGCTTAACATTAAGCATGAGACTTTCAGTCAGGATGTGGTTTTCTGTGCCTATTTGATAATGTTCATCATATAGAAGCTCTTGTATTTACACGCTGCAGGTGCCAGAAAAGCCAAACTTGGCTGCCACAGGAGGGGACAGACCGGTGGGCTGGCAAGCTCTGAGGAGAGGCTGGAATACCAACAGGGTGTTAGCTTTCCCTGGAGGCAGTAAGTCCAAACAGCTCCCCACAGGGACCATCTCAGACCCCAACACAAAGTCCACGCTGATGAAAACAACCAGCGCAGAGGCCCTCGGGCGTTCTCCTCTGAATCCCACAACTTGTGCTGATCTCCACAGAGCGCCCACTGTGCCACAAGGGACAAACGCCACGGAGGCATGTAAGTCACAGTCTCCTTTACACAGAACGAGCAGTGCCCAGCCTGTGAAGGCAACCGTCGCTTTGTGCGGAACAAACAGCAGCACACAGCCCTCCCTCATACAGACCAGCTCTGCTGTGACGACGCTTATCCCTCAGAACAAAGCCGGCTTCTCCTCCATCACCATCTCATCCAGGAAGGTGTGCCGATCTGCTAGTCTCCCTAGCTCTGGCACCTCCAACCACTCCTCCCAGTCCAGCAGGTCTCCGTCCCCTCCTTTTAATCCTCATCCAATGGACCCAAAAACTGGGCAGGTGACAGTGCAAAGGAAGGCCACCATAGTGAAAGTGACGGAAAAAAGGGTGATATCAGGCCCTGCTCCAAGTACAAGGAGGGCAGGGACGCCGCCCGTGAGCTATGAGTTGGACACAGTCGTCCACAGAAGGAAGGCCACCATCATCAAAGTGACGGAGCACAGGGAGAGCTACAGTCCGGCCAAGGAGCGGTGTAAGCATCCCGAGTACAGGCACAGCTACACCGAGGGACTGTATCAGGACAGCAGCTGTGAGGGAAACCACTCAGGGAGCAAAGTTGCACCTTCACTCCACCAACTGAACTCTGGACAGAACTCGGCTGGAGCACTAAATGCGTTGACTGCAGATCCAGAGAAAAATGGCTCGTTGCACAGATCCACGCTGAAGCTGTTTGTGAGCAACGCTCCGGCTATAGCAGCACCAGTCTCCGCAGAGGGTTCTCCAAAGGCTGTTGGACAGAGATCGGACAGGCCACACAGACCACTGAGCTGGTATGGCAATGTGATTGGACACACTGAGCCAAGCAAGGAGACTGTGACACAACCAGCTGCCAGAAAATGGAGCTTCGGGCTTCCACAAGAGACCAACATCAACCCTGTGAACCCCGGCGGTAGTTTCATCAGGCCTGGAAAAGCAGCAAAAGAAACTGGTCAGCTGAGGGCAGACGACCCCAAAACAAATGGAGGCGACGAAGCAGAAAAAGAGGAATTACTGCCATCACCAGAGAACACAATGAGGAGAGCATCCCCTTGTCTGACTCTCATCAAAGCCCCAGGTATGTTTCTCCGTCCCAATTTGACAACCTTCTTGTCGGCAAACAGGCTTCATCTGTCTCTGATCTTCATTTTCAAAGGACAGCAGTGGCTAAATATATCCTCCCTCTGCGCCATTTGTGTGCTCTGGCTCTAAGTTGCAAACATACGCTCCCAAGTTTGATACTGTCTTTTACCTTTGATGTCCCATTGATGGGCCTGATTGAATTGTAACCAGATTATTCCTTTATCGGCTGCCGTGAGTGCAATTGACAGCAAGGCGAGATATCCATGCTGATGTCAAGTAGCATTGCAGAGGAGTGAAGGCCCCACTGGCACCCAGACATGCCTTCTCATTTTCACCTTCTTTCATTTTCCCACGCATCTCTTTGCATGCATAATCTATTCCTGCTCTTTCTTTTTCAACTGGCGCACTGGGAAAGGGGGGGAGAAATCACAGGCTATGAAACACGCTGAAAATAAAGTGTTAGTTTGTGTTAGAATCGAGTTTTGGAAATCACATCCAGCGTCACAGCGATTACATCTGGGTGGCTTTCTTTGCACTGATCAAGTTGCACTGACATGAGCCTGGTTGCGCTGGAACATTGCTCGGAGTTTTAGGTAAGTGGGTGTTAAAACCCTGGGTCACAACATCATCTTTTAGAACTTCAAATTTGCTCATGTTTATATTGAGGTAATTTCACATAAACTCATTTTGTGGCTCTGAAATTGGGGACAAGTTACAAGTCCTGAACTTTGAGCTGGGCGAGTGTTTATCGTCCCTCCAAAGGATTTGAGCACTGTTTAATGATTTCAGGTACTGAATTTGCGCATCTTCAGGTGAATATCTTTAATAGTGAAGGAGCTTCCCGATGAGCAAGTGTGATTCCTTTATCCGTGATGTCTTCTCTTCATGTGAAGTTATTAATTACCCTTTTATCACATTCATTAAGAGCAGCGACGATTAATTGCCAGCCTCCAGGCGTCAGAATTTCAATTCGCTGTTTGGTACAGTCAACCATCAACAGAGGCAGGGTATTAAATTGTGTTCTAAAACCTGCCTGAGGTGACCGGCAGCCAATTGGTCACTCGCAGGCGTCCCGTGTCACTGTTTCACTCGCTCGCCACTCACATCAAAGCTGTTTTTCATTTCAGATCCCGACTCCAATCAGTCTCCAGAGGAGGTGCTCGCCCTCAACGCAGCTGCGATTATTGCAAATATCAAACTCCAGAGGAAACTTAGCAAGAAGAAAACACCAAGTGGCGATTTGGAGAGAGACTCGGCCGCATCACCCCCGGGAAATACTGGTATTATTACTCCTCGCTTCCCCTCGTATATATGCATGATTTCACACCTAATAAAACATGGATCTTTATTACAAATGGCTAAAAATGTTGCTGCATCAGCACTTTGTTTCCAAGGCTGCACCTCCAATTGAATCAATACAGAAACAGGGAAATACTGTGGCTCTCACAGGCCGTGTCAGTTCAGATCATACGATGAAGTAATATGTCATGGCAGGCCCGCAGGGCGATCAAGCAACTGCGCATCGCATCCAGGCATGTGACGGCGAACCAGGTGTAAATGAAACACAAACTATTTGATTTGCTCTTGCCTTTGTAGTGACAGACGTGGAGAAATGCACGAGGCCCCAATTCGATCAAAGCCCAGTTCAACGCCGCGGCCATGCTGGATTTGTTCCACTGAGTCCCAACGCCGAAATGTCAGCTGAGCCCGTTTCTCTCCAGGTGAGTCCGGGAGTAATTTTTGGAACTAATGAAAGGGTGAAACACAAGCTTGGGGATATATTTTTCCATGAAATAAGACAAGAAACAAGACATTTTCACAAGTTGAGAGTGACCTTTCAGAACCAGCCAACGTCCACATTCATTTAAAACTCCATATGAAACTTTTGACATTTGATTTTTTTAATTTTTGAGGCCCAGAAGCTTGAATTTTGGCACGAAGTGAATCTGAGATTTGGTAGATTTAAGGAATAAATAAGAGGATCAGGGTAATTCTCAACACTGTTAATGAGGGAAATTGACACACTTTTCAGAGCCGATGAATGCTTGAAATAAGGCTTGACGTTAGATTAATGACGCACGATAGATCGGCCGTCACATCAGCTGGGATTGTGCGTTAAGCCATAATGACAAAACAGATATTGTTTGTCGGTCTCAGCCAAACTTCACATGTCAGTGCATCGCCAGTTGAAATGTTTTGTCAAGAAGAGAGATGTGCTTCTGTCTGGCAGCAAGCTCTGAGGAGATCCAGACCGGGCTTCATCAGCCGCTCCCAGGGCAGAGTACGAGACCTGGAACGACAGGCGCAGGAGAGGAGGGAGCTGTCAGGTTGGGCGGCGCGGCGGTCGGATGCGGCTCTCGGGCAGAGGAGGGCACACGGCCCCCGATCGACCCCACTGAATGGTAATTTGTTTGCAGCTAATCTCACCTCACTCATCCACTGTACTGTCCATTGTCCCTGAGCAGCTGCAGGGGCTGTTTGCCACATGACTAATCACAAACACACACATCGGGAACAATAAGCGAAAAGGGAGTTTTTTGGGGCCTGTGGAGTTGTTGCTTTCTGGGCTCATGTCACCTTTGAATTCAGGCTACTGATCTGTAACGGTATATTTCCCCTTTGTTCTTTGATTTTTAACAAATGAAATCACTGTCAAACAAACACAGACACCAGCAACTCAGTATTTTCCAGTGAAAAAATGAGATACATGAATATGGTTAAGAAAGACCATCAATGCCAGCACAGACATTCATCTCAAAGGTAAATTTTAATCAAATCTCAATATATAATAATAATTCTGAACTCCTGTAACTCATCAATAAATATAATTAAAAGCAAGTGACTTTTTTGTATATGCACAAACCTCTCCATTGTATAACAAGGTTTGGGAATGATTAGCAGCATTGGATTTCAGTCGAGGTGCTTCTGCGGCCTTCAGATATCGTTAAGCTCTTGAAATATTCCGTCTGATTAGATTTCTATTTAAAGTGCCAGACTTCACAGTAAACAATAAAGATTGTAAAGAATCGAAGCAGCGATTTGGTTGCGCTCTCTGCCCTCTATTGGCCAGAACTGAGAACATCAGCGCTGAGTCAAGTTGCAGCTTTCACATAGAAGTTTACTTTGACAACCTCAGTATTGTACAATCAGGTAAGACATCGGGAGCTACTCTGGACTTAGACTCCAAGTCTGTGTTGAAAGTGATCCTGCATTTCCTGTGTGGGAGGCAATGGGATCATTTTCTCTGCAGAGAGGCGGTTTTCAGCTTTCCCTCAGCAACAGGAAAAGCGGCGGCGATTGACTGCCAAGCTTGTTTAGGTTCCTCTATGTGTGTATGTGTGTGAGTGAGTGTATGAACATGCTTGTGTTTTCAGATAACCCCCTCAGAGCCAGAGACAGAGCAGGAAAAGAGATGCAATCTAAACCCAAACAGTAAGTCTCATCTACTGCCTGTCTCTAAATAACAAGTCGTCACATGCTTCTTCTTCTTCCACTTCTTCTTGCACTTCTTTGTTAAATTTGAATGTGTTTCAGCACAACTTCAGAGGTGAAGAAGAAAAAGGATGAAGTGAAGAAGAGGGAGATCTGTTTAAGCAACAGACAGCGAGTGGAGCTTTTCAAAAAGGTAACTCAAATGCTTTTTGTCAGACTTTGGCTGCTTAAACCAACGGATTTCCCTCTAACCAGTTGTAAACAGCACAAACTTACACTTCAGACTCTTATAGTCTGAGTTCCTATTCCAATAGAAATGACAAAGTTTCTGAATAAGTGAAGTGATCATTTCAGAACAGCTCCGCTCAGAGTCTGCCTGAGACACTGGACAGAACATTAACTCTGACTACGACCCACAAGCAATTGAGCAAGTAATAACACACCTTTCTCCTACAAGCTCAATTAAACCTCACAAAGGGTGAAACATTTTGCAGTAATGGCCACCGCTGACGGGCCTCTGTCCTAATAACGCTGCTTTTCTCTCAATTTGTAAAAGAGTAACCGCTGATAATCGTAATGAGGATGACCAGCCGACTCAATTATGGTTGATTGAAAAGAGCGACTTAGAGAGAGACACATGAGGGTGGACTGAAAGAACATTTCGACGAATGGTTCAGCAACACAGAGAGGAGACACACAACCATCTGTGTATTATTATTATTATTATTATTATTATTATTATTATTATTA
>JAUESF010000088.1:8322494-8335486 GCA_032274765.1 Malacoctenus tetranemus | reverse complement strand
GTGAATCAGTGAACTGGTGCAGACTTTCACATCTGTCACTGATTAATGACAGATTTTGGAAACATGCAGTTCAGTTGAAACAGTTAAACAACGACTTTGGAATGATATGTTTGGGGGGTTTTAACCTTTTTTCCGCTCCAGTCCTCCAAATCCTCCAAATTCCCATAAAAATAGAGACTGTGAATCCCCTCTTCAATTGTTGCTTTGCCCAAACATGGCAGCGAAGCCAAACACTGGTGGAAACACACACTCACCAGCATACAAACACAGATGCCTTCAAACAAAGAAACGGACAGTTCTCCAACTCTGATCTGAATTCTCGCTTCGAGATGTGCAAATCAATTTCTGCCAGCCTCTTAGGAAGGACCCTCAAGGACGTTTTCGCAATTTTTTTGCATTAAGTGCAAAAATGTTTATGTTGTATCATCGTCAAACCAACACTTTTGTTTTATTCATGTTCTGAAAGCCCGAGAAGAAGTTTTGCCGACTCCCCCGGTGGACTGTTTGACTTTGAAGGTGGTTTTTTTTGGTGGTCACGTGTGGGATTGACCTTCAAAGAAGACCCCCGCTCTGTAGTTGATTGATTAATCACTGCCTGCAATTCATCAAGGCTGCTTCAATTAATAACAGTCACAGTCACCCTCAATTTGCACCTCGGCTACAAGAACACAAAACACTTGTAAGGAACAACACATGTGACAAAGAGTTGAATTCCTCAACAAATCGGCAAAGACACTGATCTTTGTTTTGTGTTCCTCCACCAGGGTCGTGTTGAGGTTCCTTCATGTTATTGTGCGCCGTTAAATGAGATTTTGTGTAAATCCCGATGTCTTCTCTGTACAAAAGCGCACCCAGAAGAAGGCTGACAATGCAGACCGATACAACACCCCGAAAAGCGATAATGTAATGCAGGAAAAACAGAAGTGACATTTAGTTTGCTGCCTTTCGGGATTAGCTTGAAGTGACTTCATTGTCCTTCTGCCTGCGTTGTCAAATCGACTGTCAGCCGAATCCGACTCTAATAGAATTTCGTCCCAGAAGTTATTCGGGGACAAGCGTCACAAGACGAGAAAAACATGACAGCTGTAATTTAGTGAAACCTGTGCAGCAGATGTGCAGGAGCTGACATACAGCTCGGTGGTGCTTGGTGGTTTCCTGGCGCGGCAAACAAGTTTATGCAACCTGAGGATGAAATCGATGATTTTTACCTTTAGTCCTGCGTCACAAACGCACCTTTTGTGTGTTTTTTGCATGAATATTACACCGCTGACTTCTTTCCTGTTGCTGGAATGTGTAATCACGTTGACTCACAGTGTCTCTCCCTCAGCACCGACTTCCTGTCAGTCACACGTAACGCAACTTGAAGCCCGTCCTGTGGGTGATGCATTTGAAAGGAGGAGGAGGGAGGAAGAGGGGGGGGGGGGTTCGCGACCCTTCATCCTCTCCCCTCCACGAGGCCTCATTAGCTTCTCTCTGATTGATACGCAGCGCGTCTCTCTGCGAGCGACGCGTGGACCCGGGCGGGCGGCGCGGCGCTGCCGGCTGGGAGGCTCGCCGGCCCGCCACGGATGAGATGCTCCCCATAAACGTTGTCAGCTGCGCGACACACACAGTCAGAGTCTCCCCTGTATGTGTGCGAACTTCCATGACTCATTGTCGCAGATGGCATTCATCATTACGCTGTGTTTCCTCGTGTGTTATTTCTTTTAGTATTTCATGATGTTCTCCTCCATTAGGATGGAGGGTGTTTTTTTTTCTGAAGGCCGTCTTAAAACAACATGCACACGCCAGCGTTGGAAATAGCTTTTTTTTTTGGGTTGCTGTAATTCATTTACGGCTTTAAGAATCCCTTCCTTGCACTTTAATTCTCAGTCATGAAGAAGAAGACATTCAGAGTCATCTGGGTTAATAAATTTAGTGACACCTCTTAAATTCACAGCCCCTTTTTCTCCACTATTTTTTTTGACAAACTAAAGATTTAATGTGGGTGTCCAAAGCTTTTTTTTTCTCGAGGCAATTTGGGGCCGTCTAGTAAAAAAAAAGTAAAGTTGAGAAGCTCTGCGAGACAATACATCAACTTTATATTCCTGCTACATTGGCTCTGAGTTTAAACGTTGCTCTGGTGTTATTCACCGCAGCGTTGTCCTTGGTAACCAGGCTCAGACCAAAGATGTCATCTGTTGCTCTCGCTCGCGTCGGGGAGTGTCTGTGTGTTGCCCGGTCGGAGCCGGGAAGCCGACGCCGCAATCGGTGTGACAGAGATGTGCGACTGTTCTAATTGTCTCCATTTGGTCGAATCCAGATTAACTGAAATCAATCCGGGCCTGAATGGAGTTGAAAGCGCGGTGGCTGTTCGCTAAAACTGCCCTCGCTGGTGCAGTCAATAATTACCCGGCACTTTGAGCGAGTCAGCTGGAAATCATCGAAACCCCAAAAGCGACGTCCAAAGCAGAGGGGGAAAAAAAACAACCCAAAAACTATTCTTCATGCAAGGAATCTGTGACCGTGGCCAATATATTTGTTGTAATCCAGTGACATTTTATCAGATATCCTGCAGTGACTCAGATTTTATAGCTTTAATTCCTGCGTCTCTGTCTGTGTCCTTGAGGGAGACACTAAACGGGCTCAATGCTGAAAGTCGAAAAAAACGGAGCATATGGATGACACATGGGCGTCTGTAACGTGTTCCCCCATGCCTGTATTCTTATAGGCAAACAGCATGCACACACACACACACATGCACACACACTCACACACACCCCTCCTGATTGTCTATTGTGGGCAGATGTGGAGTTTGTGTGTCCAACGGAGAGCGCAGACCTAATTAAGACTGAAGAAACACATCATTTTATTTGGCTCTCCCTCCACTCTCTGGCCTCACTTTGATCCAATGATTATTACCAGCTCTTTGGCTCAGCGGACGACTGGAGGGTGGGGAAGCATTGTGTCTCATGCTGACAGCTCCCAAACAAAATAACCCCCCCCCCTCCTCACACCACCACCACCCACCACCTCCTCCTCCTCCTCCTCCGCCGCCTCCTCCTCAGGTTGTTACAGCTGAAACTCCCAGCTGGGCTGTCAGCGGTGAGGTCAGTAAGAGAATCCAGCTGCCTGCTGGGGTTTGTTCCTCTGCTGTGGATTAGCACCAGCCAACCATCTGCTGTTGTCCTGGAGAGCCGTACTGTACATGTGCTCGCTGCGTGTACTGTACACGACACTTTAAGGACAAACACGCTCTTGTCCAAACAATGAAGTCAAAGGCACTCGTGTTGTCATAATCGTCCCAGGAGGTGGGGGTGTGGGGGGGTGCATGATTTGGTGGATTGCTTGGAGATTTCTGCCGGCTGTTGATCTGCAGCTGAGCAGCCTGAAGAGGGACGAGCTGCGTAACCTCTGATGCTGAGGAGGGCGGCCGGCGTGCTCACAGAGCGTTTGTTTTTTTTCCTTTTCAACTTCGTGTGGTGACAGGACAGGACAGGACAGGGCAGGGCAGGGCAGCACAGCCCAGGGCGTGTTTTGTGCACTCACCTTGTGATGGCCTGAAAAGGTCGCGGGAGGATTTGAGAGGTTCGCAGGTTCGGTCTTTCACGGAGGACTTTTTGGACAGCAGACGCTGTTTTTAGTGGTGCCCAGTGCCAAAGCGCAAGGCTTTGTCGAGCCAAATGCAGAGCTTGGCCGTCCAAATATGTGCTGGGGGGGAGCTGTGAGGTTGGAGTTTGACACGCAAGCATCGTCATGTCACCGACGCTGCGCTGTGACTCACAGTTACACAAACTCAGGAAAAAAAGAATAAGTAAGCAAGATTGTTGCAAGTTGAGAAGTCAAATATGTTCAAACTGTCAATATTTGGATTGTTTTTCATCCTTTGAACGTTCTCGTCTACAAAGCATTTTAATGTTCTGTCATGATTTGATGTGGAGCTCCTAAACATTTCAATGGCTCCTGGAACGAGTACAATTTGGAATCGCTTTCCTAAAACAGTGGAAGTTAATTGAATATGATGATTTTATTCGCTAAATCTATAAAAGCAACAAAGTAAGCTTGGTTTATGATAACTGGATGTTCAACGTGCACTGTGCTCACTCACCAATAGGAGCGACGCAGGGTTTCAGTGCCTTGCCCACGTGGACATGGCGAGATGGGGAATAAACCCCCCAGTTTCACCAGCTGTGTCACAGCCGCCCGATCAAAGTGGACCACGTCTTCTCATAACACTGTGATACGAAGACCACTTTCTTCTGGTTCCAGTGAAACACCAGTCAAACAGTCTCCAGTAAGCTCCACCTCTGTCTTTCTGGAGCCGAGTGGAAGTCGTCCTCAGTGGCTATAAAAAAGAATAACCGCGCCGGTGAGGGGCTCTTTTGTTTGGCCGGCAACCATAAAAATCCTTCCATGAAGGCTGAAGATGTCTAGAACAGCAGGATACACGGGCACATCCACCCAGAGCCCCTCAATCCTTCATGAATACCACAGCGTGTGGAGGTGATACGGATTCTCTTCTCAGAAACAGCCACTCTTGGAGTTTGTGAACACACTATATGGCTGCATACGCTCTCAGTATGGTCCCTGGTGGGATTTTTGGGGGGTTTGTCGTTCTTCTCTCCCTTCGCCTCATTTTGTCACTCTGCTTTCTTTGTCCAGCGAGGGCATCAAAATGCCCCTTCAAAATAATCTCCAGCAACCTCTCCTGCACGGTCAGAGAGGGGTTTTGGGAGGCATGTAATCGCACCTTCACAGCTATTTTCAGCCACATTGTTCCCTGTTTCTGACTTAAATTACTTGGCAAGATCTTATCACCCAAACTACAAAGTATACTGTTATTTATCCGCATCCCTGGCTGGAGATGATTTCCAACTATAATGTCCATCTGCTCATTACTGGCTCCTGTCTGCAATGAGAAAATCTAATTATTGTTCAATTGTGGGCCACAGAATGAGTTATGGATTAATATCGACTGCCTCTTCTTGGTTGCATGCGCCCGGTGTGAAAGTGGTTTACAAGAAAGACGTCACTTCAGCCCTCTCTTAAAAAAACAGAAAGGCTGTTTTCTTTCATTGTGCCTGCAGCTGCCGGCTTCAATTTATGTTATCCTAAAGCAGGGTTAAGTTTTTAAATCGCATCATACTGTTTATCTCCCATGCTGCCCGGGCAGCGGTGCAATAGCTTAAGACATTGTGATTGATTTTTTTTCTCCCTCTCTTTTTTTGGGGGAGGGAGGGGGGGGATGAAGCCTCCCCCCCTGGGGCTCTCTTCTAAGTGTTTGTTTATCCTTTCTAGGGGGCTGTTCGCCAGCAACTATACAGAAACCCATTACCAGGAAGATGGCAGCGCGGTCACAGGCCCCAACAAAACCACGGTGAGTTCTTCTTTATCTCATTTCACGAGAGGTGGCGTTTCTTTTTTCTTTTTAAATCAACGCTGAAATAATAAACTCAGATCCTGATTTTATGTCATTTTCTGTTTTTTACCCCACAGCTCTTAGAAACGTCCATTATTCGCGCAAACTTTTCCCTCGGCTTTATTGTGTTAATATTGAGGTCAGCGAGGAGGCAGAGCAGAAACGAGACGGCAGTAACCTCCACTTTGAAGCCACCTGGAGGTAGACAGTCGTAGGTATGAAAGAAGGATGTGTAGGTGAGAAAAAGAGAGAGGCAGAGTCCATTTCCAGCTCACCGATTCATATTTGATGAAATAAAAGGCGAGCAGAGGTCAGAGAATAGCTCCAGTCTTAAGGAGCCGCTCACGCGTTCAATAATAGATAAGGTTAAAACCATCCCTAAAAATGGTTTGCGCTGCTCGTCTGCCAGGAAATTATTGAATTAGTGAACGTCTGAGCGCGCTCCTGAAGTCACAACCGAAGCAAAGTATTCAGCACCTGTCACCGCGCCCACGAGACTGGAAAAAAAATACAAATGTCACCTGAAGATTTGGAAAAATCGGTGATTTTTATCGACTGTAAATCTGAATGCAGGTCAGAGTCGACGGGAAGCACTCTGCTCGTTTGCAGCGCCACCAGTTTTCTTCATACTTCATCTTTCTTACTCCACGAGTGAGATAAATGTTCCCTCTATTCATTACACTCAATTGGATTTTCCCCAGCAAAATATGTCCTGCTTTTTAAATACTATAGGCTTTACAGAGCATATTCTGCGGATCCATAAATATCCCATTACCGAAGGAGTGTTATTTCGAGCTTTAGATAAAGAATGGCTGCTGCGCTATACAGTAATGAAAGAGGCCGGAACACGTGAGGTGATTTCTCTGTGGGCTCTGTCCTCCACCAGCTCGCTTTGTTTCAGGGGCTTCGATCATCTGCAGTTTGGGAAGCAATTAAACGTGTAATCTTTTGTTCGTATATCACCAAAGCATAAAAAATTCAACGTTCTCTGAGGTCCCGCGTCTGTAAAATTCCTCAGCTGAGATCCGCAAAAGCAGGAGATGAATGCAGCTCCATCGTGTCCAAACTCTCGCACGGCAGAAGCGAGCGATATTTTCCGCTCTGAGGCCGCGGTGGGACGGAGCCGGACCACCGCTCGGGCCGGTGCATGCGAACGGCTGCCATTCCAGAGCGTGGAGACAATGGAGGAGCTGTGGCAGGGTCGGCCGGGGGGGTGGAGCCTCACGCAGGACCCGCAGTTTAGCTGGTGCAGCAGTGTCGTTGGAGCGATAAACCCGGAGGATCAGAAGTAATCCTTTGAAAATTGTTACCGAGACCGTGTTGGTGATGCACGGAGAGCTACTGCCTTAGAGACAGTGTTTGTAAAATGAGGTCCACCATTAAAAAAATACTAAACAGCCATAAGATAGTACTCTGATTTTTCAATTGAGATTCAAATGAAATTTCAGTATTACCGTGAACCAATCACGATGGAGAATTGACTTGCTCTCCGTGTACCTGGCTCAGGAGCTCATGGACAGCTCTCGACCTCCATCCCTCCTCATTCCTCTCGCATGACCACAGTCGTCTCTTCATGGGAGGATCTCTTTACTGGAAACAACCAGACGTTTCTTCTTTTTTTCTTTTCTTTTTCCCCGAGACTGATCCGGAGTTAATTTATTTGTCCTGCCGGCAGGGAGGAGGCTGATATAATGATCCGGCTGAGGGATCTCGCGGGTTCAGTGGTGTGTCAGAGGCAAGGTGCTGCTGGGAGTGACTTCACCATGAGTCAAAACCTCCCCCTCCCACTGTCTGTCTGTCTCCGACTCTCTCCCTTTCACACTAAATCTGAGTCTGCATGTGCAATACAATAAATAAGCGCCACGTGCGGAAACTAAACCCCTCTACTGGGGATATGAATGACTTCCCTGGATAATAAAGGGTCAACCCAGAATAATAAATGAATAGTTAGAATAAACAATCTAATGTTCACACCCAGGGTTCCCTCCTGCGATAATCAGGATATTAGTCGTTAATCTTTTGTGTTTCAGATATGAGCGCATAAGCATTTTTCTCTCGCTCGCTCTACTTCGTTTTTTTCTGCAGAAACCTTAGAAACAAAAAGTCTATTCATATCCTTTATATCGATGCATCAAAGTCATGATCTCATCAAAGAAACATGAGGTGGTAGCATTAACTCGGAGCACTAAATCCAGGCCCGCTCCTCCCCACTAAGCTGAAATTTCATATTTCTTCTGATGTGCTGTTCTGGCTTTGCACCTTTTTTTCTTTTCTGCGTTACTCTGTCTGTGCTCCGGCAGATAGTCTTAAGCTCTCAATGCTTTGTGTACACTTCCCCAAAAAAGCAGCACAAAAAACCCTCTAAATACTCCGTCTTCACTCCCTCATTAGTGAACAAGAGCGATTAACTTTTTTGGCCACTTTGGAGGCAACGACTTGTAAACACATCACTGACACATCATCACCGCAGACGTGTTTTTAGAAGATATTGCCTAATTATGCACCCGACGGACACAGAGCGCCATTAGCATTCATGTGATGTTTGGTTTATCTGGCAGCCCGATGAGTCAAAAAAAATCATCTGTGAGGACGAGTCGTAGCTCACAAAGTGGAGACTCTCTGTGGTTCTGTCACGACAGCTGAGCCCCTTCACGTCAGGTTAGGACTGAATCCATCTAAGTTTCACGTCTCTGTGTTAATGCGGCCTCGGATGAAACACGGAAGTCTGGGAAAACTTTTCGACCAGAATTCGTGTGTTCAGAAGAAGTCTCCACCTTCCTCAGCTATTCCTGGGACATGGTGTGAGCCCCCCCCACCCCCCACGTACAGGAGGGCGAATTAAATATCGAGACAGTTTAGTGAGGCTGTTCTAATCAGCTCTTGGATTATCATTAAAAGAAATACTATAAAGAAATGCTGTGATGCAAGAATCAGCAAGACTTCCCTTGCATACAGGAAACCTATTGAAACGCTGCACTTGCTCGTTCAGCAGCTTCTGGAGTTGAGCCACCTCAAGGAAAAAAAACAAAAGAAAAAAAAGAGCCAGACATTGAAATTTACTGCCGGCACTCTATTTTTGGGAACAGTCAAAGTGGGCTGGAAAACTCGCAAGTTTAGCTTGTTTTCCAGGACAGGGTGGCAAAGGCGGCGGGGGGAGGGGGGTGGCGTTGGTCAGACCCCACCTGAGTGAGGCCGTCTCAGCGGCGGGCATGTTTTCACTCTAAACCAGACGCTTCCTCCCCGCCCTCTCGCTGCCAGGCCCTCGCTCAATAAACATGGGCTTTAATGCACATTTCTCTTTCTCCCGGTCACGGCTTGACAGGTGGTCCATGAAAGTGGGGACCCGGGAAGGTGGCAGAAAGCGAAGCTGGCGCGGAGGAATGTGAAACTCCGACTCAGACTCGGAAGGGTGGGGGGGGCGGGCGGCTGTCATTAGCCCGTGGTGATGAGCAGGAACGGCCTCTGCTTACCTGGCAGAAAAGAAATTCTCTCATATTTCACAGTTGTCGCCCGGGATTGGTGTGGCTGAGCTGGTCCTTAGACTTCTCCTCACCGCTGCTCTTATTGCTCTCTTGCATTTCAAACCCTGAAGTCCTTTGATTGGTCCTCCCCCAGGCCAACTGCTTCTACCACGGCGAGGTGGAGGACCACGTCGACTCGGATGTCAGCCTCAGCACGTGTGCTGGGATCAAGTAAGTGGGTCAACTTCTGTTTGTCGTTTCTTTTTGTACCAGATCGTCGGTCTGAAATCACCCAACACGCTTTACATTTCTGACGTTGGACCCACATAAAAGGCCTCAAGTTTTAAAACTGCAGAAATAAGCGGAAAAAAAGTCCTGCTGCTTTGGTGACACGGAAGAATTATGCAGCGATATATAAAGTGCAGGAACGAGACGTTTATGTCATGTCAAAGCGCTCTAATTTAAGTGAAATCAAGACCAAGCCTTGTCTTTGTAAGCAAAGTGCAAATCAAGATGAAAGCCTTTTATTAAGACAAGTCTCTTTCAAACACGCTCCTCATTGGGAAACATTTATGGTATGCGGCCCTGCAGGATCCGTCTTACACATTTTTGTTGCTCCAGCTTTGACTGATTTTATCGAGCCGACGTGGCGCTTGATTGTTGTGATTCATCCAAAGTCAGATGTCACACAGCCAGTCAAACGCGGGTCACTCGGCAGTGGAGGTGAACAAAGAGAGAGGAGGAGAAATCTCAGCCATCAGCTGACGGCGCGAGCTTTAAAAAAGACGACTATTTTAGTCAAACTTTCACTCGCTGGTCCGTCTGCTTGATTATACTCGGGGGAAATCTGGAGCTTATCAGTAGAGCGAGAGACAGGGCTTCATTATATAGACACACAAACAATTACGTACACATTCACAGCGACTTAGAGTCACTAATTACCCCTCATGCATGTCTTTGGATTGTGGGCTGAAGCTTAAGTACGCAGAGAAAATCCACACAGGCGCAAAGTCTTCATGGTTTTAGTCAAACTAATCTGATCAAACTGCTCATCTTTAACTTCCTGGTTACAGTTTGCCTTGTTGGAAAGTTTCAGCAGCACAGATGTTGTTTATGTTCAGGGTTTGAGGTTTTAGTCCGTTTGTGTTTTTCTCTCCAATCACCGTCAATCGCTCAGCACAGAATTGCTGCAGAGTTTTGCTACGTAGGTGAGCTGAGGTGACCCAACATGTGGGGGGGGTCCAGTGTTAGAAACGCTCAGCGTGTGAGCGTCTCCCGGCAGTAATGACTGCAGCAGCTTCGTCGGACTCCATCAGAAATGTTTTCCTGAACGCAGCCAGAAAATCTGCACCCTCTGCAGAAGGACTTAACATCTGCGGCCGACCTTGGCGCTATTATTTATTCACTTCGCTCTTCCTGCGACCTGTCGGCGCAAACGGGGATCTATGGCACTTTGCAGACGGGACGGAAGACTTGACAAACCCTGAGACGCTCACGGAGACGAATAGTTTCTGGTTTTTTGGAGCAGATCTGTATGGGGGAGGGAGGGTGAGGGAGGGGGGGTTAGTATGCGGCTCTGAGTGCAGAGTGTGTCGGAGTTTACCCAGGCTGACTGAACGAGGGCGTCACGAAATTTCACAGAAGCCGCGATTAAAACACGATAAAGGTCCACACTCAGAACAGCCGATGCGTGCGCTCATTAGTAATGAGGCACCGTCCTCTCAGGTCATAAAAGGATGTAATACACGAGCCGGGGTCACTTTCGTTCCGCCAAACGAGCTCAGAAATTAAAATGCTGCATGTCTCGCCTGGTTCGGAGCCATCCCGGTGTGTGTGTGTGTGTGTGTGTGTGTGTGTGTGTGTGTGTGTTTTTCCCAGCGAACTGAGCACCACTTCAGACCTCTGAGAGCCTCATCTCTCTTCTGCAGGGGGTTTATATCTCTTGGAGACAGATCGTACGTACTGGAGCCCTGCGCTGATCGCTCTGATGGAACTCACTGGATCTACACAGCTGAACACCTCAATTTTGCTCCCGGCACCTGCGGCCACGGCGCCAACATATCACACCCGGCTGCGTACGCGGACGGCAGCCCATTCAGGGCTTTCAGCAAGAGGGTGAGTGCAATTAACGCTCGCCGTGTTGCCTTTAATTAAACCATCTTTTTTTTGCAGTGTCAATTAAAAGAGAGATTGCAAAGACGCTTCATTTCCCAGCTCATGTTGTTCCCAATGGCAATTATTGCCTTTATTCAGGCTAAATAATGGAAGATATTAGGAAGGTGAGGGAGTTTGTAGGTCAGGGCGCACACGTTGGACTTCTTCTTTTTACGAACATATGAAATTAGCTGATCAGTTAGAGGAATGAGAACATTTATTTTGGCCTTCAGTGTTTGTACATCACCCAGTTTCAGCTTGGCAGAGTCTTCAGCAGGTCAGATTGATCCAATATAGTTCATTACAAACAGGCCAAAGGAGGAAAAATCGATAAACCGTATATCTCAGTGAATGCTCCAGTGACCAAGATCAATAAACTGTTTTAATAAGCATTTTTCATAGATAGATTTTCTCCATTTATGACGCCGGTGTTGAGGATGGATATTAACCTTTTCACAAAGCCACTATTATGGCAGAATGCTCCCGGTGCTCGCAGTGTTTTGAAAGACTGATCTGTTATTGAGTTTTTATAGAGCTGCAGATGGAAGAGCGGTCACCCAAAGGCGTGTTTTAACCCCGATAAATACATTGTTCCATATTTCCTTTCCTGTTCAATGTTTGCTCGTTGAAAAGAGGTGTTTTTTTTCCTTCCTCGCCGGCAGAATTTCCGACTCTAAAGCCTCTCGCCATTGTCGAGATTTCTTTCATTTCTAAACTAAGTCGGCAATTTGCTTGCGCTTGTCTTTTTGTTCACACTTCAGCGTTTCAGTTGGTATTTTAATGACGCCGTTCTTTGAAGAGACTGTGAATACAAAAAGAAAATTGTACAAACCAGCCACAGTCTGAGCCAATTGTTCTTATTGCAGCGAGCGCTCGGCGCCGCGCCTGCACGGGACGTGGGATCGGAGTCGCTCGCTCATTTGTAATCCTCACGTCGGCGAGTGGCTTGCTTTACATTTTTTGAGGCTGCGACTTGTTGAATAATTCACTCGCTCCATCCATCTGATCTAACGGCATCCATTAGCGCTCCGGGTTACACGAGGAGCAGGAGGAGCGTCGGAGCATCGGTTCGCCGCTCCGCGGATGCCACTTTCGACTGCAAGGTGGCGTCGGCGTCGGCGTCGGGTGTGAGGTCGGACTGCAGGCTGCGCCGTCGGGCCACCGGCAGGACCTGTCCGCAGTTGAACAGATTACTTCTGAGAAAAACTACCCCCCCCTCCCCTTACTCCACTGATCAGAGAGATAAATCACGCGGCATGGCTCTGGGGAGTCTCCAACGCCAGACGGGTTCCAGCTTTAAAGATGATGAGCGCCGATAGGTGGGGGAAACAGACTCCAGTGATCTCTGTCCTGGCGGTGGAGGCCGGTGGACAAACATGGCTGATTCACCCATCCGGTTCAAAGGAGCTCCGAGTTCAAACGCTCCCGGAGAGGCTAAGCAAGCATGCCATCATCGTGACGCAGCTCGTATTTAAAGGGGGATTTTCCATTTAGTTTAAAACAGACTTTTTTTTTTTTAAATTTTCGCAATCATTTCATCAGGAGGGAGATTGAGATCAATGTGGGAGTCGGGCCAAACATATGGGCATGCTGGCTCCCACACGCTGGTCCTCTCACAATATTGACTTTTTACTTATTCCTTGGCTAATAAGGGTGTTTCTCCGTGTTTCACTGTGCAGCTTCGTCCCTGCTGGTGACTACGGCGCTCACTTTCATGGCAACCGTTGTCATAAGTGCGAAGAGAGCTGCGGAAAAAGAGAAAAAAGTAGTAGAAAACTCGAACATAAGCAAACAGATTTTGACAGGCGCACAATGCCGAGGTTGTCACCTGACAGAAAACGAGGGGGAGTCAGAACAAAAACAGACAAGAATGGCTCATTTTGAGGCTTTTGCTTGAGTGGTAATTGACGATGTTTTGCAGGAGAGTTCTTTTCATTGTAATTTTAATGTTTGTCTCTTCATTACACACCTTTTATATA
>JAUESF010000088.1:8301131-8316815 GCA_032274765.1 Malacoctenus tetranemus | reverse complement strand
CTGATCCCCCCCCCCCCCCCCCCTTCCATTATTCATCCGGCCTCTTCATGGGTCCATGTTTTACACATCTTGAAATCTTCCACTCACAGCAGCCTGCGCTCAGTGTGTCAATCTGGCCCCATCATTACGGAGCATCCGTCAGACTGTCTATTTTTACATTGTTGCTGAGTTGCTTGTGTTCGTCTCTCGTTGTTTTTTTCTTATTTCCAGCCTCTGCTACTTTTTCTCGAAACGTGTCTTTATTTCTGGAGATGAAGGAGCACATCTGGCTCCGTCAGAGTTTTGCAGGGGGGAGCTGAAGGTGGCAGCCTGCAGTTTGCTTCCATTCTCGTTCCGTCGTTGCGGTGCCTCGACACTGAACAGAAGAAACGCTGCGATAAAGCCCATCCAGCACAACTTTCTGTTGAATCTTGGCAATATGCAATTATGCTCACTTGTTTTGAGTTATGTTTCTACAATATGTCCATTGGGGAGCAATAATTTGGGTTGCATTAATGTTTTGGGGTGTTTTTTTATTCTCTGGTATTTTCCTCAGAGTATGTAAACAGAAATGTCTGCTCCTAATTAGCTGTTGGTATTGTTGCTACAAACTGCAAATTCAACAAATCTGATTGCAAAGCAATTATGGTAGCACCATGTCTAACTTACAAATACACAATAAATCAGACTCAACAAAAGCAAGAAGTATTTAGCGCAGTTGTGTCCAAATCTTTGAACAATTATCTAAAATCTCCAAAGTGAAACTCAACTTGTCACAGTGTTTCTTTTTGGTCTGAAAAACATTATTGTAAGGCTTTGATGCTAATTCAATTTTAACGATAAATTAACTCGATTATTGTGTTCGGTCCTCTCTTCTTTCTCAAACAGTGAGACCTCCCTGTGGTCAAAGTTGGAACTGCAGTTACTTCTGTTGAAAAACTGCAGTTTATTCTCTAAAACTCGCCCAATTTCCTCCCAGATTTCCAGTAAACTGTGTTTTGATCCTCTGCAGGACCATTCAGACAACCCACTGGGTGCCGCAGTCACGCTGGCTCACGAGCTCGGACACAACTTTGGGATGAACCACGACACGCCGGAGAGGGGATGCGGCTGCAGAGTGACGGTGGACCGCGGGGGCTGCATCATGACTCCCTCCACGGGGTGAGCGTCTCATCTGACTATTATGAGTCAATAAATCTACAAGATAGACGACTCCTCTTTTCCTTTTTTGTCACTGCAATACCCATTATTGTCTGTGTTTTATTTCCTCTCGTTTAACTTCACAGCTAACTCAAAACCATTTAAAATACATCACCGTGATGTCACTTCGCCATTCACTCCGAATTAATCTACTCACTTGTTAAATACGAGTGTCTCAAAAAGCCAGATTGTCATCCGACATAAATATTATTCCACGTGCTCTCTCTTTGTAATTTATTGTCTGCTGAGCAGTAAGCAAATGATGCCGTTTAACTATTCGGCCGTTGGGTTTATGACGGATCCAACAGCTGCACTAATGTCCTGGAGCAATATGACTCATTCTGAATGGGAAGTCATTGGTTCAGTGGCCGTGCGTGGCCAAGACGCCGCACACTCAACGTGTAGTCGATTTCCAGACTGTGCGTGTTCTGTGAGGGGGGAAAAAAGAACAACCGTCTTGTAGTTCAGGCACGTTTTCCAGTCAGACGTCTTTTTCTTTTTTTTTCAGTCAAACATAAAAGTCGACATATCAAACGCATCAGGACTGAGCTGCCGTTATTAAATAATGGCTCGCCATGAACTGCAACGTCTGACATGCTGCGTAGGAAAAGGAGCAGATGCACAGGATGTTCTGGGTGGAAACGTCGGGGGTATCCGTTCCAGCCAAGGTCTCGCGGTCTGTGGGAGCCTCAGATGGGTGTTTATGCTGGAAACATCCCCTCCGTATTTGGTTTGGAGCGGACCCACCAAAAACACGGGAACACTACCCTTGATTATGGACTCCAAAGAACAACGCAGCAGAAAGATGTAGATTTATATTTAACCCTGATTGAGGGTATCCCTGACCACAGGGCCGTTCCAAAAATGGCAACACAATGACCTTAAAAGAGCGAATGAAATGTTAGAGCTGGCGTTGAAACGAAAAGCTCGGGCCTCTCCCTGCGTCGCTCTCTGACGTGCCTCTCCTCACAGACAGTTGGAGTGATGCTATTCTTCGGTATCCATGCAAGTTTAATGTCGGAAAATCTCTCTGCAGCTCCAAATAAATAGTTAAAAGCGTCTGAAAACTGACTATTACACACTTTGATGTTGGGAAACTCACCACCTTTCCCTGAATCTGAGATCAGTGTGACAGAGTGAACTTCTCCAAGAGTGAAAGTTGTTTGTGTCAAGCTTCTACAAGAGGGAAATGAAATATGGACGCCTTGTGTATTGTTCTTTTTCCCCGCTACAGAGATTGTGTATTTCTACTCCAGCAGATAAAAGAGAGGAATAATCTATTCCTTGGTTTCAAAATAATCCTCTGCACTACAGCTCGGTGTGCCATATCGCTGTTTTTTTAATCCAGGATTAAGAAAGCAATACATTCAAATAAGGATCTTTAGCAACTCTCCATTCCTCTTTTGTTTCCTCTCATTAATTCCAGGTTTGCGTCATCTGCTTCTATCTGCGGCGCTGTGAGGGGTTTAACATGCCGCACTGCCACACTCACACAGGCTGGATTGTAATCACTCGAATATTGTTCTAAAATTGACGACCATGTCATGTTTCTTCCAATCAGGGAATCGGGCCTTTTCAGCGCGCGGTGTGATCATACAGGACCCTTTTCAAGCAGAGCCACGTCTCAAAGGAGCTGCTACAAAAGGCTCACTGATTATTAGCTGCTCCAATCAGTAATTGTCGGCAGTGAAGGGGGGAACACATCTATGTGCAGTCAGTGTGAAGTGCCCATTTTTTTCTTGCTGCTGCTGCTCTTGTTGCTGCTACCCAGTGGTGCAGTGGTTTGCATTGTTGTCTCACAGCAGGAAGTGTCAGGTTCAAACCAGATGTTTTACGTTGCATGATCGATCTCAAACTGCTCGGATAGAAACCTGCAAGTTTGTAGACTGACAGTAAATCTAATACAGCAGAGGGATCACGCACGCACAGAAGCACTGTCACGAATATAAAGAGTCGTCTGAGCTCTCCTAGCTTTGCGAGGCCTCCATGAATTAAGCAAAAGAGTTAATGAGTTCCAGTTAATCATTACTCGCGGGTGGGTGGGTTGATGGGGCTGGTTTGTAGGACAGGGGGGCAGTAAAAAATGCAAGCTGTCCCACTGCCAGCTGCACATCTGCACAGAGCACTCCTTGTTTCCTGTTCACGCTGGTCACGGCCAATTGTTGTGTCCCTCTCTCCACCCTCCCATCCTCCTCACCCCCCCTTATTAGGTCCAAATGAGAACAGGCTGGTGTTTCTCATCCTTTGAGATCATATCTCTTAAAAACACACCCAGGAACACACACACACACACGCACACACACACCAAATGAATTCCTGCTGGCTACATGCAAAGGAACACGCATATGTACACACAGATATACAAGAGAAAGCTTCTCTTAAAAAGACTCATGCAGGGACTCATCATACAGTTCTTTGTTTACTTGTTTTCCGTGCCCGTTTTATTGTTGTTCCTCTAATAGTTCAATAATTACATTTAGGAATACTTTATTTTGAAGTTCTCTCATCAGCAAAATAGCTGTTTGGCACTGTTGCCAGGGAAACGTTTTGGTGTTTGTTTTAAGTAAAAAAAAAAAACAAAGACGGGATGAGAAACATGAACACAGAGCAGAAAGCAGGAAAAACTGTGTCAACTGAACCTGGTTTATTGTTTTGCTTTCAGTGTATGCAGATGAGACACTCATTTATGTGACTGTTCCCTCGTTCTTTTATAAAAAACACATGTTGTTGCTCCAATCAGGAAGTACTGAATGAAACTGGAATCCCTCACCTGCAGACTTGGACATTTGCTTTAGATAAAACTGTGCATGTTCATGTCACAGGAGGAATCCATCTGGAATCTGAATCAGCAGGAGAAGCTGAGCAGCTGCTTGATACAATGTGTCCTGATTATGTGGGAACATAGAATGAAGCTTCCATTTAAGAGTCACCGTCGGACAGAGAGTGATACAGTTCTCGTGTCATGAAATAATCAGGAATCACTGAGAGCCGGGTTTCAAGCACGCCATGGAAATGCGACCTGTGGCCCAATGAAGAACAGGAACTCCCTAGTAGGCCTTGTTTAATTGGGTCCGCAGGGAAATCAGTGCTCTTCAGTATGTCCAACACAGGCCAGACTGCCAGGCACCGAGGGCCGAGAGCAGATCATATCACCTAATGCCATCCCAGCTCGACATGCATGAAGAGATCTGTAAAATCCATATGGAAGAGTTGATGAAACAGAGTTTTTTTTCATTTGAAATAAATATCTCCCCGACAGTTTTCTGAGAAATCTCTGACTTACATTCTTTTATATTTGCCCCAAACGGTTTACGATCTTTGCGATCATCACTGAACTGATAACTCGTGGAGGATTGGGTCGCAGTCAGTGGCAGTTAGCAAAAAAAACGCGGGGAGCGTTTTGCCAGATGCATCGCTGGGAAAGACCGACCTGAATCACTCCGCGATCGGCGTCCTGCCGATGAAAAGGAGCGAGCCGAACTGGGCGTGCGCGCCGTAGCTGGGTCGGTTTTCCGGCAGCCTCGGTGATGTGAATCACAACGACAGGCGGGCTTTGAGGAAAACACCGTAGCCCGCCAAATTAAAGGGCTTGGTGTATTCAATGTGGTATTTTGCCTCAAGTGGATCCGAAACAGTGGAGAAATACGGCTTGGCCTTAAAGTCATTTTCGGCAGCAAACTCATAACAAATATTAGTGGTAATGTCAGATCTTAACCAGAAATGTCAGTGCGGGTTGTTCTCATCTCAGTGAATTCACTTTCAGTTTTTAGAGTCAGCATATGTGTTCTTTTTTAACATATCTCTATTTTTAAATCCATTGGAAAGTCCAGAATAATCACTCTTTGTCCATATGCTACATACACTGAGAGTCTTAACAAGGTTGGTTTGAGCAAAGTCGGAAGAAATGTACGTCGTTTTGGCGTTAAATTGTCAAGACGTTCCGTCTAATCCGTCACTGAAGTCTTTTCAGGTGAGTTATTTCCTCTAAATCTGACGAAATGTGGGTTATCCGTCAGCGTCGGCCTGCTCTCTGAAGCAGCAGGGCCGTCTGACAGCCTTCAGCACTGCGGCATTATCACAGTGTGGGGCACATCACAGAGGCCCGTGATAGACCTGCAAATAATTCCATATCACAGACCTCCCACGGATCCATTAAAGCCTTGTTTGGCTGTTGCTGCAGCTTAGTCAGAGTGATTGCGCCGAACACTCCATCAGCCATCAACTGCAGCAACTGTGAAACCCCGACGAAGCCCCGCGCGGCATCCACTTCATAACGGGGGTCAGAGGGACGCGACGCGGACGCACAGGACGGAACAAAAGCGCGTCTGAAGATCTGCCAGAGATAAACGCGGCGCGCTCTGAACCCGGGGATCGAGATGGGGGGGCCGTTCTGTGTGAGGTGGGGGGCGCAGACTTTTCCTGGGATGAGCTGGTTGTCCGCAGGGTCTTCGGTCGGCCATCAGTCCCAGATGTGGCTGCCATAACCGGCCCTGGCGCTGCTTTCCCAGCCCTGGGGACTGCAGCTGCTAAATGCCATCCACTCTAATTCATCGGTGCCTCTGCCTTTTCACAGCCATTATTCCCTTCTCCCACCCCCAGACTGTTGCAGGGGAGACCAATTATTTCTGTATTGCCTCTCATAAAGAACAGCTGGATCCCTGAGCCGCTCACGTATCTCAGCATTGCAACTAAAAGAAAAAAAGACGAGGCGGGGGGGGGGGGGGGGACAAGGATGTGAGTGTTTGTCATGCATTGCCGGGGCTCGTAATTGAAGAACAGGGCTGAGTTCATGGAAATTGAATGAATGCATCAAAAGCGGGGGTGCAACTTGAGTAAGCAATTTTGGCTCTGGCTTCAGGGGCAAAGAGGAAATCAACAACAGCAGTTGCTAAGGAAGTGGCCGACGAGTTGAACAGCAACCTTGTCAGATGTACATCAGGAGAAAAAACGCACACCAATAAGGCTTTTATTACCTCTTCTTTCTCTTTTTTTTTCCATCGCCCTTCACTGTTGCCCTTTCAATTCATTACAAATCCGTCCTGATCTTCTGCTTTAATCCCGCTCGCCTGGAGATCTGCTTCACCACTTTCACCTAACACAACCTACGGGTGGATGGGGGGGGGTCAGCACAGCAGCGGGAGTGGGAAATCAAAAGCGAAGCCAAGAATGAGGCCGTGTCAAAACATTCACCGTGTCGTGACATTTTCTCAGAAGAGCTGCTTCCAATGTGAAAAGCCCAATCAAAGGAAAACATGGTTTCAAAGATTTGCCAACGTTGAGCCAAAAAACTTCTCGTTTTTGGAAGTCAAAGTACTTCTTTTTCTCTCCCTCTCTCTCTCTCTTCGAGCCTCTCTGTCAGCCAGTGGCTCTGAGTTCAGCTTTCAGCCTTAAAGCTACAAAGAAATCAGCAGCTCCACCATGTTTAAACTCGAGTATCACTGATAGAAAAACCTCAGTGATTTGCATTCATTAGGCTGCCAAAGACAATTATAGGGCTTTGGTGCTCTCTCACACCATAACTCAGGCTCTCCAGGAAGTGGCACTTACGTACAAGCTTCTTTTTTTTCGAAAAAATATGCTTATTGAAAGAATTACCAATTGTATAAGAAATATTACACATTCGCCGCCGTTTCAGCGTGTCAGAAGCACTTTGCGAAGTCACCAATTTTCCCCCTCCTGTCATTTTGAGAAATAAATCGTGCCCTGAATATGTGGAATGAGCAAACTGGGCTGGCATTCTGCTTACTTTACTTCTCTGGCTGCTGAATAAACACGCTTTATGTAAAAGTATCAAAATAAATGCCAGCAAAAGGTTTACAAGACACCTGGACGCGAGGCTTGACGCGTCTCCCGAGGTTCGGCTGCCGGGTCGCTTTCAGCTGCTGTTGCCGCGTGCATGCCCAGTTTATTTATTGGCCCCATCAGGAGAGCCGACGCTCTCAGTGGGCCACAAAAAATTTGATTACTGGAAAAAAAAAAACTCACACAGCTTTAATAATGGATTTTGACTCATTTAGATGCACATCAGCGATGCGATGGCAACGAATTCTTCCACAAATGCGCTTTTATTTTTTTCCCCAACATTTCGCTGTTCGAACGATCACTTGAACAACCTAAGTGCGCAAATCAGAGAACGAAGCGATTCCGTGGTGCATGTGAATAACCCACTGACCCCATGCGAGGAGAAGAAGAACTTCACTGGTTGGATGTGCAGGGCCAAAACAGGCACGGGGGAGGCAGAGGCCCACGAGGGGTACTTAACATAAATTTTATAAAATTAAAATGGAACGAAAAAAAAAAGAAACCTCTGTAGCTCTTCGTGGAAGCGCTTGAAAGTGATACTTGGACATCGAAGCCGACCTAAATCTCTCCCGCATGCCATTATCTTTGTTCGCAGGAAGACAATTACAGATAGAAATGTGAGAATTATGGGCAGACTCGCCCATTCGGGCCTTCTCGCAGTAAACTTTATGGTATCGGTGTCGGTATTAAAAATCTCGTATTGTGTGGTTATATCAACAGCCACACCGAGGACGAGATACAATCTGGACATGTTCGCACACATTTTATACACACGCTGTCATCTCAGGCACTATATTATCAAAGTAATGCTCAATAAAGCCACATGAGGTCTTTAACAAAGCTTTTGGCAGACACAGCCGTGGGCCGTGTGCTCTCCCCACGGAGCAGACCACCCTCCCTCCGCTCCAAAAACAATATTAAAAACACACACTCTCCCATTCCTCCCAAATTTATGGGTGTTGCAAGCCTTGCGAAGGAAGCACTTTTTGGTCGGAGTTTTTATGATCCGCTGTCTCGTAAAATATATCTAATCAGATCTCCCCTCTCTGCCTCTCGCTCCATAGAGAGAGGAGTCACCCCCCCCTCGTCTCCATGTGAGATGGAGCTTCGAATGGAGCCGGACGAGCTCTAGTGGTTAATTGATTTTGTGATTAGCAGCGATTAGCACTGATTACATCACGCTTGAAGAGGGTCCCTTCGCTCGATCCGGGGCGTCTCGCCCGTCTCTCCCAGGCGCGTGTCACTCACCCCGGCCACTCTCTCTCTCCCTCTCTCCTCCCTCCCACCCGCAGGTACCCGTTCCCCACCGTGTTCAGCAGCTGCAGCAAGAAGGACCTGACGGCGAGCTTCGAGAAGGGCGTCGGCATGTGCCTGTTCAACATGCCGGAGGTCAAAGTGCTGTACGGCGGGCAGAAGTGCGGCAACGGCTACGTGGAGGAGGGGGAGGAGTGCGACTGTGGAGAGCTGGAGGTGAGGCGCTGCAGGCAAACACGCGCTCTTCAACTGCCACTCATGAATAATTGGAAATAATGTTTTTTCCCCGCATTTATTAAAATCACCCAAGTAGGAGTTGTGGATGGGTTTGTGTGGCTTTGCAGACGTAAGAGAAAGCAATGTTTCCCCGGGTAGAAACAAATAACTCACCTGGGGTTCAAATCTAATGAGCTGACGCAAGGACATTTTTCAGCTTCTGGGGTTTAGGAAAAGGAACCTGGATTTATTCAATCTGTGAACCGAGGAGCGGCTGTGCATTGTGATAAAACTCACTGTGAGCAAAATCTTCCTGACAGCTTCACCCCCGTCAACCTGTGAATTATTCAAATGAGGCAGCACTGTGATGCACATACGTAATCGTGGCACATGTTGCTAACTGTTCCCACTGCAGCGTGATAAAAAACAGTTAATCACGATGCAGCTGGCAAGTCGGCGGAGACGCGCTGACAAGGGGAGCGGGATTATGAAATGTGGGAGAGGCTGGCGTGGTGAATCGGAGGGGGATATTTGGGATTGCGTAACGGCCCAAATGAGGGAGCGCCTTGTTGTCTTTTGTGGTTTTGTTTACACCTTTGTTGCCCTCGCGAGTCCTTTTCTGCGAGCGGCTCGGGCTTCAGCCGTGGTCCGGGCTGAAAGTGGCCTTGTCCTTAAAAACAAAGAACTCAACGTAAGCCCTCGGGCCGGCGCCAGCAGCAATAATAAAGCTCTCCACAGAGTCGAGCTGCGTCATGCCAACCCGGGCCAGATCAGAGTGCTCAGACAGCACCTCTCTCTCTCTCTCTCTCTCTCTCTCTCTCTCCCCGCCATTAAACAGCCTCATTAAAAAGCCCGGGTTCCTATTCCTCCACAATCACAGACTCCTTCTTTTCAGCATGACTCCTCTGCCTCTTTTGGCCCCGGGGACCATGGGAAAGGCCCCTTAATGGTTTTCATGCTGAAAGAGGTTCTGGAAGGCCCATCATGTCAGCTGTGTCCCCCGCCAGCGCCATTCGTCTACTCTCCCGGCCGACTCCCACTGCACTCGGTGATGCGGTATATCCAGACTGTAATGGCGAGAGGCAAAGAGCCGACCCCCCCCCTCGGGGGTCCACCAACCTGTCGCGGTGTGAGATCATATATGCACAGTCAGACCTACACGCACACACGCGCTGGCTGCCCGTGATGTGGGCTGAGCCCTGATTGAATCCTGGCTTCCATTTGTATCGGAAGGCAAAGATGTTGCTGATTGGTGCCGTGCACGGGTCACGATGGGGGCTAACGTGAAACAGATGGGCCTGCACGGTGAGATGGGAAATGTTACCGGGCATAATGTGGTTCAGATACCGTCTGTCTGTCTGTCTCAATGCGATGCAAAGGAGCCCGTTGGTGAAAGTGGGTTGGAAACAATCTAATTTCAGTGTTCCTATTGAATATAAATAAGCCCATCAAGCACCGTTCTCTGCTTTTTTTCTTTCTCCGACACTAAGTTCAGACTCTTAAACTGAAAGGTCAACAGTGAGGTCAGCAGTGAGGTCAACAGGAAACTCCAAAGTTACGGTTCTTTTTTTTTGTCCTGAAATCAAGAAGTCGATATTAGAGGAGTTTTGTTTGAGAAACTTTGTGTTGTGCGAGTTGTGATCGAGTCGTTTTAATATGGATATTTAAAAAAGGAGTTGGACCTCAGCACAGATATATTAGCATTCTGTGATGGAGAGACTCTGATAGCTACACCCACCTGCACAGAGACTGTATAATTAGGTGGATGAGAGGAGCGCTGGTCACCGTGTGCTACGACTCACTGGAAAGGTCGCTGCTCCTGTAAAGCAGCAGAGGAATACTACTGTTGATTACTGCTCTCAGGCTGCGCTCTCACATGGAGAACGTTGTTTCCAGTTTTATTCTACATTTTTTAACTGATATAAACGAATCTCTGAATATTTTAGTGTTGCTTTTTCGCATTCTTTTGACTTCCGAGTGTGTGTTTCTTTTCTCTCCACACTATTTGACTATTTACTCCGCTGTAGAGTTTATGGTTTCGGGGGTCTGGAAATCCTGTCAGAGGGAAACTTTGCTTTTTGAAACCTCTAAACTGTTTTCCTTTCCTCTGCCAGTGTTTCGCTTTTTCTGTTAAAGTTGCCATGGAGCACAGTCCTGCTCGCGCTGCATCCCCTCCGATAACGAAGTCTGAGCTTTTTTTTGCTCTGAGGTGAATTATGATCTCTTTATGCCGGGTTAATTTTCCTCTGCTTTTGCCCCCCCACCCCCCACCCCCCACCCCTCCACTTCTTTACATTTCTTCCTCTGCTCGCCTCCTTTCTTTCCTCTTTGCAGGAATGTATGAATCCCTGCTGCAACGCCACCACCTGCACTCTTAAAGGAGACGCCGTCTGCGCACACGGACAGTGCTGCCAGGACTGTCAGGTAGTATGTTTACTACTCAGCCAGTCATGTCAGAGCTCTTCCACAGGCCTCTTGGCATCGAGACATCGTTTCGGCCATTGAGGGGATTTTGTGGGTGTTTCTCTGGAGCTGCTCGCTCCTTATTCGCCGTAGCTTCACTGTTGATTTGTGTCTTCATGTCTGCTTCTTGGTGCCTCCGTCTGAGTGCAGCTGAAGCCGGCGGGCACCCAGTGCCGCGAATCCAGCAACTCCTGTGACCTGCCAGAGTTCTGCACCGGCACCAGCCCTCACTGCCCCTCCAATGTGTACCTCCATGATGGCCACGCTTGCCAGAACGTGGATGGCTACTGTTACAACGGCATTTGCCAGACTCACGAGCAGCAGTGCATCACGCTGTGGGGCCAAGGTTTGTAGAGAAAAAAAAAAAAGCCCCCTCCCCGCCCGGCACCGACAATGAGAGGAGCATGAAGTGCGGCTGTCCTTCTAATGCCTCGCATTGTCTTGTAGGAGCCAAAGCAGCTCCGGGTATCTGCTTTGAAAGGGTCAACTCAGCAGGAGATCCTTATGGCAACTGTGGCAAGGATTCGAAAGGTTCCTTTGCCAAATGTGAAGTGAGGTAGGACTCGCCGTTCCCATAGAAACTGTACTGCGCTTTACTTCCAAAGTGCTAATAAACAAGCAGCCAGGCTCCTTTTAGAGAGCCAGAAAATGACTGAACTTGCTCCTTAATGACTTCTTTCACAGATCAAGTCAAGATGACTCATTGAATGGGAGGAACACTCGGAAAAAAAGTGTTGAAAAATTATTACATTGCGACAAACTGACAATAATTTGCAAAGTAAGAAATTCTGAATAGCTTCCAATGTGCCGCTGCAGCTACTGCCGCCTGATATGTCCGCAAAGTGACCTTTCGTGCACCTTCGGTGGTATTTTTAGCAAGAGAGTTCACTTCCACAAATGTGCTACAATCAGCATATGTTCATGTTGAACATGAATATGCACATAAATTATAACAAAAATGAATCCACTGGAAGAATTCTGCTCAATCTGTAAGACTTCAAAATAAAAGGATGAGATTGTTTTTCTTCACAATAAGGGCAGAAGAAATTAAATCATTGCTTGTTTGTTAAAGGTGGAATACACTGACAGCCGTGTTCTGCAGGCTGTGTGAAAAATAAATGAAAACAACCCAATTCAATAAAAAAATTCAGTCTCACCAACAGCAGAACATATGTTAATGATTCTGCAGCTGAAGTGTTGCTTCATCAATTAGTTGTCTGGAATCATAAGAGAAGGAGAAATCCCTGAGTGGTTGCAGCTCGGGAGAATATGCTTAATATCTCAGTTTTCTGACATTAAATCGTGCAGACTGAGGAAAACTAGCTGACACAATGGAAATTAGCATTAGCTGCAGCTCTAAGTGGGGCTTTTAGTGTAATTCAGCAAGTTCTGTCTCTCTGAAATATCTCAGACTGTGATCTGCAACCAGCACAAATAACCTGCCAGTTCCCCTAATTGGTCAGCCGTAAAAGAAATATATAAATCACAACATGCACAGATGGGAAAAACAGTGACGTGCAATTCAATTATTGCGTTGTTATTCCTCTTGTTGTTTGGTGTGTTTGCAGAGATGCCAAATGTGGCAAAATCCAGTGTCAGGGAGGGGCGAACCGCCCGGTAATTGGCACCAACGCTGTTTCTATAGAGACCAACATTCCCCTGCAAGACGGGGGGAAGATACTGTGCCGAGGCACGCACGTCTACCTGGGCGACGACATGCCTGACCCCGGCCTGGTCCTGACGGGCACCAAGTGTGGAGATGGACGGGTGAGTGCTGACGCTTTAAGTGCTTCATTATCATGCGATGTACCTTTTGCGTCACTGCTTCTGCTGGACAGAGACCGCATGAGAAATGTCTTTCCCATATAGTTATATAATCAGCTGCATATCCTAATGATGCTGTTAGGAAAGCCCACCATGCAGGTTGTTGACGTCTTCCTGCTCTAACTGATTGGACAAGATTTAGAGGGTCTTTAACAAGCTACAGTACAGTCAAACACTGACTCTTGCATCACAAGCCTCCAAAATAAAAGCATGGCCAGTTTGTAAACCCCAACGCATCATTAAGTTCGACCCATCTGCTATTGGATATACAATATTTACACTCAGATAAAAACAGATCAAAGAAAGCAGCATCAGGAGCAGTTAAGATGAGTCAAGAAAACACTTCATCTGCGTTATTGGACTCTATTATCACAGGTTGGGAAATAAGCCACTGTTCCACTAGATTAAAGCAGCTTAAGAGTCACAACACTTGAAGGGGGAGTAAAGTTTGTCTCTGATCTGCAACAAGCTGCATGAGAGAATATTAACCAACAGTCTCGTTGAAGTAAGAAGACAAAATTGATAGTGAAGTGAACGGCTGGTACTGAGGGACTTCCTGAGGTTCCACAGGGTCCCGGGTCCCTTTGTCACTGTCCACCCGCGCCGGCTCAGACACCTAATTAACTTGCCATCATTGAGGCGATTTGGCATCAATCAGGAGTCATTTATTCACTCATTGGTCATTTTCCTGATCCTCCATCTTGCTTAATTTACTTGTCTATGAAGGTCCACCCTGAGGAAGGATCGAGGCCCCGCCCTCCTCTGCTGCAGCGCTCTGGCATTGATCCCTGTGCTGCCAGAGCTCATCCTTACATTTAGCCTGGAAATATTTGGGTGCGGTGTCTGTAAAAAAAAATAATAGATGTACATTAACTACAGAAAATCATCTTTGATACATTACTGAAAAAGTCCCAGTGGTAACGTAACTACATTTCATGCTGCGCTGACTCATAGTTGAAGTGGTTTGTCAGGAGCAAATTAAAAGAAAAAGTCAGCTGAATCTGGTTGTTGTGTTTTTTTTTTTGGTCCCTAAAAGATTAAAAGCTTGAAAGTATTACTGACGTGCTTTCTGAGCGCACGCCGTCAATTTTTAATGTCTTTGTCTGCCTTAGATGTGTCTGAATCGTCAGTGCCAGAACATCAGTGTGTTTGGTGTGCATGAGTGTTCAGCCAAGTGCAGCGGTCGCGGGGTGAGTACGCCGGCTCTTCCTTCAAAGTTCTGTGATAGCAGCGCATCCCAAACACACCCACCGCGAGTCGACGTCCCTTTCCCTCCCTCACAGCAGCTCGTTTGGGCTGCGATATGTGCGGGACGCCTCGTATGCACCGAATGGGGGAGGCTTTACAATCGCTCCCAATCAATCACTCTGAATGCTGAAAGCTTCACTCAGTTAGATATAATGATTTCATTTATGCTTAACCGTAAGTGCCATTCATCAAACTTGGAGGCAGTCGTCCTTGTCCCGAAAACGAAGTTAAAAATTTGCAAGTCTTTTTGACTTTGAGCTGGTTGGGATGACCCACCTCCCACTCTGTCCACGGGTGGTCCCTTCACACACGAAATATGCGACTTGTGCCGAATTAAACTGACCCCGAAGGTCCCAGGATCCACGACTTTGACGGGTTAATTTGTTCCCCCATTAAACCTGAAGAAGAAAACACTTGTGACTGTCTCTTCAGATGAAACCTCTCTGCCGATTATACGACCTGGATTGTTTGTCGAGCTCCGGCGGTAGACATATCTATAAAACTCCCAGGGAAGTTTTTACACTGCGAGCTAAAAGGATGTGGCTCTTCAAGGAGACGGGGGCACCCCTGCATGCACAGATCACATCAAGATGTTGCCTGGGAGAAAGGCCCCCACCTGGTCCACATTAGCCGGCGAGGGAATCCTCCCTCACCCGACCAACGTTCTGCATGGCAGGAGAATGGGAAGGATTAAAAACACAGTGCTTGAATAAGAAAGAGCGCTTTTTTTGTCTAGTGGTGAAAAAATACAAAGTAAATTGGAGCATTTTTTGTCATCACTTGTGCAAAAATCCTGGCCTCTCTGATGTAAAGATTAGCCATTCATCGACAATATCTCTCATTATGCCCCCAATTTCAGCTGATAGTTTGAAATTAGGTTAAAAAAACACGCAACGAGAAGCAATTACATCAATCAACTGAAAGTTTGTTTGGCGTTTTTTAACCACTTTTCGAATTTTTGTTCATTAATTAGTGGATTAATCAGAAAGCAGACTGTGGAATAACTGATTATGAAAAGCCATTTGTTTCGTGCAAGCGGAGCGAAGTCGCCCAAGTCCGCCTTCAATTTCATTAACAGAACAGATTTTTCTGCTTGTTAAGCGCACGCTGCACGCGGAGAGTGTGAAGGTGCAGCAGCTTTGGCACCAGTTCCAACCTCACAGTGTCCTCTCGGTGCACCGCAGGTGTGCAACAACAACAAGAACTGTCACTGCGAGGCTCACTGGGCGCCGCCGTTCTGCGACAAGGCCGGCTTCGGGGGGAGTGTTGACAGTGGGCCCATCAGACTCACAGGTAAGTCAGTCGCCAGCAATTTGGGACGACCTTAAATGCCGAGATGACTTTCGGTGTCGTCGGGGGGACGTTGCGCTTTACGTCCTGGCTGTCGAAAGTGCTTCTATATATTGACAACTCATGTTCAGCAAAAATACCTTGTCCTGAGGCTGAGGTGCCGAACCCCCTTTTTTTAGTTCACAAGCCCCAAACGACCCCATTTGACCTCAGTTTGGGAGGTGTGCTGAAACACCAGAATGATAACCTCCCAGCTGTAGTGCAAAAGAAATACGAGTGCTTCCTAAAAAGTGTTAATATTTAATGCAAATCTATTATTAACAACAAAACTTTTTCAAAACCTCCTCGAGCTCTCGTAAATCCACCTTCACTGTTTGGCATTGACGTGAGTTTGATGCAGTTTTGTTT
>JAUESF010000088.1:8290356-8301031 GCA_032274765.1 Malacoctenus tetranemus | reverse complement strand
TTGGGTTTCCAAAACAGATGGCTCCAATGTGACCGTGGGCGTCCTGGTGGCTCTCCTCACCGTCCTGGGAGCTGGTTTGATCATCTGCATCAAGAAGAAGAGCTTGCTGGGTCTGCTGTTCACCAGTCAAAAGAACCCCATCGAGAAGCTGAGGTGCGTTATCACAGCGCCATGATTAATTCTCTTATCAAGGTTTGTGAATGTTCAAATGACGGCCAGATGCTGGCTGATTGGAAACATTTGAAGAATTGGTCACACTCCCAAACCAATTACATTGTTCAATTTGTTTTGATTCCACATCGTGGAATGTATTAGCTTTGTAACTGATGTATTAATAATTTATTGAAGTGAATAATTAGAGACGTATAATTCCTGTCTTGTCCCACAGATCAGTCAGCGCCGCGATCAGCGGGCCGTCGGCCCCCAGCCAGCCTCCCCCGGCGAGCGCGGCGTCTCCGTCCCGGCCGGCCCCGCCCCTGCCACACAGCGCCACCATCTTCAAGGTCACTGGATCACACGGCCATGGCTGACAAGCTCGTTATTGAGACGCATCTCCGTGACGATGCGCAAGGCGTCTGTACAGTGTCTGAGCCGAACGAAGGGGTGGGGGCAGGGGGTGAGGTGGGGGGCCTCCAGCAGCAGCAGCAGTGGATTATGGGAAGCCGTAGTGTTCCTGCAGGAACGCCGCTTTAACAGCTGTTTTGATAACGCAAATCACTTTCAGCTGGATTGACGTGTTGTTTCCACACAACTGGCAGCTCGTTCAAATCCAATTAAAGCGTCCCCCCTCCCCCCCCTTTGTGGACATGTAGGGGAGGTGGTGATAATGGAGCCTGTGGTGAGCAGCGTGCTCACGACGCTTGAATACATTTCTCGTCATTAACAGCTTGCACGTTTAGGGAGAAATTGATTTATCTGCACATTTCCCACATGAAAAATGGCGCGGCTGTGGCTTGCTTGACATCTGAAGTCATCCTGTTTGCTGATAATTGCCAGACAGGCGACGCGTTCTGCCGTAATGACTCGTGTGCCCACATTGCCGTATATGTTAACCACTCCATTACGGCCCTGACATGGTTTGTAATGGGGAGTGACGCGTGATCGATTGAGTCAGCGTGGCTGCGGGATGAGCGAGCCTGTGTCAGCAGAGGGACGCTCTGCGATGCAGGGGTGGCGCGCGAGCCGAGCCGAGCTGCGGCGCGTTGAAACGAGGGCCGTCGGTGCCGTCGGTCGCCGCCATGTGGTTCTCGTTTGTCGCCGACGGTAAGACGAGAAAGGATGTGAGGCCCGTTTGATGTGTGCGCGGTGCAGGTGAGGTCATTCTCCAGTTGTCGGGAGCTGTGTTAAACTGCCACACGAGTGTGTGTGTGTGTACGTGCCTTTGGAAGTGTTCCGCTGTGAGTTTCGGCTGTGCACATCTGGCTCCGTCTAAATATCAAGCACACTCGTGTTTCGGCCTCGACGGTCTCGGTGGAAGTGCGTGTGGGCTCTTTAGCATGTCCGTCTTCAGATACAGCTTAGTGGGTGCTCACAGGACAGGCTCGCTCTTTATTTCCGACGAGTTACCTTCACAGTACTTGAGGGAGAAAAGAGTCACCCAAAGGGAGCGCTTGATTTATGTGTCTCTGACAGCATCAGGAAGAGGAGCGGCTAACATGACTGTTTCTGATAGAAAGCAGACGCTTTCTCCCCTCTGACTGACGCTTGCAAACTTTTCATCCTCCCCCCCCCACAGCCTCCACACCGGGGGCCAGAGTCGGGGCTCACCCCGGCCCCCTACCCCGGCCACAGCCTGCGCCGGCTTCCCCAGTGCCCCCCGGTTCACCTCAGACACCCGGTCCCCCTGTCTCTGACCCTGTCCCTCTCGCCTGGCCCCGGGCAGCCCAGACCACCAGTGCCTCCGCCTCATCGGGCCCCTCCGCCCCACATCCACGTCGCACCCCGGGGGGCGTCGTTTCACAGCGCGTCGCATCATAACTCCTGCAGGATGGTCATGGTGAGAGAGCTTCCTGCTTCCTCGGTGGGAAACGTTTTATTTGATGATGCTACTTACTGTAATTTCCCCCCTTTGTTCCCAAAGCTCCTCCCCACTAACACAACCTTTAGCGTCCAGGAGATGATGATGTTTGCTCGGCTTTTCAGGCCACTGTTCTGATCTCCAAAGTTCCCATAATAAAGCTCAGACGTGTTGACAGTTAAACGCAGTCCTACAAAATAAAGATTTCTGAGCCAGACTTGAATCCAGCAACAAAAAGTCCCACATCAATAATGGAAAACGGAGTCGGAGGGATGGAGGAGTAGTGGCAGCACCGCGAGGGAGACGGTGCTTCCAAAGATCACAGGGCGGTAAACTCACTCCGACGACTCCAGAGTTCAGTGACGGCGATGCGGGCTGTCAGAGTTTAGGGGGAACAGGAGCCAGAGGTCCTGGGTGTTAAATCCCCGTCACTCTGTGAGCTTCTTTTCTCTCTTTAATCCAGTTTGACATGTTTCCTCCGAGGCCAGGAGACCAAATGAGAGAGAAACAATAAGAGACATACACTATCTCTATAAAGAGATGGATGAAGATTCAAAATAACTGCTGCTACTTGCATGATTGCTGGCAAATATTGCCTAAATTCACCTCATAAACTTATAAATTTGCAGTTTTTTTTGGGATCGAAAATTGTTTCATTTCAAAATAAAGCCGAGGGGGGAAAAACGAAGAGATTTCATCTACGCTTTTGAAAAAGTGAAGGTCATGTTTTACATTTTCATTGACTAATCTGCAGAAACAAATTAAAATCTCATTAGTTTAAACTCTTAGGAAAAGTACAAATTGCCATAATGGTAAAAAAGAAAACAAAAAGTCATAAAGTAAAAATTTTCAAAACATACCAACAGATTTCAGCCTGAAAATAACCCTGCGGTTATGGAAATAAATGCCAAAGAGTTCTGATTTAACCTTTCAGAACAGCACCAATAATGAAAACTGGTTCACGTTATTGCTTTTTCCACAGTTAGACGATTTTTTTTGAGATGTGCTTTGTTTCAGCGCTCGCTCACGTTCCAAAATTTCTTGCACCAATTGGTGATAAAACTGCTTCAAACAATTAAAAAGCAGAATTTATTTCCCGATGAATTTACCTCTTGGGCCAATTGGAAGCTGGTTTGTAAACAGAAACTGAGTAACAATGTAATAAAACAGAATTGAGGCACTAAAATCTGTCTTGGAAAAGTTATTACACAATAACGACGCAACACCAATAAATTACACGATTATAAAACCCCACAGCACTGAC
Source organism: Malacoctenus tetranemus (assembly GCA_032274765.1). Lineage (NCBI taxonomy): Eukaryota > Metazoa > Chordata > Actinopteri > Blenniiformes > Labrisomidae > Malacoctenus > Malacoctenus tetranemus. Next base: position 8,297,750 of record JAUESF010000088.1, on the reverse strand, counting down.
AAAACGTAGGCTGTATAGTTGGACGGAGCGGTTTGGATCCCGGAGCAGTGAAAAGGCTTCGGTTTCACCGGAGCTCCTGGTTGTCGTCCACCTGTTCGGCAGGTGACGCTGCTGCAGCTCCTGGCGGCGTTTCAGGACGCGTCTCAGCTGCTGCTCCTGAACGTAGCAGCTCCAGTTAAAGTGAGTCCTGTTGGCGGCAGGAGCCTTCAGCAGCTGTTTGGCAGCTCTGACATGTTTTAGGGACAGACAGGAAGGCTGCTCACAAGCAGACTCAAATAGTTGTATTTTACAGGTTGAACGGGGCTGCTGCAGGCGAGTGAGGTCGAGATTTAAGCCCTTTTCTCTCTTATTTGTGCAACTTCTTTCTCCATGAAGAAGAAATGAATGAGTTGACTTTAAATGGAGACTAAAAAGCTGTCCTTTCTGATGACCTCAGTTTAGAAGATTAAAACAATATGATTCTTCCTGGGTCAAGGGGTCACCTGGTGCTTCAAAAAAACGGGGACAATGGAGCCAGAAGCTCTGAGCCGTAATTTTCTGACTGTGACTGCCACCTGGTGGTGATCCGACGCTAAAGCGTTCCTTTTTTTTCCCTCCGTGACAGGAGCTGGAGAAGCCCAGTCCGCCACAGAAGCCACTACCCGCCGACCCAAGGAGCTCTCGCTTAGTGCGGAGCCCCTCCGTGCTGCAGGGCCACACTCCAGTCCAGGGGCCCTCTGCTGTCTGCGACTCGGTGGCCAAACCCGGCGTGCCCCGACCTGCGCGTCCGCTCCCTCACCTCAACAGGTGAGTCCAGCCAGTACCAGCTATGCTCAGAAATCAGCGCCACGCTCCGAATGAAGACATCCTTTCTCACACACTCGTGTCGTTTTTCTTCCCCTCCTCCAGGTCGAGCCCGAAGCATCCTCCCACACTACCAAAGCCTTGCATCATCGCCAACGTCAAGTACAGCAGCTGAGACTTTGGCCTGAAGGGACAATGTTTGTGATAAGACACAAAAAAACCTTTTGCACTATGAAAACTCTGAAAACCTTAAACAGATGGCGGCCTCTCTGCGGTTTGAACCAGCAGTTGCGCCGTGTCCCTTTTGGTGCTCTGTCTCTGAATGGTGCTACGAGTCTGAGCTCAGGTACATGTAAAGTATTTATATTCCGTATTTATTACCACGCAGTGCACTGTGTCAGACACTTTTACTACACGGTAGCAGTTTTGAATTTTTTGATCAGCTGTTTGATTTCACCTTTCATTTTTTAGTCTGCAACTCATTTTTCTTTTTATTTTAAACAACAGAGAGTTGACGGAGAGTTAAGCAGAAGAGCCAATCTGTTAAATCACCTGTTTGCTCTTGTGAATAGTGTTTATTGAAGGGAACCTTTAAGATATGATGAGGACTGTTGTGCAATCACACACAAGAGATTCAAAGAACTTCTACATTCACTTGAAACCCAGTGAGTTTTCTTTTACTTGTACAGGTGTCAAACATGTGGCTTAAGGGCCAAAATGAGGCCTGCCAGAGGGTCCAATGGGGCCGATGTGATCACATCACAAACTGCCAGACTCACTATTCTGACTTGTCCTTGTGGATTAAAGATAGTTGGTGTTTTTAGGAGATAAAAACACATCACCACAACTGCATTATTCTCCCAACTAAAGTGAGAAAAGACTAGAGATCCAGTCAACCTGCGCGTAAATGAGTTCTGACACCCTGTGTTCAGCTCTCGTAGCCGTCTGAGCAGGCTTGAAACAAGCCGCATTAAAAAGTTGCTAAAGAACAAGAAATCCATGTTGGTCAAAAGAGCGAGGCGGCACCTCGCAGACTGCAGTCGTCTTCCCTCTTCATTTATATGACAGAGAGGAAACGTGTTGGATTATGAAATGTCACCGAGTTGCCATTTCCTCTTCATTATCGGGACTCGGGCAGCTCACTGGTGGGATCTGGGCACTGAGGTATGAGCTGATCCAAAATGAGGCGAGATCAAGGAAGTGTTCATCCCTCCGAGAAAGTAAACTTCAGACTATTTGCTCTGCTAAAGGTCATGTGTGTTTTGAGAATCCCCCCCCCACCCCCCACACCCACCCCCCTGCATGTCTGTCTCCACCAAGGACTCTGATTAAATCATGCAGTCGCCGACTTTCTGAAAGCTGAACTCGCAGGTAAACAGCCACTGCAATGCTGACAAGTGGACCCTGAAATGTGGTTTATTTTCTTGTTTATTCTCAGTCAGGAAATGATGGTTTGATAACAGGAAGTTGTTCATTCTTTCATTTTCCTTGTTTTTATACTTTGCTGAAAATGAGTTTATCGACACACCACCAACAGCATCACAAAAGATCAGTGGTTCATCATTTTGGAAATGAGATCTCATCGAATGTCTGTACAACATGTTCACGTGAAGCAACATTTCCTTTAAGCACAGCTGTTGTTCACAGAGACAAAGGCTGTAATCTGATAGGAGCAGATTTTTTGTTACTTTTGATACGGTTATCTTTATAATAATGCACTAGTTTTTTGCATTCTTTGCTTTGTTTACTTGGCTTTTTTTCAGTGCTATGTGTACATGTACCAGGAGACTGCATTTGAGTCCAGTCACTTATCTGTGTGTTTCAGTGCGTTTCAGGAACTGGGAACTCAGAAAGTTGGGAAAATTCCCACTTTCGAGTTGGGAATAAAAAAACTGCCAAAAACTGGCAAAAAAAAGTACTACAACCAATGTGAAACCAACACTTGAATGACATCGTGTCCACAAAGTCATCAAGTGACTTTACTCGCCTTCAAATTTTTTCACTTTCCACGTTCAAAGTTGCCAATCTGAGTCTCGGTGTTTTGTTCCCACTTGAAAGTTGGAATTTGTCCCCTTTCCTGAACGCACCAATGTGTCTCTATGTCCCTCATATGTTGTGTTACAGGTGAACACATCTTCATGGAGAATGCTTTTTTAATGATGATTGTTTGATACATCATATGTACAAAAAAAGAAGAAAAAAAATAACTCTTATAGTGTCAGTGTCTGGTCATGGTATTTTGAACACGCAAGCTGTACTAGTAAAACTGTTTTCAAACACAATGAAGTACTTGTAACTTGTTTTTTTGCACAGTGTTCTCACACAGTGTGCTCATTTACGCCAGACTGGATGTTTAGAGCCAGTAGCTTGTTATTATTCTGCAGGTACACACAAAACAAAGATAAGCTCACTCCAGTATTGCTTCTCACAGATGTATATTTCATTCAGTGTCCAATTTGAAAGAACAAATTGCTATGTATTTACAAAAAATAACCTTTTGTCTGTAGCCTCTGGCATCTATTTTGTGACTGAGCCAGAAAATTGAATAGTGAACTCGGTGGGAAGATTAATTTAACGTTTTCTATCAGTATTTACTTTCTAAAGCGTCTAAAGCTTCACATTGCTTAAACTGTGTGACCCTGGCAGCTCAAATTGTTTCAGTAAAGTTAATTTGTCGGGGTCTTTGTCAGGGACACAAGCATAGATGCAGGTGAATCGCTGCTGTTGTGGGACTCTGCGTTCCCTGCTGCCTGTCAGCATCGCCTGTGTGTGTGTGTGTGTCTGTGTGTGTCTGTGTGATGTTAAAGAACAGCGTGGTGGAGGGAAACATCTCGGGCTAATGAGAGACTGAAGCACAGCGACACAACAACAAGGACACACAGTGCTGCTGATGAGAAGCTGCTGTATCCAGCCTCAGACGGCATCATCTAATTACAGCTGGAGCCGCGTTTTATTTGTCAGGAAGGAGAAAACAGTCGGGCTACTGACAGTCTGGCTCATGTCAGTTACCTAAATATTGTGTTTAGAGTTTGATATTCAAAGTTTCAATTCAAACCATCTGCGTAATTGTTTTTGTTTGTTATCAGCAATAACTGAAAGAACATCTGATGGCGGGTAATTCAAAATAGAAAAAAACAGTTTTGCACTGTGACTGTGAGACATAATGTAATTTGGCTGCTGATAAATCAAGAGCTCCCTCTTGTGGATAATCTACAGTTTTTATGAGAGTTGGTGGATTTGTTATGGATTTGAAATTGAATGAAGATACAATTAACTCAGAAAAGGTAAAGCAATAATGCAACTCTTGGCATTGCTTCACTGTTGCTTATTTGTCGTATTTCTGAAAATAAAACGGAAGTGTCGAATTGTAAACAACTAAAAATCCAGAGAATGGTGAGATGTTGTGATGAGACATCTGTGAGGACGTCTAAAGCTCGAGCGCTCTCGCTGCTTCACACGTGATTACGCGGATAATATCTGGACGCTTATGACGGGGGCTCGCGGTCATTACCGGGTGCAGGATGTGAAGCCCTGTGAGGCGGCTGGAAACACGTGTGAGGCCACGCTGAGGAGAAATTACGCACCGGTGCGCACCGCGCGTCATCCAGCCTCCACGAGGGACCACTGCGAAGTTTGAGCGGACGAGCAGGTGTCTTTTTTTTTAGCAACGAGGGATGCAGGGATTCCGTCCATAATGATGCAAACTCTGAAGATTGTGTAGTCTGGCTCCATGTCTGTGATTTGAACTGAATCACTTTGCACAGAGTAGTTTGAAACTTTCAGCGCGCTTTCGTGCGGGTCGATAAATGTCATGTCGGAGGGAACCACTCCGCCTCAGCCGCCTCAAGTCGCCCCTGAACGCGAGGAGGGTCCCGGAGAGGAGCCGTTCGGCTTCGGGGAAGATCTGGAGCTGAACCAGTTCGACGGCTTGCCCTTTTCCTCGCGCTACTACAAGTTGTTAAAGGAGAGGAAGACTCTGCCTGTGTGGAAGGTCAGGTGCCAGTTTAAAGATGCTCTGGCGGACAACCAGCTGGTTGTTGTGTCTGGAGCAGCGAATACTGGGAGGAGTACGCAGGTAGGACCACCAGTACTTCATCTGGCTTTCCTTCCATGTCTTGTGCTCTTGACAAACGCAGTTAATCAGATCTACGCAGAGACATTAAGTCGGATTATCCTATTATGTTTTGAGAGGCAGAGTGAGAAATGCAGTTTTTTATTTACCTCTTCTGTATTCATTCATTCATTCTTGTCGGACTGATGCTGAGCCCAATCAACACTCAACTGCTCAGTGTTCCTTTCATTTAATGTCCTTGTGTCTTTTAGTGTGTGTGTGCGTGCACGCATGTGTGCGTGTGTTGTCATGCTTGTGTGAACAGAAGCTGCCCAGCTCAGCAGATGCTGTTGTGTCACTGTGAGGCTGTCCAAGCTCCTGCCTGTCTCACTGTCAGCCGGCACAATAGCTGCAGCAGGGCTGTTAGGGGACCTCCTGCTGCTAAGCCCTGATCCACTGGAGCCGCCACATGCTGCCAAAGCAATTTTGCATTATGAACGATAATACCATAGGATATCTCCTGTCACTGTTTGTTTTGCTGCGTGCTTAAACAAAAGCTGTGTTTATAATCCTGAAAGGACACTCGCGACGGAGGAAAAACATCGAAAACCAACAACATGCTGTTGGTTTGTTTTTTATGCTGTTGCAAAGTCTGAGCTGCGCAGAGTGTGGAGGGTAAATATTGTGGTGGTGATTGTAATCTTCCAGATCCCTCAGTGGTGCGCTGAGGTCTGCTTGTCCGCCCAGTACCAGCACGGTGTGGTGGTGTGCACGCAGACCAACAAACACTGGGCCGTGGATCTGGCCTTGCGTGTGGCCGACGAGATGGACGTCAACATCGGCCACGAGGTGGGCTACACCATCCCCCTGGAGACCTGCTGCTCCTCAGACACCGTGCTGAGGTGGGTTCAAGAGTCAGACATCATTGTGGTCACAAGCTGGCTCACATGAAGACGCAGCATCATCCACACAGACCAACCAGACAACACAGTCAAAGTGTACAGTTTGAAGGTCATAGAAAAACCTTTTTTATGCCCCTACAGCATTTTAAAGTTGCACCAGAGTAACAATAAGCCCATGTTGGGACAAAATGCAAATTTCCACAAATGCAGCAATGAGACTCTTTGCTTCTGTTTTAGAGTTGGACACAGAATGCCTTTTGCTTGATGAGCGAATAAACATTCAAAACAAGTGCTGGCTTGAAATGAGTTTGAGGGCATCTAAAACTAATTAAGACATTTAATCATTCGGATCAACAACACCAATCGTGTCTAAATGTCAGTTTTTAATCACTATATTCAGAAATCAATGGTATTTCCCTTTAGGAGCAAGAATCTTAAGACACAACAAGTTTTCATGAATCCCAGCCATCGTTTCCAGTGATTTCACCTTGTTTCCACCTTGTTTCCATAGATACTGCACTGATGATATGCTGCTCCGAGAAATGATGTCCGACCCCTTCCTGGAGCACTACGGCGTGATCGTTATCGATCAGGCCCATGAGAGAACGGTGAGCACCGACATCCTCCTGGGCCTGCTCAAAGACATCCTCCTGCAGAGGCCCGAGCTGAGAGTGGTGGTCCTCACCGTCCCACCGATGACCGACAAGCTCCTCAGTCACTACGGCAACGTCCCGCTGATCAGCCTGGAGGCTCCGGGTCCTGCTGAGGTGGTCCACAGCTACAGCAGCAACAAAGACTACTTCTACTCCGCACTGAGATTGGTGCTGGAGATCCACCGCACCAAAGAGGGTGGAGATGTTGTTGTGTTCTTTGCTTCGTCTGAGGTAAGAGATGAGCTTCGATTTGGGGGGGGAACAAAACCCTTTTCAGTTGTCATCATGGTTCAGAGGACGTCTGTGTGTTCTGCAGGAGGTCGTCTGTGCCCACAGCATCCTGCAGAGAGAAGGCACCAGGCTGGGAGGAGACCTGGATCGGATGGTACCCGTCATCTTGTGCTCCGGCCAGACGCGGCTCCTGCCAGTCTGGCCAGAGCAGTCGGGTTCCACCAGGTCCAGGAGGGTTTTTCTCTCCACGCAGCAGGAGGAGGATGTGTGGTGGCCCACAGAGTCGGTCAACTTCACCATCGACACCGGTGTCCAGAAAAAAATGGTAGAGCATCGTTCAGTTAAAGACTGACAAGCCTGAAATGAGTGTTTTAGCTCATTACACTGAGTGTTTGGTTGTTCCTTTTTTCCCCTGAAGGTCTACAATCCCAGAGTGAGAGCGTTCTCAAAGGTGCTTCAACCGATCAGTCAGTGTCAGGCTGACATTCGCAAGCAGCTGTCTGGACCAACAGGTACAGTTTATCTACTGGTTTGTTAAACAAAGGCAGCAAATTTTGGAAAGCAGTGGAGAAGCCCGATGAGATGTGATACGTATTGACTTTGATACAATGGGAAACAGTTCTTGGAGTAAGACTTGAACTGTCCTATTGGTCCTTTTCTAGGCAAATGCTTCTGCCTGTATCCAGAGACGAGTCCGTCTCCTGCAGAGACTCCCCCACAAATCCTGGAGTCCAACATCACTCCAACCGTCCTGTTCCTCAAACGGATGGAGAT
>JAUESF010000088.1:8271921-8282706 GCA_032274765.1 Malacoctenus tetranemus | reverse complement strand
TTGTCATCCACTCGCCTCGTGTATAGTGGAAGGAACAACCCGGCGCCACGATGCTGACCTTCATCCAGCTGACTCATTTGCTTTTCTCGACGATGATCATCTCAACTGATGCAGAGAAACTTTTCCATGAACGGGATCATTCTGACATGCAGATGCAAAGCTCTCATCAAGCTGGAGCTGTAACGGACCCGTACACAGCAGAGGTAACTAAACTAAAAAAAAACTATTTGTCTTTGTTTTTCGAGCAGTGTCGGGCTATAACTTGGTTTTTGTTGCAGCTTTTTCTCTCTAGATACGGTTTCATCAGGCCAGTGAACTGGGAGGAGATCCAGGTCGAGGCTTCAGGAGGCTCCTCGAGTGGTGACTTCCCGGATGACTTCCCAGTCTCCATCCAGGAGGGGACATCAGTGCCTCATTCAAGGGACTCTCCTCAAGGAGGTGATGGGAGTCAAACCAAGAGCCGAGCGTTTATCTCTGCCCTCAGAGAGTTTCAGAGGGCCTACGGTCTCCCTGTGTCAGGAGTGTTTGATGAGGCCACCAAGGCGGCGATGAACAAACCGCGGTGTGGAGTGCCAGATGTGGAGATCGACCTGAACGCCCCGGTGACACCCGAGGACACAAGTGACTCGGATACCGACGGCAGTTCGAGTGGTGACTCTGAGGAGAGTGACGGCACAGCGAGCGACACAATCAGCGATGTTTCCTTTGGAGCCGCAATCTTGGCTGGAAATGACACATTAAATTTTAATGACTCAAACGTTGCTCTCACAGGCCTCTCGAATGACACCAGCCGGAATTATACGAGCGTTCAAAGCCTCACTTCTCCAAACGGCTCCCATGATGTAAAAGTGAGCACACAAGTGGCAAAAAACGCGCACCGCAGGAAGCGTCACCTCGCTGACTTGGTGTCTAAAAGCAGGCGGAGGAGAGAGCTGAGTGAACCTCGGGGGTACATGGCCTTTTCTAAGACGGTGCTGAGGTGGAGGCTGATCGGCGAAGGCTACAGCAGCCAGCTGACCGTTGAGGAGCAGAGGTACGTCTTCAGGCTGGCGTTCAGGATGTGGAGCGAGGTGTCGCCCTTGGATTTCGTGGAAGACGTGCGGTCTCCTTTGGAGGACGTCGATATCAAGCTGGGCTTCGGCACAGGTGAGACAGAGAGAAGTGTACAAACAGTCAAAACCAGTGGAGTATATCTAAACACAAAGTGAGGTGCTTCCTATTTTACATCAATGCAAATCGTCTCTCGCAGGGAGACATTTGGGATGCAATCAGAAGTTTGATGGCACAGGTCAAGAATTTGCCCACGCCTGGTTCCTGGGCGACATACACTTTGATGATGACGAGCATTTCACAGGCCCCAACGCCGGCACTGGGATCAGCCTCCTAAAGGTGAGCAGCTTATAGCTGAAAACTCAGGCAACCTCAGAATTCATGTACACAAACGTTTAATTTGTCTCTTGTCCTGCAGGTGGCGGTTCATGAGATCGGCCACGTGTTGGGTCTCCCGCACATCTACAGGCCTGGGTCCATCATGCAGCCCAGCTACCTGCCCCACCAGTCAGCCTTCGAGATGGACTGGATGGACAGGAAAGCCATCCAACAGCTCTATGGTACGGAGGTGCAGCACCATCTAGTGGACAGCCACGTGTGTAGCGCCGTGCAGATCCGGGGCCCCTCTTCAGGTCTCTGATATGATAGACTGACACAGAACTGATTTGTCCTCCTCTAATGTGCTTGTGCTCGACGCCAGGGGGCTGTAGAGGTCGCTTCAGCACGGTGTTTGATTGGATCAGGAAGGAGAGGACTTCCTATGGGGAGGTGGTCATCCGCTTCAACACCTACTTCATGAGAGACGGATGGTACTGGCTGTACGAGAACAGGAGGAACCGAACGCGCTACGGGGATCCAGTTGCCCTGCAGACTGGGTGGCGCGGCATCCCAGTGGATGGAGTGGACGCGCACGTGCACGTGTGGTCACGCAGGAGAGATGCTGTTTACTTTTTTAAAGGTATCTGAACATTTTTTTTGTCATGTACATAATTTGTGTTCTTGTTTTAAAATATTGGTCATATTTTTATTCATTCAATCATCCACTCATTCATTCATTCATTCATTCATTCATTCATCTGCCAGGCTCTCAGTTCTGGAGGTATGATCATGAGAACGACCGGGTCTTTGAGCGGGACTCGGACGGTCACCGCTACCCGAGGCTGATCTCTGAGGGGTTCCCGGGGGTCCCGGCCCCCATCGACACGGCCTTTTATGACAGAAGGGACTCCCACATCTACTTCTTCAAAAACAGGCTGGTAAGAAGTCTCTCCTTCTCTCACACATGAAACTCGATGGCTTGTCGACTGGGTTTCAGATAGTAGCTGGAAAACAACATAAACTAGGTTTATATTGAAGAAAAGCAAAGCAAATGTGACGATTTCAGGAAATATTCTGTCTGCTCTTTGCTTGGTTTTCATTCCAACTGTTTTCGCATGTGCCTTGTAATTCCACGTACTGATTGGTGGAACATGGAGCTAAAAAAACCCAGTGAATAAAGCTTTGGAGAATGCCCAAGCTAATTAATTGTTTCTTGGGCCTATGCGGAGATGCAGGAATGCACAAACTTCCTCTGTGATTTGTTTGCATGCTGTAATTGAATTGTGTTCCGCGCACGAGAGAAAACGATTATCTACTCAAACAGGTGTACACATTCGATGTGGAAGCCAACAACTTGGCAAGAGGCTCCCCCAAAAACATCAGAGATGTTTTCCCTCCAGTGGTGAACAGAGACCATCCAGATGGTAACGTTGACGCTGCCTACTTTTCCTACACCCACAATGCCATCTTTCTACTCAAGGGCACGCGCTTCTGGCGAGTGGTGGGCAGCCGGGATCGCTGGCGCCGGCCCTCCCTGCCGCGGAATGGCCTGCTGCCACACAAGGAGGTGGATGAGCTCTGGTTTGACATCTGCAACGTTCATCCCACAGCACTCAGGCTAACGCGCTGAGGGTGCTGTGGCGGAGACGTAATAAATCCTACTCATGTCCACCGATTTAGCTGACTGATTCACCTGCGCGCGGGCGCCAACGTGTTGTCACGCGAACACAGACCTTCCTCGTTCCGTCTCTTTGGGTGGTAAATTATAATTGTGCAATTTAGCTGAAAGACAAAAACAATGCTTGGGTTTGTTGGCTGACTCTTATAGATGCTTAGCGTGAAAACAGCTGCTCTTTTTTCCCCCTCCATCACGGAGGTGATTCGTGCCCGTTTGCACTAAAACTAAATTTTTTATGTCGGAATATTTGCGTCAAAAGAATAAAAAAAAAAAATCTTCTTCCTTTTGTAATAATTTACTTTGAAGTAGACCGTGTGTGTAATGCAGCTGCCATACCTTCAAATAAAATGCTGATCCACTCACCATAAGGCTTTAATGCTCTGTGAGAACGGGGCTTTGAAATCTTACCAAGAGTGGATACTTCAGCAGAAGCCTCACAGCACTCATAGTTTGTGTTCCCTCCTTATGTCACACAATCTCTTGAATCTAAAAGTGATACGTAGCTTTATATCTGTTCTTATTCAAGGGGAAAAATGGGAATTTGCTCAGCTTGACGGAGCGCGTGGTGGTAAATGTACAGACTGGAAGCGTCTGTCTCTTAATCAGCTGGGGATAAAGAGAGACGTTGTGATGGTGATATTCACACTCTAGATTCTCTCTTGTTAGAGCAATTCACTGCTCAGAGAGATACAATGCTATTCTCTGAGGCCCGTATTAGTCATGATCAAAGCGGAGATGCGCCAGTTTTTGTCGACTGTCATTGGCCCGACTTGCGGTGTCGCAATTTACAGCAAACTGCATCAAACTATCACTTCTGTCTGAATCACCTTTCCGGGAAAAAAACCCCCAGATCCATAAACTTGCCTGCGGGCGTCGGAGACTCACATGTGACCTGCATACCGTGCAGCTCGCCGCTTTGCTAAAAAATCCCTTCAATCTCCCATAAAGCCCCGTCGCACACAGTGCAACACGGTTTTGGCTGGAGAGGAGAAAAAAGGAAGAAATCAGCCTAATCAGAAACAACCTCGAAGTGGCGGATGAAAAGCTGTCTAGTGATTAATGTCTTTGGATCTCTCCTTGCTATAAAAGCTCCAGTTTCAGATTAGACTATCAAAATAGATCTTATTAGACCGAAGCTAAATGATTTAAAGAGGCGCTTGTCGTAGCGCTTAATGCTGTTACATTTTCCAGTAATCATATGACACGATGCAAAGAAACAGCCATTGATTCTGTAATCAATATGTTACTTGAACATTCTTATTAATTCAGCTCATATTAGAAGATTAAGCTCCTGGTGGGCCCCTGATAACTCGTTGTGCTGCAGGCGCTCCATAGGCTGTATTAATAAATTGAAGTAGAAATCAATTACAAGCAAGGGAACAAAATGTCATGGTAAGTGGAGCTACAGAGAGGGGATGTCATGAGATGATGAGTCTGCTCGCACATTTACACGAGGAGCTTCTCCTCCTGCGAAAGCATTAACAGCATACAGATAAATGCCCTAGTTCGCAGTCCTCGGCTCGATATGTGGGCCTGTTTTCTTCGCGTGACATTTTGTGTGTTCACCGCGAAACTCCTGATAACTCGAAGGGGCTTCCTTCAGCGGAGGTGGTGGTGGTGGTGGTGGTGGTGGTGGAGGGGGGGGGGGGTAGGCACGTTTTCTAGGCTTCATGCTTGGGCAAATTCAATTCTAAGGGTGGAGAAATTGATTCCTGTAACACCCTGCTCCACCGTTTGCTGAAGCAAATTAGGAGCAACTGTTAATTCCTTCACAATTTCTATGGAACTTCACTGAGCCTGGTTGAAGTACCTTCATAATGCTGACACAACTTAGTTTCATTTCACTTTGTTTAAATCTGATTTTTCTTATGTTTCAGTAGATTCTGAATCAAACCAAAAACAAACTTTTATTCCGCTTCATGACAACAAAATTCTATTTTTTCAGTCTGCAGAAAAAAGTCTTATTTCTCTGTAATTTCTTGGTTTAATTCTGCTGTGGAGCAAACTAGACGTTGAACTGGTTCTGGAAAAAGCAGGATGTTAATGGTCAAAAAACAATTGAGGTGGCTCTCACAGGACCTCACAGTGGAATCACCTTCTTGAGTCTAATTTGTTGGCTGCTGCTTGTCTGACAGCAGGACTCGTATTCAATATTCATACGTCAGAGTTGCGGCTTTTGATCTGTTTGCTCATCCCATTACGTCGCAGCATTCTGCTCCTGCACGCCGGAGTTCCCCGCGCAGTGAAAAATCCTAAATACAAACTATTACAGACACACACGCGCAGTTCCCCAACCTGCTCAATGATCTGCGCTCACTTCCTTACACCTTGGGCCTCTTTGGATGCGCTCGGTATAAATGAGATCAGTCATGCTGATGGAGCACGAGCTGCAGCAGCCCCAGAGAAATACAACCGCGCCCCCCAAGAGAAAAAAACCCTGTGTCATGCCACAGGAATCCACAGGGGAGCCACTTCAGAGATTGGAGGATTGGATGAAAGTCCTGCAGCACAGTCATACATCAAAAAATCCCCCCAAACTCTTGGGAGACGTGTAAATAACTTGCGATGCCGTTGCCTCATTTCTGTCTTTTTTTTAAGTGCTGTGCTCATTTTTCTAATAATTTCGTTTGAAAGACACGTACACGCGAAGGTGCATTTGCCGAGGGATTAGTTCAACAAACTGCTGTGTGTTGCTAGTGTGTCGCATTCTAATGTAAGGATTTTTCCTCCAGACGCTTCAGTCTTTCAAAGATATCCTCACAGCGCCATTTCTGGAGTTAGATTCTAATGACTCCTGAGATTTTGCTCTTAAAGCGCTGCGACTGTAAACATTCTGTAGGATTCCCCCACAATCCAAGATGTGACATGCTTCCTGTCATTCCTTGTGGGGAGGATGCGAAACCTAATCATCTCATGAAGCCAGCTTTGTGGAATTGTTCACTGTGAGAAACTTTAGTGGCCGAGTGGAAGTGGTAACCTCACCGGGAGGAGGGAGAAACAATCCCATTACTTGGCGAGTATCGATCAGGAGCAGCGGAGAGGACCCAGGAGGGCGGGTGCAGCTTCCTGCTTCCCATTCCCACACGCTCTCCCCGCTGCACTGCGATACGGGTTCACCCCACGACTCAATGTGACCCAGCAGACGGCCAGGCCCGTTTATTATCCGGACTGCCAGCATCCCATTTTAACAGGTAGAGAAACAGGAGTGTTCCACACAAAAGAGTTGATCCCTTCAGGTTGTCCAAAAATGGACCTTTTTATGGAAACATTTAAGCTGTTTCATAAATGTTTTTCAAAACTTCCTTTCTCTCTCATATAAAGCGAACATGGAAGCAGAAAACATACCTCTGTTTTACCATAATCCAATCACACTAGCAGCTCTACCGAGGTCATCCCTGCGTACATGAATATTTGGATGTTCTTACACTCGTTGCAGCATTTATTTAGTTGGGGCTGTAATTTAATGCCGACTGTAAAGTCTCCTGAAGCTGCTGTATTAAAATGTAAATCCTCGAAATGCACCTCCGAGCAGGTTAACTCGGCTTTTATGTTATCAAGCGCCGAGCCAGTAGAGGGCATCCTGCTCATGCAGCAAGTTCAGTGAGCTGCCCGCTCTTGGTGTAGCTACAGAGTCCCCCCCATCTGAAGTTGTTTGGTGGTGCGATTCCAGGGGCTTCTCGGAGGAAATCTTTGCCATGGGTGTCTGTTTCAAATGTGTCAGGTGTATTTTAGGAGCAGGGAAAAAATGGGGGGATTCATTTCACATACTGTGGGTGTCCCCTGCTGTCAAAGCCCCACTGTGGAAATGTTGACGTGTTTGTGGGGGAGTGGGTTCAGCAGTGACAGGCTATGGAAATACATTTAGGCCGGGTATACACACACACACACACACACGCTCTGCGTTGGGTTTCACAATGTTTTAAAGGGAATTTGTAGTCGCTGCCAAAGATTTCCTGCTGCCACACTGAGGTACGGGCGCGGATCAGCATTTATTCCGCAGTAATAAGCGTGGAATTCAGACTTTCCTGAAAAGCGGATTTCAAGTTGAAAGTCGTTTGGAGCATTAACTCTGAGTGGCATCGTTAACAAGGCGCCGGCTTGTTTACAGTGGTTCAAAAATCAAGCAGTCTCTTACCTCCCTCAATGAGGAACTAAAATACACACCTCGGGATACGTATAAGGCGCACATGCATACGCATGAACGCTCCCACAGATGTTCCTCCACACAGGCCGGCGTCCCTCCCTCCTCCTTTTATGCGTCTCTTCTTGCCTGCAGTTGAAGAAGTTTGGATTAAAAAGAGGGAAAGAAAGAGAGAGAGAGAGAAAGAGAGAGAGAGAGAGAGAAACACAACCACTGACTGAAGCCTTCACGGCTGCTTCTCAATTTCACATTCAAATCAATATTTCAAAAGCTTTATCATCAAGTGATTTTGAGGTAAGTGCTTCTGACTACGGATCTCCAGTGTGGTGGGGAGGTAAATAGGATTTGGAATTCACAAACCTAAGCTTTCATGCTGTCATTATGCCGTGAAGAAGGAGACTCTCTTTGGTTTGACAGGAGAACGTGTAAGTGCAGCGAAGGCAGCTTTTTAACAAGTATATCTTAGTCTTTCTACCACTCCTTGGTTTCCGACATGTAAGCAAGAGTTTCTATGCCAAATGGAAATAGTACAGTAATTACATGTCTTCTCCTGAGAATAGTCCATGTATCAAACAACCTAATTTGAATGAGGAATTCAAATCATGCAACAGTAATTAAGCATTGTGTAGCCTCATGCATAATGCAGCATTTAGGTATTGACTAAATACCTAATAAACAAATAGCGTGGGTGTGGAGGAGGATATGTTTGTCATACCACAAGCGATCTGCTCAATAAACGCGGCCGGACCACCAATTTGCCTCCATATGGGGCGGAGGAATCTCTCCCACCCGCTGCCGGCTGAACCTTGACCTCTGGCTAAGGAGGGGGTTTGAGAGACAAAGCAAGGGGCTTTCTGGGGACGTCAGTCTGAGCGGCAGCGGCAGGTCAAGAAGGGGGGGGGGGCGTGGGGTGGGGTGGGGTGTGGGGAGGGGACGGAGCTGTCCCACGCATGGCCACACAGAAGTGACTGCCCCTGCCACCACCTCCATTTTGAGCCTGGGAAAGTGACAGGAGCCGTACGTGCCATGCCAGGCTTTGTCAAATAAGGAGAGAGAGGGAGAGAGAGAGAGAGAGAGGGGGGAAGCTGCCCGGGGAGGAGACAGATTAGTCTGATGTTCCAACCACGTTCAGGTTTCTATTGTTTACTTGCACTTTGAAAGGTGAGTTTACCAGAGGTTCAGCTCACAGTGATTGATAGATTCTTTATTGTTTTTGTTTTGTAACACGTGTGGTTCTGTCCTCCACCCAGTCCTGGATGAAAGCTGCCACCACTAACTAATTGCTCAGCAGCTCCTTTTCTCTCCGGCTCATTTTTAAACGTCTTTATTTGTGCAGTCAGCAACAAAAGTCGCCTTTTTCAGGCAGCAAACTGTCCTCAACACTTCATCCAGCTGTGTTAATCTCAGACACACTTGCATTTTTGAGGCAACGACTAAGTAGTAGTAGTAGTAGTAGTAGTAGTATTAGTGCCCCCACCCCCCCGCTGGGCTCTTTTCCCCACCACAACTTTCCCCTCCTCCTCCTCCCCCCATCCCTTTCCTTGGGCTCTCCCCCGATCCCACCCTGATTTATTTACTCCTCACCTCAGCACCCAAACTGCCCCCCCCCCCTTCACTCCCGCTTTCTCTTCCTTTTTCCATCAGAGGAACAGATGGGGTCAAACTCAGAGGGGGTGGTGGTGGTGATGATGGGGGGAGGTAGGGTGGAGGGGCCTGGTCGGGTCTGAAAGGTCTTCTACTTAACTGGGGGGTGGGGGCGTTGGGGAGGGGGGGCACACTTTGTTTTACATGCCCTTTTGTGGTGGTGCATCCACGTCTCACTTTTGACCTCGAAAAGATGAGATTTTACCACCAGATTGAGTTTTGGACGGTGTGTCACTCTGATCATCGTGTATTCTCCATGATGTGAAACTCTCTGCGTTGTCTCAGTTTCTTATTTAATAAAACATTTAAAAGACAGAAACAACGGGACCAAACGAGAGGGAAGAACGCAGCTCAGTTATAGTGGCTGACCACAACAACAGAGCCAAGCCTTCACTTCCTGTTTTGTTTGTTTTCATAGAAGAAGAAGAAGAAGAAAGCTAAATATTGATTTGAACTCACAGCAGACCCCAGAAACAGGTAAAAATATTGGAGGGAAACAACTGAACACAACCAAAGGTTGTTTATTTTTGTTTACATTTATCAGAGGCTGAGGAGGAAAGCTTAGCGAAAGCTTTTGGACTGAGAAAGTTCCTAAACGCTGTAAGACATCAGTTGTAACGTGTGAGTTGGGTTTTTCATTTCAACACTTCTGACACTGAACGCATCACTTCTTGGCCGTTTCTCAAGGACTCCAGCCTATTCTGTGAAGATTTAGTGAAATCTCTTTTATGAAGTTTTTTCAACTCAGAGACATCAAGAGACTAGTTCACTGGGTCCAGGAGAAGAGATCTGAATCATGCATTTTAATTTAAAAAAGGAAATAAAGCTAATGGACTACTTCACCAGCCTGGGTGCTGTTGGAGCGGCGCTCCTGCAGGTGCGGCCTGCGCCATGCGGCAGCGTCACCGCGCTGCTGCCGCACCGCACCGCGTCACTTTGCTCTTATGAACATGAACACAGATCCAGTTCCACGCCGCAAAACCGGCGTCGCGTCCACACAGCGTGACGCTTTATTTGCGTGGCGCGAATCGGATTAAAGCGAGTGTTTTCCGGGTTTGTTGGAGCTAACCTCGCCAAGCGGCTAACAGCTCCGGGCTGTGGAGGAGGAGGAGGAGGAGGAGGGCAGGTGGAGGGGCCGCTGACCGGAGGGGATGACCTGAACAACAAGTGGACCTGCTGCTGCTGCCAGAACCGCGCCGCATCATCAGTAAGCACATTTACTTAGAGTATCACTGCTTATTACTGCCAGCAGGCCGCTTCAGCAAATGTTTGATTTGTCCTGCAGTAATCAGAGCAACTGCACAGTTGTTTTTTTCATTTAATGCCAAATTGAACAGTCTACATGACATATTTGCTGATTACCAGTTTTATTTTTTCTTAAAAAAGGCACCACTCTTACTATTGAGTGCCTAATTTTGATTCTGCTAATTAAATTTAAAAAGAGTGCAGTGATGATTGTAGTAAAGTTCATTAATGAGTGATCAGACTGTCATTTAAAATGTATCACGTGTATTATTGCAGCTTCTTTTTGTTGGAGTGGTTTCCAACATAAAAAAAGCTTGATAGTGTTATAAGCTCCATCTTGCCATCCCCAGCTGTAAGATTTGGCCTTGTGCAGTTGAAAGTAGGGAAATGCACAAGTGCAATTGATGAATTTAATGACTGCTGATCTGCATTCAGTTGCAAGTTGGAGTTGCAGCTGATGGCCCAGTGCGACACTTAAGTTTTATGGCGATTGTTATTGGGGCCAGCTGTGATTCTCTCACTGTGACAAGTCGAAATGTCTGCAGCAGCCAAACAAAAACCCGGTCTTTAAACAGTTTGTCTTATTGTGGCAACACTATTATCATGTTGTAAGGGCCCAGTCGCTACCTGGTGAGAGCAACGTAGTCATGACCCACGCAGGGTTGTGATCAAAACTACAGAAATATCACCACCTCAATGCCTTACTGTG
>JAUESF010000088.1:8237228-8258298 GCA_032274765.1 Malacoctenus tetranemus | reverse complement strand
CCGAGGGTGCCGCCACCGGGCCCCCCCCCCGCGCCCCCGTCACGCTCACACTCCAGTCACTAGTCAGCTCTGCGGTACCGGGACGAAATAACACCTGTAAAATACAGAAGGTGGCTTCTTTCGACACTTAATTCCACCACCATTGACCTGACATTTCCTTGCGATTGCATTTGACTATTTGCGCAAACAAAAGTCATCCTAAAGCGTTTCGCAGCCTTATAACTGTGTTGTTATTTTCTTTCGCGTCCATTCGTTTTGGAGATTATTTCCAAAAACACTGGTGAACGTGACACTTTTTCTCAGCCAGACGCAGGTCCGCTCGTCTCCTCTGCGTAAGCAAATGTTTGTCCCGAAGCGCTTTCTATTACTGCCTTGATCGCCGAGTGAGCCGCACATATGCCGGCCGTGGTTGAAATGTAATCAAATGGCACCCAGTTGACAGAGTGCAGGCTTCAATATTGTGTGACATTGTGCGTCTGTGAGGCCACTAGATGCAATTCACCTGCAGGGTTAAGAGCTTATCCAGAGCTCCAAGGTACAGCGCACATTTCTTGTTTACTTACCTTCATACATCACTTTGATACAGGATGGCCACTCTTCTGCCTTTGTAAAAGGGAAAAAAATACTGGTATTCAACTCGCTGCCTCCTTTTTCTTTTTCAAGGATTTGAGCTGCTCGGTGAAAAGGGAGGAGAGGGGAGACGCGCTGCCTGCTCTGCCTCCTTTTTTCCCCGTGTGGAATAAAGCTGCATTTTGAGGGGGAGTGCTGTCATGCATCATCCACCAGGAGAAGCAGGGAAAACAAACAGGGCCAGATTCATCAAACACGGGGAGTTGCTCAGCAGGGTGGGGGGAACGCTGGGTGTTAATCAAAGTTGAACAGCTCAGCTAATTTTACTCCAAGAGGAAGCGGGAGAGATTGAACGGGGTAATAGCACCGACCAGGTTTCCTGTCTGGAGAATAAATATCTCGCGAGAGAAGGAAATGTCAGAGAAATGTAAGAAAAACTTCACTCGTTTTTCTTCTATAAAGTTGCGAAAAATAATTACGCCAGCGCAGTTGACTTTGTTTACTGAGTCCTGCATATTTCCAGCTTGCTTTAAATGCAGTGCCACGCAGTCACTCTGGCTTGTTTGTTTTTGACGTCCCGCGGTCTTTGATGTGGCCTGTAATCTTGTCCAGTCTATTAGGAGATACAGATCGAAGCAGTGTCTAAATTAGTGAAGAAGCTCTCATCCAGCTCGTGTTTTTTCGTGTGTGTGTGTGTTTTTTTCTTCTTCCCCCCGCAATATTCCAGCGGCCCTAATTGGATGAATGGATTTATTTTGTTTTTGGAACATCCATGGTGAGGCTTCTGTTTAATCTCTGCGGGCCCCTCATCCCGCTTCCCCGCCCACTCACCAGATTGATTGTATCTCATAACAGACAATGGCATCAATGAATTCAAGTAGTTTTTTTTTTCACCCCCCCCCCTCCTCTTGGGTAGACAAGAAAGAGAATCATTTGCATGCAGGTGACATGTTCAAACAGGGCACGGCGAGATGAATCAAAACGCAACTCAACAGTTTCCTAATGCTTTGACCTAATTATTCACCCGTTTTCCTGTCGTCTCTCTCTGTCACGTCGAACCCGAAAATATCCCGGATTGGTTTCGATAGATAAAGTCTTTGCTGATCCACCGATTCCCTTTACTTTTGATGACTTAAATCCAATTATCTGTTCAGCGACTGAACTTTACGTTGTCTCTGATCTGCCGCGTCCCTTCTTCAGGACGCCCTTAAGGTCAGACGGATCGGTTTACGGCTCCATCCGGACCTCGGGAACCGCAACACACGAGGCCCCGCGGGCTGCGGGCGACAAGCGCAAAAACCTGGTGAGCATCAAAGAGGGAAAGACGGATGACAAGGAGTATCGATCCCCGAGGAAATTAAAGTCGTGTTTATGGGAAGTTATTCAGACGTCCCAAATGATGCTGAACTGCCGGCATGTACAAGCACTCATGCAGAGGATGAGGAAGGGGAAAGAGACCTCCCATGCACATGCAAGATGAGTCGGACTATAAAATGCAGGTGACAGATCGATGTACAGGTGGCTGATTTCATCTGGACCTCATTTATTAGCACTCTGCGACTTGAATACACGCAATCATGAAGGGAACGTCTTCAGTTAACAGTCTGAGGGGTGTTTTTAGAACTGTATATGTCGAGTGTACATCCAGTGACTGATAAAAACTGGTCACTGACTGCATCGATCTTGAAACGCAGTCTGGACGCTGAGAATGCTAAAACGATTAGCTGTGTCGGGTTTGTTTCCATCAGCTCCTTCTTTCTTCTCCTGTCCTGTGGCAGGTCGGAGCTGCTACATGTGCTCCATTGTTCCCAGCGCCTTTGTGTTTGTTGACACTTTGTCCTCACAGCAGCATGATTCAAAAGAAACAGTTTTTCAGGTCCTTAGCTTGCCCAAACTTAGCAGCACTTTTGCGTGTTATCAGATCGACGTAGGATTTCCTTACTTTGCCTGTGATTTCTCAGTGAGTGTGTGTTTCTCTCCGTCCTTGGTACTTCTGTGGTTGTTGGGTGAATAAGTCTTGAAACGAAATATTTGGTAAGTTTGAAGTATTTGTCGTTTATTTGATTTTCAACACTTACGAAACCAGTGTTGGACTCGTGAAGCCTGGAGGGTGAAATCCTTCACCTGGGCTGCGTTGTGGAACATATTCAGCATCGGACGCTTTTATCTCGGAGCAAGTGCTGCAGCGCGTCGCCGGAAACAGGACCGGGGCCAGATTCTGTTACCTTGAATCCGAAGAATGTGAGCTTAGAAGTACCAGAAAATGTGCCAGTCATTGTGGCCGAGCGGCTCCACCGTCTGGACCGACATTAACACAGAAATGAAACTGACCTCATCACACGTTCAGCCAAATCATCATAAATGACATGATATTAACTCTGCCAGGCAGCTTTTTTTTTCTTGGGCAGTTCTGCATTTTGCTGGAGTTTGTGCTTCTGTGCCCTTGTTATCTGCCCCTCCAGACTTCACTCTCACTGTGAGGCAGAGGAGCAGAAAGATGGCAGTAATTCATTTTGTGCCACACCATAGGCGAGGCTCCTTTTACCACCCCTCCACCCCCTCCCCACTCCCCTCCACCCTCCTTCTGCCCATTACCTCCAGACCAGACTCTGCATCTCAGCAGGACGTGCCCCCCGCCCCCTCCCTCACACTCTGGCCCCGACCAACAGTGGCAGAGGTTTGTGGGCGACCCACTTCAGATTCTGTCGCCGCCACCCACCACGAGAGAAGCCCCTCCGCTCACATCAGAGGGCGTGATAACAGATTCATTGATAGTTTGGCTGCCTCACCGCTCACATAGGAGGATCACAGATACAGGCACAGATTTATGTATGTGTAACGCTCCAGAAGAGGTTTGTTTCATTGACCTCTGCTTGAGACTATATTTTGTAATTTATGTAGCTCTTTTTTTCTCCTTTTTTTCTATCTAATGAGCAATATCCAAAAATAGCTTTCCTTTTCCATTATGGCTTGCAGTCTTCTGCTTAACGGGAGCGACTCAGTGTGTTTTCAAGGTGAATTATTCTGGTTCGCAAAGGGATAAGTTTCAATTACAGCCCGACGGTTTAAAAATGAGGAGATACACATCAAATCCAGGATGGCTGGGTGTTTATGAGTTTAGAGTGGTATGATGGAAAAGCTTTTTTTTTTGTTGCAGTATTGCCACAAGACCTAATTTGTTCCCCCCGGCAAGCGTTTGGGTTGGGTTTTTTATCTTTATTTTGACATGTTGTTGTTCATGAGGAGAGCAGAAGAAATATCCCATTAACAGGCTCTCTCCTATCTCCCTACATAAATCACTGACATGGAAATGAAACTGTTCTGACAAAAAAGGAGATGGATGGAGGAATACAAATGCAAAAACATTACACAAACGCTCTTCCCTCCCCCTCCCCCCTCCTTCGATCTCACATAAAGGCACTTCAGCAATTGGAACAACTTCTGAATAGACAATTAGGAGCGCAACAAAAGTCTGAAGTGATTTAAAAGGAATGAAATTTATCTGAGAGGGCTCTTACACATAATTACATCGGAGCTGCATTCTTTTCCACAGGATGGCAACTTCCGCTAATCAATGTGGACCAAGTCATCAATTCCTTGTTAAAATGTGGCCCAGCTTTGGTTTTTCTGATTACCGTGACAAGAATGCCATTTGTCTTTGGGCTGAATGTTTCTTGTAAAATCCCCTTTCTAACACTCTACTCGCGACACATTATTAAAAACACCAATATTATGATTCATATTAGCCCAGACTCTGCAATTTTTAGGACCAAAAAGAGCCTTTTTTCCCCATCTTATCCAAAACAAATGGATGCAAAACCTTTTCTTTACCCTTCAAAATTTCTGTTTCGCTCCTTTGTGTTTGCTAATATCGCTCTATGTCCTAATTATACAAGTGAAACAATATCGTTGACAGTGAAAGCGAATGGCTCATCCACTTAATTTGACTTATTTTCCAGAAAAATCTTCTCTTTTTGAGATGTGACTGTGGTCAGCACAGAGTGTCTGAAACCAAACCACCTGCAGTGGAAGGGGACAGACGAACTGGCTGTTGTATAAAATGAAATATGTGATAAAGATAACCATTAATTTACATAATGCATTACTCTAAAAGCTAAAGGGAGCTACGATGAAGAGACTGAAGTACTGCGTGTACCTCCAGAGGGATGTGATTCAGACCTGTGACCATGGTTGTCTATACAACACGTCTCCATTAAGACGCCTCGAACAGCGTTTCAGTCCGACCAATTTATTCCTCCAAACGTCTTGGAAATTCTGTGTCGTTACAGAATCGGCACAAAGTTTAACAGAAATTAGGTGGAATTAAAAGACAAAATTCAAACTGATGTCTGGACCATCAAATGTTTGTCAAACAACTCAGATTTCTGAAACTCTAAAAACATTTATTCCAATTGGGAACTTGTTATTGGCCTTAGTTGTTGTAATGGTAGTTGGGAACAGTTCAACTAAGTCCATCCATTCATCTATCTTCTTCACCAGATTTATCCAGATTAGAGTTGGAGTCAATCTCAGCTAATGGATGTAAGCAAGAGTAAAGCAAACCAAAAGAGTGACCATCTAATTACAGCTTCTGTGATAAGCGGCTATTATAGTATTTTCTCATCTCACACCTGGAGTTTTACAGACACAGGACAGCAAAGTCTCTATCGCTGAGGTTAGCTATATTATTTCCAGGCTGGAGTTCTTTGTTGAACAGCTAGTGTGTATCGTTCAACCAGAAGAATATAATCCTTGATCTTTGTCTGGCTTGTTCAAGATAAACTTACAAATTGACCCGGTGCTTTGACATGAGCGAGTGCAGCCCAAATCACAGCCTATTATTCCGCAAACCTCCCAGAGGAGCAGCTGACATTTACTCACTTAAACCTATCGTGCCGTCTCAATACCCATCTGTAAGTCCCTGTCACGGCTTCTCCCCCGGATATTTTCCCGGGAAATACTTCTGCTCCGAGATTGCGTGTGTCCACAACTGAGAGTTGCTCCACATTTAGTGAGTAAAAGTAGATCGCAGCTGCAAAAACAGCCAACTGGTGACACCTACAGAGCACGCGAGGAGGTCACAATCCTATCTAAAAACAGAAAATATGACTTCAAGAACCTGCGCTGCATTTCTAGGCATACAAACAAAGCACTCAGCTGAGCGAAGTCGTCGCATTTTCCTCATCTTTGTTGCGTTTTCTCTCACACAACTGTAATTATAACATCAGTCCTCAATAGGAAGGATTCCTGAAAGTAGAAAGCCTTGATGAAGTGCGGTGATACTGATTGGTTTGAACACAAGTCTTTGTGATCCCCCTTAAAGGTTAAGAATGGTGCGTCTAATTTATGTTTTATTCATGTTCTGACTTTTTGAATAAGAGGCAGCGTAAATGTGACCACCAACCTGGCAGAGATGCAAAACACTGCATCTCTAGCGAGTGTTGTTAGAGCAGAAAGAGATAGCGATACGGTTTCCACCAGCTAAGGCGGAGGATTAAGTAAGTTTCCCTTTGGAGAAATTAACTCGTACACAAAGTGGAGATAAAAAAAAAGGAGGAGACAGAATAACAAGGCCTGTTTGCCTATTCAGACGTTTAGCCATGTATTAAAAATCATAGCGTTAAGCTTCCTGACAGATGCTAATGAAGTGATGTTTACATTTTTGATTCGCTGCCTAAACAAAGATAAGACATGCTCTCGGAAAACAGCAAGCCCTGCAATCCAAACACATCCATTGAGTCTGTCACCAAAGACATGACAGCTTTCTTCCCTTTCTCCAACAACAATAAGCGACTCATTTCCATATTAATGAGGGAAAAGAAAGGCAAGTGGATGGAAGGGGGGTGGGGGGTGGGGGTGGGGGGACGTCGAGCATGGAGGGGGCGATGTTGCTTCTTGTTGTCTTGGCACCTATTGACAAAGTCTTCAAATAGGTTTTTAATGACCAGCCTAAAACACAGGGAGCAGCCTGTGGAGTAATCATATCAACATGTTGTGTATGCATATCATGCTGCGTGCTGTCGTCATGCCTTCTATGTGGCTGCTCTTGCGTAAATATTTGGTATACCGTCGGCGCACACGAGACAGATATGCACACATTCATGCATGTGTGCTCGTATACTTGTTCATCCGTAAACGACACACACACACACAACACTAAATAACTTGTAGAGACATCAGCCTCCCACAGGAAGTGAGCTTCACACCCAAAGGACAGAAAGGAAATTATCAGATTTAATTTGCAAAAAAAATGGAGGGACTGGACACGTAAACATAAAGGATGTACTGACGCCCACGAGTGAATCCTCTAGTTCAGACAAACTGCACAAACGAATGCATGCAAATGTGAGGAGCTCAAACAGGAGAGCAGGCGAGAGGAGCAGCAGCTTCTTCAGCTAAGTGGGACTAAAAGGAATTCAGTGGCCAGTCACAATGTATGTAATCTACTGCCTGCACTTACTGGACTGTATGTACAGTGAACAACAAGGCTTCCTGTGGTGAAAATTGTATGTTGAATTTGTATCAACAGCAATTATCTCTGAAATCGTAGTAAACTCACCTTGTTAGTGTGATTTATGATCATTGTTCAATTAGGCGTGAGTGTGTCCGCATAAAGAAACAACAATTGAATGCAAAACTCTGTATTTTGACTTTTTCGTCATGAGATTTGAATGTCTCGAATGAGACCAGTATTAAAGGTGCAGTAAATAAATTCAACATATTTATGAACTATCATATTTTCCAAGTCGCACCGTGTACACGGAGGCCTTTCCTGGCTTTGTTTCCACACCCTCTATAGGTTTGTGACTCGGTGAGCCATTTATCCTCACACTTGACTCTGAGAGGAATCTCCTAGACACAATCTTCCAGTTCATAGTGCATGTCATTAGCCTCCTAAATTACAAACATCATTAGGAGAATTGATTCAGCTTAGCCTCCTGGGGGGCTTCAGTCTGCTGTTGCTACATGGCGAGCTCATTCTAAGTGCGGTGTCAATCCTATTTCACAAGTTCAAGCAGATCCACTGAGGTGAGGTGGGGGGTCCTCGCTGCTCAACCCCCCAACTCTTTATTCCTGCACAGTGAAGGCCTGCCTTCTCTGTAGGGGGGGGGGTGACTCCAGCATGTGTGGACGGAGCCTTAAAAGCGTGTTGGGCATGTTACAGCCACCGGGGGTGTGAGGTGAAGCCATTTTGGCACACTGACCCCTGCGAATCAGGTCCATCGTTGTGGGTGGCGACAGTGGGGGCTTCAAAAAGGTCCTTTAAGAAAGAAATGAATGTTTTTTAACGGGCCGATGCTGTGATACTCTCAAACCTTTATGTTTTGTAATTCGAGCAAAAACCCGGGGCCGATGAAGTTGCTGAGACTTGACCAAAAAATGAAAAGTGTTGCTATGAAGTGAGGCATGAAAATAGTGCTTGAGGAGAGTATGCGGTTGGAAATCATTCTGATAAGAGTCTGCAGGGTGAGGGAAGAGTGCCAGGGGAAAGCAGCCGACGTAGCAGAGGGGAATTGACAAATAGAAAAATGACTAGTCTACGCACACACACACAGCATGAGCAGAAAAACTTAAACAAATTCACCCCTTGAATTCTAATGCAGCGCGGTCCTTGTACTCGGGAGCAACCGCTAATTCAAACCAATGTAAAAAACATGGTGGGGGTGGTGAGCCTTCAATAATTCATCTGGAGATTGATAGATGTGCATCTCCAGAGGCTGCAGCG
The DNA here is from genome assembly GCA_032274765.1 of Malacoctenus tetranemus. NCBI lineage: Eukaryota > Metazoa > Chordata > Actinopteri > Blenniiformes > Labrisomidae > Malacoctenus > Malacoctenus tetranemus. The sequence continues at coordinate 8,250,002 of JAUESF010000088.1, read as the reverse complement.
TGGATAGTCTGTTCCCTCCACAGAGACTCGCTGTGAACTCTGCCTGTGAATTTGTGAGTATGGAGATGGAGGTCAGAGTTCAACATGAGAAGGTCTGCTGCGGCGCTACAATGAACCCGTGCCTCCTTTTTTCTAATAGGGTGGCATAAATCCCGACGATACTCGAGAGTCCTCAATCTCCTCCGAGATGTTTTGTGCTGATGCAGCAGCGAGCGGTGGAGAAGTGGTTTTGCATGTTAAAAAAGTAATAAGACGCTTTTTTCAATTTGCTCAGGACGATGTTGGGGGGGGGGGTTGGTTGGGGGGGATGTGATCTGCAGTGTTTATGATTTTTAGCAACCCCGTCCTACTGATGTCATGGTAACGCAGGTGGAAGACGTGATCAAAACGATAAAATAATGAGTCGTAATACCGCGAGAGGCTTTTATTAGACTTTAAATCTCTCGGAGAGAAAAGTGCAATAAGACTGCGAGAGATTCCGGCTCTCACCTCGCACAGATCAGCAGCTCGCATCCGAGTCCCTTTCCCCGCTCGTGCTGTGTATTTTTCACGTGTTCCTGCTTTTAAGTGTTTGGGCTGCGGAGTTGCAGAATGATGTATGTGCGGGTTTTACAACTGCGAGCCTGTTTTCACATTCCTCAGCTGCAGAGGGGGAAGTTTCCCGGAGCTCTCGGCGAGCCCGTTTTTTTTTTTAAAAACGGGGGGCTACGAGCACCAAACGTGACGTCACAAATAGTTGGGGAGGCAGCCCGGCGCGATCCGACTCACAGCAGCACCATGTGGAAAAAAAATCCAAACCTCAAGCAGACTGGCTGAAACGGGACTTCGTAAGAGAGCGACATCTTGTATCCAGCTGTTATAGTACTGCAGTTTAAATATAGGCACATTGTTTTGAAGAGGGATACTGTGTAATACACCAAAACAAGCCATTAATTACCATATATGTGATACTTAAGAAGTAGAGATGAGCTTAAATCTGCTTGTGACATCGTGAAAAACAAAGAATCACAACAATATAAATTGAAACTATGATATTACATTTAAAAATTTTAATTATTGAAAAAGTGAATAAATGTACATTCAGATGTATTTATGAGTTGATTTTCAAAGTATTTTATGAATAATTTAAAATTTTGGTGTCAGAAAGAGACCTTTTAAATGTTTTTGTTGTGTGTAACAAATTATTTCAAATCTTGTTGCTGTCACATACCAGTTGTGTTTCTTTATGTTGAGCTTCCAATGTGGACACAAAACATCTGAAGCCACCAATCTGCACTCTTGTAAACAACATAGTTATAGTATAGCCGGAGCCAATTCCCTGCTTAAATACCCCACTGAGCCTTTTTGTATTATACGCCGCCAACCCCCACATGTAGCCAGCCGGCTGACAAGAGGTGGACACTCTTTGATGGACAGATCAATATAGGAGCATATGGAGGCCAGGCAGAATATAGAAATGAGAAGTAGAAGAAATGGGATGCATATAATTGAACTCGCCACCCCGACTGTCACTTCGCACAATCCGCTGCCATTTACTTGTCTCCTGGCGGAGTGGCCGAGCAAAGTGCAGCAGCGAGGCCGAGAGCGGGCCGCGGTTGTGCGCTCGGATCCGCAGGCGGAGCCGGGCGGGTTTTTTTTTTTTTTTCAAACGTACATCAAGACGCAGCGAGCCCCCCCTTCATGGAGTAACATCATCATGTGGCTCAATGCATGTCCTTTGTGCAACAAGTTCCAAAAAAAGGAGAGTAAAAAATCAATCATGTGAGATCATCCGTGACCCCCGTGCATTCACAAAGCACTGGGGTCACGCGCTCTCCTATATAGTCCTGTCAAATCAATTGCACGCGGCCGAGTCCAGTATGTACAGCGCAGTTCAAACTATATTTAGTCCTAAATTAAATTGTCCGCCTTTACAGAAGCCGCTGCGCTACTTGCAGAATAATCACTGCGGAGGAATCAGAGCGACTTCCACCGTGATCAATATTAGCTCGCGGACGTCTGCGCAAACGCTGTTCTGTGGCACGGCTTGGTGCACGTGAACCAAACGTAATGAAAGTACGTCTCACCACTACAGAGTTTACGCTCACCTTTTACTCACTCGGCTGTGCCACTTTATTAGTTTTCCTTCTGCAGCGTTTCAGGGCGATCCAATTCTTAAAAAGAGCCCTGCGAGTGTGACTTACACCTCGCGAGCGTGCACGAGCTTTTGGAACACCTGAAGAGGATGTTCAAGCAATTTCATGCATTATGGATTAATCGAGGAATCAAGGACTCCTGGTGAATTTAGTACAGTGAGATGACTTATGTCATGGGGGAGGGGGAGAAAAAAAAACAGTGCAGTTCTGCCAAGTTAAGGTTTCGTTCCAATGATGTCTTTGTCACCGGTGTTGGTTGAAGTCCAGGTCAGTTGACCCAAACATCACCTCTGGTCCAGTTCTGGACCACACACACGCCGCTAATCTGACTGGCCCACAGCCAACACTGGCAGGCAACAGGAAGGATCGACCGGCCGACGGCTGGTCTATGTCGGAAAACACGGCGCGGCAGGTCGGGTCCGTCCTGGTCGAGGCCGACACGCGTCACCCGTGACAACAGTACGACTCGCTGCTGTTTGACGACCGCAAATGAGGCCTGAAAAAAATAGAATTTAAAAAGTTGAAAGAGGAAGAAGCTAATATTTTAGAACCACCTCTTTCTTGTGTTGTTGGCAAATATGTTTACTTTACCAAATGACCATTAAATAAACAGAAAACACTCTCAAATACTGTGCAGCACTTAAAATGAGATGGTGTTACTAATGTGTCAGACATATCTTCGAGCCACTGGGTACAAAAAGTATTTTGTGCTTTTTAATGGTGGAAATAAATTCACATTTAAAGATTCAAACCAGCTGAAAACAAATTTCTTTGAGACATTACGAGACTAAAAGTGATTATTTCTGCAATCGACAGGGTTTTTCTGCTTCCCTCTGTCCCTTTGCAAGCATAGCCAATAAAAAAAACAAAAAACATTCACCTCTGTTTATTGTGTTGCCAGCAGAGAAGGGGATTGCTATTAGAGCCTCGGCAGCTGAAAGGAAAACTACCCCCATAAGAGGTCAATTGCAATTTCCAAACTCTTAAGAAAGAGAAATGTGGTCATTTCTGGGGACGGACCCAGATTTTCCCATTTGACCACATAATGTGTGTGCAGGAGGTGTGTGTGTGAGTGAGTGTGTGTGGTGGTAGTGGAAGGAGGAGGAGGAGGAGGAGGAGGAGAGGGAGGAGGGAGGGAGGGAGGGAGGGGGTTCTTCTTCTTGGTTTATGTCATTGGTTTAAACGACCCAAGACCCCGCCTTGATAAAAAAGGAGAGTTAGACAGAGTGTGACTACAGCCGGAGAGAGAGAGAGAGAGGGAGGGAGAGAGAGAGAGAGAGAGAGAGAGAGAGAGTGAGCGAGGGAAGGGGGAGGAAAAAAAGAAAGCAGTGAAACAGTTAGACACCTACTCGGCGTTTACGCTCGGTCGTATTCTCATAAACAAGGACTCGTTTCGCGCACTCTCGGGCTATCACTCCTCGTCCCCGACCCGGCCGTCTCTCCCCGAAGCCGCCTCGGCAGCAGCGCACGGAGGATTAATAAGGTGGAATCAGAGATACTCCAAATCTTCCCCATGAAACATTTGCGTCCCCGGAGCGGATGATGCTGCCGCCGCCGCCGACGTGCGCCTAAGATAGATCCATACATTGATACGCGCGGAAAAAAGTCGCGGCTCCCCAACTTGCGATCATTCATCCAGGTAAGAAATGCCTTCCGGGGGGATGTTTGATTCAGTTTGTTACAAGAGGGGCGACTGGGGGAAAGGGGGTGGCGGGGAGGAGGAGGAGGCGGGGGGGGACTTCCAGTGGCCGCCGTCGCGGGAGGGGGTCTGCTTGGTGGGCTGTTTTTTTTTCGGTCCGCATACGGCTCCGGCCATGTGTGTCCACCTTACTGCGCCACGAAGATGGGGGGTGGTGGTGGTGGTTGAGAGGGGGGGTTGATGGCCGGGTGGCTTGGCTGCACACACGGGGACATTATTTGTGGAACGTGGACGCGAGCAGCGCGCGTTTTTTCCCCTCCGTTTGCTGACGTTCTGTCCCCTCACCTTTCCTCCCCCCCCCCTCCCTGCACGACGAGGGTTTCATCCTGCAGGAGGGATCGTGTTGTTTTCATGGCCAACAGCGAGACCCCGTGCAGCGCTGAAAGAAAATAGGAAGTGCATTAGTGGTTGTGTGCGTATGCGTGTGTGTGTGTGTGTGTGAGTGTGTGTGCGCGCGTTGAATGGTTGTGGAGTTGTGCGCTGCTTTCCAGCGAGACTCCTCTTTTTCCCCTTAAATCTCCCTAATACCGCATACTTGATCCGAATGACTGAGTTTTTTTGGTGGGGAGAACAGTGTTGGAGGAGACGTCATCCTGTGTAATCTTCAGCGCTGCCTGCTGCTTTGCGTGTGGTAACACAAGAAAAGAGACACACACACACACACATAAAAAAAACACACAAGTCCTTATTACAACGAGGCGCATTTCATGTCCCGAGCTGCATCACAGTGTCGGTGACCTTTCACTTATACACACTCTTTTCCAAAACCCTTCTCTGGAGGAGCTTTAAAGAAACTGTCACACACCATTAAAGGGGATCAGAGGCTCGCCTAAACTTTTTGCATCACAGGGGCCCCCACAAATGATAAAAGAAGCAGATCAAACACCTGCATCTAATGACATTTTGCCCTGAGGAATCTCCTCTGAAAGGCTTTTTTCCCCCCTTCTCTCCTCCTGGTTCAGAGTGGGAGCCGCAGATCTGCCAAAATAAAGTGTAAAGCGAGTATAGACACTTGTACTGCGCAAAACGCCGGCGTGTTGTGCAGTCTGAAGTTGTTAAAGGGAATGAAAGTGGAGTGGAGGCAGCCCCGGTCCTCGGCGCTGCCAGAGATTGCTCCCCTGTCGGGACGTGACTGACAATCACTGAAGGGAGGATATTAGGTGTTTTTATAGCTCGTGCACTTTGCTGCGTTTGATTCGGGGGTGGATGTATCCCGACTGCTCGTCGAGGATCTAGCGCCACAGCAGACGGAGTGAACCCTAAAAAAACCCCCAAGGAATCTGTAGAGTCACTGCTTGTGTTTGCAGCCACTTTTAGGTGCAGACAGTGTATGAACGAGCTGCTAATTGCCTTGTGTTAACTTGTTAATTACACACACTAAAGTATTATTCCATATTATTGGACTAATTAATTCACTGATTACTCTGAAAATGCGACAACAGAACACGTGTTGAGTTAATGGAGAGCCACAGTTATTCTAATTTCTTATCACTCATCATTAAAAAAAAAAAGACACGGGCCTGTCAGTCATTCGTTCCTGTCACCTAAGATTATTTCTCTCCTGGTGAAACACCTCAAAAAAAAAAGAAGAAGAAGAAAGTAATCAGTGTAAATCATGTGATGCCTTCAGGCCAAATAAAAGGGTGACCTTGATATAACTGCTTTTTGTCTGTCTTAGGAGCGCCCGTGTGTGGATGAGGAGGAGGAGGAGGAGGGGTGGGTGGGTGGGCGCGGTGCGGTGCGGTGGGCGCCCGGAGGAGTGTAAGGCCACTACAGATGTGTGCAGCTCGGACATCTGCTTCTGTTGTCAGCCATTGTCAAGGAAGCGGTTAAGATGGTGGGCAGATCGGCTCAACGGAGCTGCCGCGTCTGAAAGCTCCATTAAAACCGCTCCTGTCGCAAGAGTGGCAGCAAAGTGCTCGCACGCTGAGCAGCCCCCCCCCCTCCCCTCACAGGCCAGGTACGCATCCTCGTCCGCCCAGAGTTGATGTCGATTCTCCAGTTTCAGGATCGAGTCGTCTTATCAGAAACCAACGAGAACGTGTGAGAGTTAAGAGAGAAAGTGGTTCTTCTTCTCGTGGGCGCGTGTCGCCATTCGGATCAGAGAGGGGGGGGGGGGACCGTCACGTTTTCCACGCAGGAAATGGAACAGACTCAGTTAGTCGGCCCGACGGAGCGCCTGCCCTCTGCCATCCTCTCCCGTGTTGCCGAGCAGCACCCTATCACTCAAGGCAATTGAACGTCTCTGAGGGGACCTCTGTTAGCCCCCTGCAATATTTATTACCATCCATCATCCCGAGACTCGCGCTCCACGGGTGAATAACAGTGGCTGCTAAGTTCTGTGTTAAAAAGTTCCCTCGCCAGCCGCCATTAGACGGGATTTATGAGAGCAGCTTCCCTTCGGAGTGCTGCGGAAGCGAGACGGAGCGTGTTTGAGGGTCCCGCTGGGACGGGCCACCAAATATGTCGTGGATGAAATTCCGACCGGGGCGGCGCTGAACTTTTTGCCATTTCAAGTCCAGCCTAGTTCGTCTCCATCGAGTTGCGTGTGAATAACCAGATGGGGCGAACAACATCACAAAGATGCTCCATTTCACTTTTGATTGTTGTGAAATTATCTTTTTTATTTTGGTTTCGTGGAAGTTGTTTTGAAATGAAGATCGTTATTCGGAGTTATGACTCACATCTCTTCCTCTCCATCATGAAAGGAGAAATCAAGAGTCAGTGAGTGGATGCATGAACGGTGTGTACAAGTTTGGCTCGTCACAATGTTTAATTGCAGTGTTTACAATATCGTGAAGCTACCAGAGAACAACGCTACCTGTTAACCTCCCGTGTAGCTCGGAGAGAGGGACGATAATGATCTAATATTCATGGTCTTTAACAAGGACGCTCTAATGTATGCACGCTGAGCTCCTGAGCTGCTAAATCCTACTTCTGTGTCCTTTGAAAAACCACGAGTGCATGTTGAGCAAAAAATTAGTCCGTGTGTGTGTTCTCGCTGCCTCTCGATTCATCCTGCGGAGATAAGACGATTTCTTTTTGGGGGGGGGGCTTTTTTATTTCATGTGATGTGTTTCTGCTCTGCTGAGAGTGTTTGTTTTCGTCAGAGTTGGGGAACAATTGGGAAGCACCTAAAAAAGCGGCGGCGCTACAGGGACGAGGCCCCCGCGCCGCAGCCGAATACCTTCGTCTCCCTGCTTTTTCTTTCAGGTCAATTTGAATATGTGTTTTTAATTGGTCTCTGAAGGCGAAGACTTCTCTTCTCGCTGCCGCCTTCCTCAAAAGTGTCTGTGTGATGTGACTGTGTTGAGCCGAGGAGCCCGGGAGCAACGGTGTTCATTTGAAGCCCGCCGAACACGCTCATTATCTCCAACCAAAGGCAGGATTGATTTAGCTGAAAGCTGGGGTAATTTTTCAAAAAAAACACACCCCCCCTTCCCTCCTTCCCCCTAAAAAACACGGAAGGTGCGACTGTAAACGCATCAAGACCGTAATTGTGGCCGCGGACTTCAGGCGGACAGAGCTGAAACAGAGGCTGGCAGCGTGGGCTGAGCGTCCCGTCTCCCCCCGGTGCGGCTGAAGGTGCCTGGGCGAGCGCGACTCTCTCGCGGCTCCGGAACACCTCTAACCTTTGGAAGAAGGCGATATTGAAAAGATATCTCAAAGAAACAGTTTACTTGTCATTCCCATTTCTTCGTTTTTTCTCTCTCTCTCGAGGCGTTCTGTATCTTCATTTTTCTGCACACCCTGGAGTGTGAGTGTGTGTGTGTGAGTGTGTGTGTGCGCACAGCGATGGGAGGGAAACTATCAGATTTTTCTGCTGTCATCGCTTACTCCCCATTGCTATAATTTCATTGACAGTAGCAGCAATTGTGCTCTCTGGAGCTACACAGGGGTAAAGGATAATTAGAGCTGTGGATGTCTTTTTCATGGTAACGGGGAAAGTGGAACCCTGTGCCAGCACTATTCTCTGTGCTATACAAAGGGACAAGATCCAGTGATAGGGGGCTTGCATAAGAGATCTTCAGTATTCTCTAACACAAACACATGTATTTTACTCGGCCTGAAACTCGGAGAGCTGTGGTTTTAGGTGCTGGCGAGCAGAGACGTTGTTGTTTTTTTACCCCCTCCCCTCCACTGTTATTGGATTGGATGTAACAGTCACTCTCTCTCTCTCTCTCCCTCTCTCTGCTTTTACCCTCCACCACCACTCTGTGTTACTATCAGGGGAGCGCGAGGTGGCCATGTAATAAAGTGGAAGTGCATTGTCTTTCAGCCATGTAAAAGGTCAAGTAACGCTTGTACTTTGGCCCCCGCAGGCGATGTGAGAGACAGTCTTGTTAGCGTCAAGGTATGATGTCGTCAGGCAAAGTAGCGGCACCGCAATTAGAGTTATTAATTATTTTCTTACAACTTAATACACTTTCATTTAATGCATATTAATTGATGTGCTCCTGAATCCGCACTCGCATAATCCACCAAGGATTTCTCAAAGGCAAGCACAAAAGGCTTTTATTATCTTAAGGAGGAAGTGGTCTTTTGGGACTTAAAGTGCCCCTGCTCAATTGTGTATTACATTATGAAACAGACGTAAGTGAAATGAAATTACAACGTATCATCAGCACGGTGAAGGATCCTATTGAATAATTACCTCGGCAGAGCCATTGTTGTAATGTCAGACTTGTTCTTTTGGATGTGACAGAAGGGGTTTTATGAAGTCCTCGTGCAGGGGGGGTAAAATAGCAGTTTCAAGGTTAAACTGTGTGAAGGCCAAATGTTTGGGGAGGGTGGATTAATTTCATGTCCCATAATGTGATTTGCAATATCTCCTCCTCTGCTGCCCTTGGTTCCTTTGGAGATGTGCGAGCCTGATGAGAGCTGAAAGCAGGGGGGAGTGTGGGGGGGGGGTGTAGAGGGGGTGGGAGGGGGGCTGCTGCTGCTGCTGCTGCAACTATCTCCTGCATTTATAAGTGTTTACAGGCCTACTAAATGGAATTAGGGGAGATGGTGCATGCTTACAAATTCACCATCATTTCCAGACCCCCGTTCTCATTACTGAATACAAATTCAGAGGTTATTCGTCTGGTGCACGGCGGAGAGAATTAGCTTTCCCTTCGCACATGTGAGCACACACAAACACCGGCACGTATAGAAAATACATTAAAAAAAAAAAAGAAATGTGCAAACATGAGATGGGCGGCGGTTCCAGGAAAATCACTGCGCATCATTAATTGCAGGGCAGGCTATAAAGGAGGGAGACGGACCACCATGGTAACGGCTGCAAACATCCCCGGCTGCATTATTGAACTAAGAAGCGTGTTGTATGTGACACTTCATCACATCTGCAGCTTACGTTTGTCTCGCTGTATATCAACACAGTAATTAATTCCGTTTGCTCGCCTCTTATTGTTGCTATCTCACCTGCATTATACGCGCAACTTTTTCTTTTTTTTTTTCGCTTTTGAACGCAGCATCAGTTCACCTTATTTTTACAGAGAAGCCTCCCAGTCAGTCCACGTTATGAGGAAGTGATAAAGTCGGTGTTTGGAGGTTGGAACAGTGCAGGAGTTACGCTTTTTCTGCTCATCGCGAAATCAAACCTTGACACTGACATTAAAAAAACAAAGCGTCGCGCTGCTCATTTGTCGGTGTAACGATATGAGCAGCAGCAGTTAGTTAATCTTGTGTAATGAAGAGCTACAAGTAGGAGCGCTAAAATTAGACGTAACCTAACCGTGCGCCCACACCGGCAGCGGCGACGATTAGCTGCCATTAATTTAAAAAGAAGCAATAACAAGACCTTGAGTAACACGGTGGTCACGTTAACCCTTCAGAGTGACGACAAGTTGGAATGGGAAAGAAATACAGCAGGGCCTCTGAAGGGCAGAACATTTACTGCAGCAATCTTTATGTTTGGTGGGGTGATGCTGTTGTGTCACTCTGGTAAATGCAGTGTTTTCCAAAAGAGCTTTTCACTTTGTAAATTTGCCCCCCCGCCTTTTTCGTACACACGTCCAAGCACTGAAAGCGAGTACTTTCCTACAACACTGCTCCAGTTTACCACTATGCGCTGTATTATCACTGCTGGAAAATACTCACCCTGACAGTCCCGGCATGCTCTGCACGGTCTGAGTGTTATTCGAGTAAATGTATGCATACTCGCGAAAGGTTTCTCCCCCCCCCCCCCATTTTTTTCCCTTATTGCTGGTGTCGAGCACAACCCGAATGTACCTGCTGTCTTTCCTGCCTGCACAGCCGGCGAGATACTGACAGCTCTTCCAATGAAATCTCCTCCTGTTATCTGGAGAAAAGGAGCGAGAGCCGAATTAGAAAGCCCGCGTTGGATGTCTGTTGCAACGCGGCAGCGTTTTTAAAAAAAAAAAAAAAACCCTCTCCAAAGAAATTCAGCGAGTACTCCAAAGGTCCTTTTCCGTCTGATACAAGTCTTTCCTTCAGTTGTGGTGCGCTCGGTGCGCTCCCCGCATCAAGTTGCTCTTGCTATTCTTCCTGGTTTCCAGCTAAAGCTAAATTTAATTGAGCTCTGTATCACCTTTCCTTCCAGCAAGTGAACTCAGTTTCTTTTTTTTGTTGTTTTCAGTTTACTTTCTCGCTCAGTCAGAGGCAGAGCTGGGCTTGATCTCGTTCTCCACAGACTTTTTGCCAATTGTTTACTATGCGGCGGCACACGGCTTACTCATGCATTTAAAATGTTAGAGGAGTTTTGAAGTGATCGGGTTGGAGGGGAGCCTGAAAAACATTGTCCTCGACTCTTCTTTCTGTTGCGGCGTATTGCAACAGCATTCTGCAACGTTGCGCGCCGCACGTAAAACCTGCTTAACAGGTACTTTCTCAGCTTTTGGACACGAGTGGTGTTTTTTTGGGGGGGGGGGGGAATTTAAATGTAAGATGAAAATTCACGGCACCTGGGGAAAAACGTTCCAGATTGACACAGTCCTGCTTCCGTAGGTGGAGGAAAGACACGATGGGGGTCTTGGCATTTCACATTCATTCAAACTGGACTTATGCATTCATTTTATTGTCCTCTGTCCATACCCTATAGCAACACCAATGCAGCCCTGTAGCGCTATTATACGCCTGAAAGTGCAGTTAGTCAGAAGAATGAATGGATCAGTGCTCCCTCATACTTTCTTCTCGTTATTCCTCTCTTGCTGTTTTTTTTTCCTCGCCGCCTTCCGCATGCATCCATCCCTGCACCCCCCCCTTCACTCCGTCGAAGGTCTCATTGCTTATATAATGTCTCTAAACATTTGTGCAGCATTAGGGGAAGTCAGGCATGCCAAAACTGTGCAAAACGTCCCTCTGTGCACCCCATAGAGGTGGGACAGATGGCAGCCCTCGTTCCCGCTCTTGTAAACTGCCTGTGACAGGAGAGATGGCACATACGCAGCTGAACTAGGGCACCGCTAACTAAGGCTTTGCAGACAGTGGTGGACACAGTTGCGTGCACACTCATCAGCGAGATGTTTATTATCAAAGCCACGAGGCATCGCCGATCGTCACTGTGCTGTTTGCAGCCGTTAATTACCGCGTGGTGTTTATTGATTAGGGGTTGGTGGTAAAGTTTACACAGGCTGGACGTGTGCCGCCGCCCCCCCCGCTCCACCTGGGACCCCTGCCCGTGGCTCACCTATAACAAGAGGCCATCACGCTCTTACATTAGATCATCCATCACAATGTTAAAGAAGGTGACCTGGAGTTGTTTTCTAATTCCGTCGTTAATCACCGCCACAGCGGCGGCGTCAGGCTCTTTCACTTTGTTCCTCTTAACAACTCTCTGGGCAGAGTCCATTACTGAGTAAACAGACAGTGAAACACAGAAGAAATGAATGAAGATGCCCAGCGCAGAACCCCCAGAGGTGAGATCAAATGGCAGGCCCGGTGATGATGAGGGATGTTTATGGCTGGCACTCTATTAAGAGGAGGCTCTTCCCTGCTGGCCCATAATGAACATCTACCTTGTGAAATGGTTGTTGGGAAGCTTTTTCCCTTCCACTGAATTACCGGTCATTTTCATCAAAACGGGCTCTAATTGCTCTCAGCAGTGAGTCAGGGGAGAGGCCACCGGTAGAGAGAATGACTTTTAGGGTAACTTGGCAAGGTGACTGGCTTATGGCAACATTAACCATGTTGATTTGAATAAATCTCGTCCACTACTACACTCCCCCCCCCCTCCTCCCCTCTTTTTTTTTTTTGCTCCCCCTTTTGTATGTTAATGAAAGCCGGTTCTGTCCTTGGAGGATGATATTTCAGGCCTGAACTCTTCTTCTTTTCTCTGTGTACACGGCAACGCCTCCTCCAGATGTCCCCCACTGCGGGAGGCTGCGAGGCGCACATGCGAGAGGCTTACCGCGAACCACACACGCATAAACACACACTCGGATCACCTCTGGGGGGGGGGAGCGGGGGGGGGCACTTCAGCTGACCTGTTACGAAATACAACTGTACGGTCCGCGGAGCAGGAGTATGTTGTTTCTATGAAGACGAGTGTTAAATATTGCTGGCAGAGAGGGCAGTGTTTGTGTTGGGGGGGGAGAGAGAGAGGAAGAGCGTCTCCGAGAGGAGAATGTTTTCGTAAATCACAGACAATGTACCATCTGCACCCAGCGGGGGGCATGAGTGACACTGGACTACTGCTGCGAGGAACTATTGCATTGTTATTAAATGGCTGTTGCCTCACTGGCAGCCATATTAAAGCTTCAGATCCCGTGCCTGATGCAAAGCAACGAAGAAGAAGAAGAAGAAGAAGAAGGGGGGGGGGGGACAAAAAGTCTGGCCTTCTGGACATGTTGACACAATCTGCAACTGCGATGGCACAGATTACAGGACGGCAGCACAACTTCTTGAAAATGAAAAAGGAACAAAAGAGGATTTTCTTTGTTTGTTTTTGTCCTTTTTGCTCCCATAACTGGGGGGGCG
>JAUESF010000088.1:8207434-8226080 GCA_032274765.1 Malacoctenus tetranemus | reverse complement strand
TTTTTTATTGTCTCTCTCTCTCTCTCTCTCTCTCTCTCTCTCTCTCTCTCTCTCTCTCTCTCTCTCTCTCTCTCTCTGTGTCTGCCCCCCCTCCCTCCCTCGTCCCTGTGTGGGGGGTCCAGTCCTCACGTCTCCTCTCTCCAGTCAGAACAGAACAACCTAAGCTGGCAAAGATGTAGAACGTCCCAGGTGAACCGGGCAGAAGGTATTAGCTCACAGCCAAGCGCTGAGGATGAATCAGACGTGACCACCCAGCACAGATTCACACTCAGACAGTTCCACACTATTGCATGCATACATACACATCTAGGTCAGACGGTGAAAAGGGAAGACGGAGCAACCTTTAGCCTACATCATGGCAGCTCTCTTGTCACAGTCTGCGGGGACTGGGAGACCTGTGTTACGCGATGGTTTCCCCTCTCATGTACAGCGATAACACAGTCACAGATGACTCCTTCTGCCTCGCATGCTGTCAAATGCTTCTTTTTTCAACTGCAAAGCATGCCGATGCATTGGAAATGACTTATTCCTTCATTAATAGCTGCTTCAGCTACTTGGGAAACACATGTGCGTCCTTAAAGAAACCTTATACATTCGTAAGTGCAGCTGCTAATGTGTGTTTGCTGGTTTTGAGAATCCTGTTCTTTATTTGAACCTCTGAGGAGCTGGAAAGATGTTCACAATTGTTAGTTTCAGCTTTTTTGTCAAGAGAATTTCTCAACATGTAATGTTTGTCCGGTTTTAGTGGATCCATCTGTACCGATTTCAGTCCTCCCGCCAAGGTTTATCTCGACAAGCCAACCTTTGTTTTCACATTAGTGTTTTAAAAAATTGTTGTCAGAAACCGCGATGGCAGGTAAACAAATATGCTAAACGATAGCTGATGTAGCGTCGCTACTTTACTGTTTGACAGGTTGCAACAATGACAGCTCAGCAAGATGTGCGGACATCCGATCGGGTGTTGGACGGGTTTGTGTTGGTGCCTCGCTGAAGGAGAGCGCTTGTCAATCACGCAGCGGAGCCAAGAACTTCGCAGGTCTTGAGAAAACACACCTGGACTCGGTATTTTGCGTTGGATTAAAACGAAAAGGCTCCTTCTGCAGACGATCGAAGAAGCTGTCTGGGACTGTTTTGCAACGCAGTTATTTTAACCCAAAGTTGCCCTTTTCCTGAACCTAACCAGCCGGTTTTGATGTCCGAACCCCCTGGAGACGGCCGCCGCGTTACAGCGCTACACAATCGAGTTTCGTTTCTGGAGCGTTCGCGTTCAGCTTGTCCGCAGTTGGCAGCGGCGCGCATTCCCGGCATTTTCTGGCAACCGAGTTGCCATTCCCCACCTGTAGCTTGACATTTAGCCTGCAAACACAAGGCCTGTGATGATCTTCTCATCTAGCATTTGAGAAAACAAATCACATCTGTCCAAACATTAAATTTCAACATTAAACACAATCACTCGCGGGTGCGATCGGAGAGGTCTGACACTCGGTTAGTGTTGGTTAATGCCAGAATTTGGCATCAGTCGTTACTTCGAAGACTACGACCAATTCTTCTTCACTCGTGCTGTGTAAATGTACATGCATTCCCCCTCCATTCTATGGCTTTCTGTCGTGCCCGGAGCCAAAAATGTCACTTCAGGCTGCTCTGGGTTCATTATGCCATTATCTGCCGAAGGCCTCAGTCCATTTGCTGGGCAGGGAGTGTGACGGAGCCCTTTCACAGGGTCACCCCTCCTGCTGGAGGCTGGTCAGCTGAGAGGCCTGTGTGACAGAACGGAGAGAGACGGAGTGTTTGCCTCCCACTTAAGGTATTTGACACTAATCGTGATGTAGCACGAGATAGAGCTGCTTTGTAGCCACTCCATATATAATACATGAGCTTTTGCTCTGCTCCGCACTGTCTTTATTGATAATATTTCTCACAGTGTGCAGATCAGCAAGATGGATTCATTGTTTGCTGTTCTGCAAAGCAGCCAGAGCGATACGTGCACTCGGCAAACAAGCTAAATCAAGTGTAATGAGGTGTTTGTCTGTCATTTTGAGACACACACGCAGAGTCTCGGCGAGGTGCTGCTCAGACGCTACTTGATATCTCAGTGCACGAGGGGTTAATCCATCTGAAGCAAATGTTCTCATGGAGCCAAAGTATATTCCCTGGGCCTTTTCCACCCATCCATCGCCTGAAGAGAACGGCCAGCTTATTTTCTCTGCATATTAAAAACCGCCTTGAGAGGTGGCAGGCAGAGCCTCAGGAGGATGCAGATAGCAGGGGAGAAAAAGACGAGTGCAAAGAAAGAAACTCAAGGAGAGAGCAGGGTGGGGGTCTTTCTCTTTTTCCTAAATAAATGATTAACTAAATATACCCCAGCCCCCCCTGCCTCCACCCTCCATTTCTGTCCAGTTTGAAAGAGGGGGCCAGCTTTGATCTGCGGGGCCCTTTGAAATGATCTGAGGAATGAGAGCGAGAGAGACACAGAGAGTGAGAGGGAGAGAGAGAGAGAGAGAGGGAGGGATGCGAGGGAGGGGCAGGGGTAAGTAGGTGAGACGGAGACAGGAAGCGCCACACCTCTCTGCCTGTGCAGGGGAGACATCACAGGTATACATGCGGAGACAGGAGCGGTGTGGGGGGACGGAGGTTTGTGAGTTTAAGCTGGAGGATTGTGGCTGAGGTGCTGCGGAGTTGTTGTTGCGCGGCACTCGCTGGGTTAAGTGAGCTGTTTGAAGGCCTGGGTGTGGGTATGCCTTGGGATAGATTAGCTTTTCTGCATCCCCAGAGATCAATGGGGCAGCAGATGTCTCCCCCCCCACACCCACCACCCACCACCACCACCACCACCACACTCGATAGCAAATTGGGCTTTCCTTTCTCCTTGCAGGAGGTTGAAGTATTGCTGGATGTAAATCCCATATCGTAGCAGCGCGGCCATGCTCGGTGGCCCCTGTAAAAAGCACTGAGAGAGGCAAGAAGGCCCCTTGTTGCTGTCTCTCTCTTTTTTTGGATAATCAAGCAATTCTTTCCTTTATATTCACGGCTCGGCGCACCGAGTTGCTGTAGCGCCGTGAATCACATTTCCAAAGCTCACTTGACCTATTGTAAGCTTCAGTTTAATTCACATAAGCCAGATTGCATTCCTTATCAGCGGGGACATTGCAATGAAACCGTGGCACAATGGCATGTTTGTGTTTTTTCTCGGCGTACAGTAAGAGAGCAACTCTGCATGTGTTGTTCCGCGACAGTTTAAACCGAAATCCTTTGTTAATGCAGAAATGTACTGTAGCATTAAGGCCATCTGGAATGCCTGACTGCAGTGGTGGTGCAACCGGGCGCTGCTGACGACGGGTAGCCGCGCCGGCTTTGGACTGCGGATTTACAAGAGTTGTGTACTCTAAGTAGTTTGTGTGTCGGGGTGAAAACCCCACTGTCCCTACTTGAGTAAAGTAAATACGTTACACAGAAGAAGACATGTCGTCCTAGCCTCCTAGGAAATACTAGGAAGATTAGAAATACTCCTAAATATTGGGATAATCAAAAATAGGATCAAGTATCTGATTCTCTTCTCACTATAGGATTAAAATAAATGACGAAATTGAGAATTTTTATGTCAATTTATCCTGCCAGCTGCTTCCAGGTGACGTATTGCGCTTGAATAGCTGCTTGTGTGTTTGATATTTCTTTAGTATCGCTTAAAGTTGAACTTTTACTTATAATTGTCCTTGTATATTAATGTCTGACGGGGATGAAGGGTGTCAGAGTGCTGTTGGAACAAAGTAATTAAGTGCAGCGGATCAAAAGAGTTGTTCTCTCCTCCGTTCAATCACACTCGATCGTACTCGACCCCTCATCAGAGTTGTTGTCTCAATTAACTCGGTGATGTTTTTTTTCCGCGCCGGCTGCGACAGCTCGACTTTCATATTTCTGCAACAAAAAAGCTCCGGCGTGTGGTCCTATTTTCCTCCTCCTCTCCAACAATTCCTTCTTTCTGATCTCACAGTGCGAGTGAGGGAAGCGTGGGAGGGAGGCCTTCTGTCATCTCCATCGCTGTGTTGCTCTGCACTTACAAACCCATGTTCACTTATGAATGATCCAATCACATTTGAAGGATTTGGATTGAAGAACCCCCCTCCCCTCCCCTGCTCATAAGTACGCCCCAGCCACACATTGTGTTCCACTTGGAAATACGTATTATTTTGCGAGACAAAGATGCTTCAACTGCTGTTTTGCCACGACTCGCACCAAAACACATTTCCATTTTCTCCTTCCCGAGTTTGCGCTCGTGCCAGGCAGAGAACTTGATGATATCACATTATCATGCGGAAATATTTTAACACGTTTCCGATTTGTCTAATTATAGCGGCGCACAAACAGCCAACGGCCCCAAGCAGCAGTCGTGTTTCGACAAGAATTGACCGACCTGATCCAGAAATACTCTTTAAACCAGCAGCTGTGTATTTCACCCAACCGAGGCTCAATCAGGGACGCTGTCTGTCTTTTCCCGTCCTTGTTTTTGGTAAACCTTGTTTTTTTAACCGAAGCCACCTGATACTCTTAATTTTTGCAGAATGTCTGTTATTCTGCCCGAGTTTGTTTCTTCGCACTTTTATCCCCAGGAGCCCGCTGGATCCTCACTTTCATTAAAGTTGTTTGGAGAGTCTCTCAGCTTCGGTGCCTCATAAAACAAACTGCTATGATGAAAATAACTAAAAACCACACAAGCCGACGCTACTCCTCTGTTTTATTAGTACATGCACACAGAGCCAGACACACATACACAACAAAACGCTGTGTTTGTTGAGGTTCTAATGAGTCCCAGTAGCGGCGGTTTGATTTTTTTTCCCCCTCTCTCTCTCCCTCTCTCTCCCCCTCCTAATTTGACATGCTTCAATTGGGCTGGGTCCCCTCTCGCTCCGCAGACCTCAAATCCTCCACGCAGAGGCCTAATGAATCTTCTCCATGTACACAAACAAAGGACAAACAAAAAACAAAGCTGAAAACGCTCACATCCTCAAGCTTGTAATTGTCCTAAACATGTCAATCAATCACTGCAGCGCGCCGGAATCCAAAGACAAAAGACTTATTAGTCACCCATGAGAACGTCGCTGTCTTCCGATCGCCCGGCAGTGCGCCGGTGGATCGGGTTACATTTACAAGCAGCAGGAATTCTCTTCTCATTTCGCTCCCTCCTCCGTGTGAGGAACACTCACCATTATGCTTTCTGTTTAAGGTGGGTGACACGGGGAACAATGAGTCAAGTCTCGCAGGTCTCTCCGGGCTCCCCGTGTTGAGGTTTGGCCCGTAATTGAATCGGGGCTTTTGCTGCCCACAGAAGACCGTGTGAGTGAATTGTCTCAGATAGTTTATAGGGTAATAAAGTCCCTCCGCGGTAACACCTGCCAGCTGCGCTCAGCTTTGACCAAAACAGTCTATTTAATACCTCCCGCTGTGCACCTGCAGCCCACCCGGATCGCCCCGGCTCAATCAGGCAGAGCGACGCGGCCGTATCTCCGTCCCCGACTGCTGGACGCTCCCTGAAAGTTATGATGGGGGGGTAATTAAAAACTTGACTGAATTAGGCCCGGCGTTGTTGACCTCGTTTGCAGGTCGGGACGCCGTATCTCTCGCTGAAACGCAATTACCGCAGCCGTTTTCTCTTATCGGCGCCTCCTGATCTGCTTACCTCAGCCGGTGACGAGCGCGCGCTCCGGCAGACACCGAAGCCCCGCCCACATGGAGCCGGGATTCAGCAGGTCCTCATAAGTTACCTATAGGACAGGCTGAAAACACTCCGGCTGTGATGAAAGGTGAATCCAGCGACCTCACACATCACACCTCACTTTGTTTCGTTTTAATATGACCTGAGAAAAGTGATTTTTTTTGTGCGCTGTCTTCACAGTTAATTCTGCTAATTCTGGATCTGTACCAGCTTCAGCCTGGCGTCTGACTGCAGCTTCTCTGGTGAATTCAGCCAATTCCAGTGGATGGAAAGTTTTTTTTGTGCCTTGGGTTCGTCTCTGTTGGAGAAGTTTTGGGAACGGATCTCTGTGTGAGGAGCGTTTGTTTCTGGACTTACTCTTCCTTTAACAGCACTTTGCCTCTTAATCAATATCCTTGTTGAAAAGAACAGCTGAGTGGGTGAAGAGTAGGTGGATTAAAGGATGCAACTGCTGATGGCAGAGAAGCATTGTATTCATTGCAGAAAGCCTGTTTTTTTCCCTCTTTTTTTTCTTAATAAACTACAATCTGTTTCTGTAAGTCGGTAATGCGGAAATGAAGTGAAGGATGCTGCGATGAATAATTGCTAATTACATTCTGGGCCCAAATTCCACCTTTAAAAAGCCATTATTGTGCGAGCGTGCATCTTTTCCCCCTCCCTGCCTCCTTGGCCAGCTTTCGGTATTATTAAGGAATCGTGCATTAACGAGAGTCAGCAGTTTTTTTTTTCCGTGGCGCAATCTCATTACATTTACAGGGAAGGGGATGAAGAGCAACAAAAAAAAAAAAAAAAAAAAAAATTAATTGGAGGCATGCGATAGTTAGGACAGGAGCCTGGGCAAGGGCGGAATAAATCAGGGGTCCGCCTGACAGCTTTATGGCACCGGGGGAGAGAGAAGTGGTTGACTTTAATGGGGGGAGATAGAAATGTTGAGTTACTTTATTTTTTCCTCTTTCTCCCTATGACACGCACTCCACCACCACCACCACCCCCACCCTCCCTCGCAGATCCCGTCCCCTCCCCCCCCCACCCCTTCGACAGCTTACACAGCCCCTCACCCCTGAACTATTTGGACTGGCTTGATATATAGAGTTAATTCAGCCGGCTCTGTGTAATAATTCATGCGTTTCAAGCATTCAGTGTTGCGCACACACACACACACACGTGCGCACACACACACACAGAGCGTAGGGTGTGACTGTTAATTTTCTGTGCAGAGATTGCAGACACACACACGCACTCACGCACACACACCTTAAGTCCTGCCTGTCACCTACCCCTGCAAAAACTGTCCCACCCCCCCCCTCCCCTCCGTCTACCTCTCCTCCTCCCCCCTCCTTTTTCTCTCTGGTCTCATTTATTTTCCTTTTTTTTTTCCACCCTCATTTCTTTGCAAGTTAATTTGGCTGAAAAAGTGTTGCAGTATTTTCTGCTGCATCAGTTTATTCTTTAAAAAAAAGGAAACGCTCGGCTCGGTCGACGCCATCAAAAAAAAAAAAAGGCGGCTAAATCTTTCGGTGTTTTATTCGTCTTTCTTTTTTCTAAACTGGACTCTGGTTTGTGGCCCTGTGACCCTCCATCCCCAAGTTCATTAAGGTCATTCACACAAGGGGCTGTCGCCCCCTCCAATCCCACCCCCCCACCCCCGCTGACTTAAGCCTTGTGCTTTTATAATTGGGGGTGGGGTGGGGGTGGGCGCTGCCTAGTAAAGTAACCAGTGAAGTGGCTTCTGTGGGGCAATGGGGCCCTGCTCTCCATGCACTTATTTAATCTCTGTGTGTGGTTTGTATGTGTGTGTGTGTGTCTGTGTGTGTGTGTGTGTGTCCTGGGATTGTCGGGCGCTCGTGGGAGCAGATGGAAAAGGTCACACCTCAAGAGAAATTGTTTGCATTTCATACCACATGTTGTGAAGGGAAGTGGCCGAGATGCAGCAAAGCTTGACATCGTTGTCATTCACTTTGGATGAAACGAGTCTGTGGACGCGAAAGCCTTCGAAGTCAAAGGAGCAGAGCTGGAAAGGGTTTGTGTCTGACTGTTGTGCTGCTCGGATTTTTACCTGATTACAAGTCACAAAATTACAAGTACCGTCGAAAAATACTCAAAGAATATTTAGAGCAGAAGGAGGTTGTTGGTTACAACAGTTGGAAAAAGTCTAATTTATAACTGAGATTGCTGAAATAACAAAGAGAACAAGATACTCAAGTATGGAAGAAGGTTCTAAGTCTATTTTTATTGGCTACTCACACAATTCTGTTCTTTTTTGCAGCATTTATTTTCTGACTAACAAGTTAGAAAGTCACTCTTGAAAAGTTAGGTGATGTCAAAACTTTTCGATGAACATTTTTACCGTGCTTGTCATGTTCGCTGAAAAATGTTACGGCTACGAAAGAAAAAAAAGAAGCCAAATATTGACATTTTTCTCCACTGGAGACGAGACGACGTGCAGCAGGATCCGGTAAACGATGTTCACCCGATAAATGATCCACACAATTAGCTGAATAACTGAACCCTGCTAACATCATCGGATTACAGAAGAATAACAGATGAAAGCAGCTGCGGTTAGCGAGCTGCTGTGAGAGCCGCGGCGTCGACTCAATCAAGTCATGTGGAATCACGGACGCCGCTCGAGCAGAAAGGTCTGATTAACCTCAATCTGGTAGGAAAGAAAAAAAAACCCTCTCCCCCCTTTTTTTGGTGCGTCTGTGCGTGCTGCGGTCCTCCCGGACGGCCCGTCGCTCCGCACGCTCCGCTTTATCATTATTTTCCTGGAGGTCGGGGCTGTGGCAGCGTCGGGTTCGGGCGGTGTTACGAGAGGCCTTGGCTCCGACCAAGCCAGCCAAAGATAAACAGTGAAAAGCATTTTTCACCCCCGCCTCCCCTCCACCGCCCTCTCCTCCTCCCAGGCATTCAACACAACTCAGTATAAAGTTGAAGCCGTCACCTTAACTCTAACATGGAAACTCTGTGGAGCAGGAGGAGGAGGGGGGGTGGGGGGGGAGGAGGAGGAGGAGCGGCCCCCTCGACGTGGTCTGGCAGCGCTGCAGAACACATTGTTTTCATTTATTTATTTTATTTCAGTTGGCAAGGTGGAGGTGAGCCTTTTTTTCCTCCTCTTTTTTTTTATTCCAGCAGTGGGAGAGGAAAAAAAAAAGGAGGTCACATTTCCAGGCGTCACTGTGTGAGCGCGCTGATACGAGCACGGGGGGGTGGGGGTGGGGTGGGGTGGGGGGGGCTTTGTGTCAGGAGACATTTTGTGGCAGACAGGAGAGAGAACCTCGCGCGGTGACGGGGGGTGGGGGTGGGGGGGGGCTTTTCTCCTCTTTAAAAGGCGTGGCGACCCCCGCGACCCAACCGGGGTTGAAGCGGAGGCCAAGCACTAATTCTCAGGCCTGATTGAGGGGAGCGCTGATCGTCCGACAGCCTCCGACGCGACATCGGACGAACCGAGTATGAAAGCATCGGTTCATGATATCCTCCGTTTCCTTTTAGGTGTGTGTTGTTGTTGTTTGTGTCGGGGATGTCAGTTGTTGACCTGAAGCCCGAGGCGGCCAGTGTGCCTTCCATGTGAATACAATCCCATGATTCATCTTGTTTCATGGCGTTTCCTCCAGTGTTGT
The DNA here is from genome assembly GCA_032274765.1 of Malacoctenus tetranemus. Lineage (NCBI taxonomy): Eukaryota > Metazoa > Chordata > Actinopteri > Blenniiformes > Labrisomidae > Malacoctenus > Malacoctenus tetranemus. The sequence goes on along the minus strand of JAUESF010000088.1, from coordinate 8,216,756 downwards.
GTGAGGCTATGTACTGTCGCCGCCATGGACGAGCTCTCATTGAGCTGTTTCTTCACTTTCTCTCTCACACACACACACACCACATGCACCCTTTCTCCCCCCCCCTTCCATTATCATGGACTCGATGCATTTAAATTGCCTATCTAGCGCGGCACTGATATTGTACAACATTGACGGCAGTTTGTAGATAAAGCTGACGACATTATATTGATATTAATGTTTTATTGGCGTCCTTTGATGTCTTCGATTGTTGATAAAAGCGACGCGTTGATTGGTCTTTGAGAGAAGACACTAAACTGTAACAGATGGCAGCCTGGAGAGCAAAGATTGCCGCGCTGCCGTTCGGCGCACGTTACTGCCTCGCAGATAAGTTGTGGAGGGTTTTGTTGCTCATCGAGTCACACGTCATTACGTTTTTCGGGTTTCACCTTCTGTGAAGAGTTTCAGTCTGTTTTTACATAAACACAAAGGAGGTTTTTTGTCAGATTTTGGTGCAAAAGACAAAACAAGAACGTTGAAGGTGCTCGATGGAAAGAAATCAATCGATTGCTGTTATTGATAGTCAGTTCTCTGCTTCGCTATTGTTTACAGATTTGAGATTCGAAGAAAACAGAACGAAAGGATCCAGACGAGATGTTTTCAACAACAATACCAACAACCAGACTGTTCAACTGGTTAATAAGCACAGCGAGATGAGTAAACAACTCCAGGAAGATGAGTCAAAACATGAACTGGGGCAAATCTGTGAGGAGAATCGGGGGAGTCGAGAGTCTTGTTTCCCGTAAACTGCAGCTGTCTGTGGCGTCCTCCGTCGTGACCCATCTGTACGTGCAGAACGGCTCCAGTTGTTGCTTGTCATCCGCCCCCCAAATTTTTTTTTTTACTGGACCCTTGAGAGCGCAGTGTAATAACCGTATGTAGAGCTAATAGTGTGGAAGTTTCTCACAGGTGCCCTCGATTCGTTTTCCCCGCTGTTTGCAGAAAACGCTCGCTCAGCAGAAACGCGGCGGCAGCAGCAGCGCAGGGATTGCATTTGTTTGAGAAAATTACCTCACTACGGCTGCATGCTTGATGATCTCCAAAAAAAAAAACCCTCACGCGGAGCGAGGAAAAAAAAATCTCTGTGCCTCGCTGTTAAATACATATTACCAGATTTCTCCCACTTCACTGTTGAGTAGATGCAGAGATGTGCTTCATCTTTAGAGAGAGAGAGAGAGAGAGAGGGGGAGAGAGAGGGAGGGAGGGAACGCATCGGCGCTCTAATCAATTCAGGTAGGCCAGCATTATCTGTGGAGCTGCCACCAGAGCAGCGCTGTACAATAACTCAAGGCGGGCATTTGAGGAGTGTGTGAGTTTGATCCTGTGCCAGGGTGATGAATAGCTGTTTTTTCTCTTTTGTTGCCCATCAGCACTTTTATTCCGCAGTTAATCCACCGGGCCGCGCGCACACTCTCCTCACTGTAATTTTTCACCTTGCTGTGCAAGACGATGTTTGTGTATTCCCGCGTGTGTGTGCCTTTTTTCCTGCGTCGTGCCGTCAGCGGCGACTCCCGCATAAACACATACAGCTGCGTGTGCTCCACCCTGCGTGTGTGTGTGTGTGCGTGTTGGGATTGACATCTCGTGAAAAGTTAGTGAGGACTGGGAGCCATATATAACGTGTCAGTAGGAGGCGGTCGGGAGGGGGGGGGGGAAACACTTGTTACTAAGGTGTGTCAGGTGTTAAAAGGATTGTCATGTTGCTGCAGATAATGCAGCTTAGCCACTTGATTTACTACAGCGGTGGAGGCACGGGCCCCTGCCTGCACCGCCTCCTGCTGACACCCCCTTCAAAATAAAATGAAAAGAAGTTGTCTTCTCGACAGTCTCAGACAGCATTTTTCACCCTTTTTCCACCCAGAAGTGTGTTTCTTTATAAAGTCCTGCACATTAAATCAGATAAGACATGAACATGCAGTTTCCTACCGTCTCAATCTGAGACTTTCTTTCTCCTTGAGAACCATCAAGTGCTAAATACACTTGTCAGTCGAACTAAATATATGAAAACTACAATACACTGCCATGTTGCGGTGACGCTAATCACTTGTACTCCTTCTCCAGCCGATGTTTTACGCAGTATAGTTTCTCTGAGTTACATAATTTTCCCTTTTCTTTTGTTGTGGCTAATGAGAAATATGATCACAGCTCACAAATGGGCTCCAGTGTGAACAAGCAGTTATAATTAAAGATGTGTGCTGCGCCTGGAATCATTATTTTATTATGACACGAGTTTGCGCTGTGCGATCGGTTTTACTGATGCATGAAGAAAAGAAAAACGTTGGATGACGAAATATTGTCCAAGCTGCAAAAAGCAAGTTTGCAAACATGTGCTTAGTTTGCAAAGTGTTGCCTGAACGACTGTCCTGAAGTAGAAATGATGAAGTTTAATAAGTGATCTGAATGTCACCAGGTTGGTGCTTCAACTGTGGGCCGAAGGCAGTGAATCAAAAAAGGACCGTTTGATTGCTGGAGTGGCACAAAGCAGGAATTAGGTAGTTTTTAAGGACCTCAATCAAGTGAAAATGTCTCCACTCGTCAAGTTGTCCGAGGCTGCAGACGGAGGGACGCTCTGTGTAAATGAGAACAATGAAATAATGAGGTTGGCTGCAGTTTCTCACAATCAGAAAAAGCTGGACGATTACCCTCAAAACACACAAATTTACCTGATTTCTGTTTTGGACGATGAAACATTTAGTAAACGTGAGCTGTGAAATCGGCACAAGCGCCTTTTTAGAATAAGGAGTAAGAATAAGAATGTGAAGTCTGCGCTTTTACCCCCAGAAGACATGAAGGTAGTGTTGCATTCCATCCTCAGCAGGTAGTTTACATCTGTAGCACACACAGACACACACACAGACACACACACACACACACACACACACACACACACACACACACACACACACCCACGTCGATGTTTAATGAGGTGTAAGTGGAATGACCTGATATCCTGTACACAGCTTCACACCCCGACACCACCCACCTTCTTCTCTCCTCCTCTGGCTGTTCAAACCCCGATCTGATTAGGGAGCGCTAGAGAGTGGTGCAGGGGGGGTGAGGGAGTTTGCAGTGGGAGGGTGGGGGTCCTCGCGGTCATATTTTAATACAAGCCTAAGCACTCTGAGACCCTCCTCAGCCCAGGCGCTCGCCACATCTCGTGGTGGTGTTGGGGCTAGCCGTCCTCCAGAGAGCTGTTCTACATAAGGCGGACAAGGAGCACAGCTTCGCGCAAAAGCCTGCTGAGACTCTACACCATTTATCTCTCGGCTGCAAGGTTGGGCCAGTACTAATTGACTGAGCCGTGTGTGTGTGTGTGTGTGTGTGTGTGTGTGTGTGTGTGCGTGTGCGTGTGTGTGCGTGCGTGCGTGTGCACGTGTGTGTGTGTCAGTCCTGGTCCCTTGAAGCAAGGCACATTAGTAGAGCCTGAGATGATAGGATGTGGTAAAGAGAGGGAGGAAAAGTAAAAGAAAGAGTATGAGAGTGAGAGCGAGCGAGAGAGAGAGAGAGAGGGAGGCCAACCTTGTATTGCAAACCCATCAGAGAGGGAGGGGGGGGAGGGGGCTCAGATGAAAAGCTTTCCTGTAAACTCAGTTATTGGCTCCGGCTCTCCAAAAATACAGCCAGTAAAAGGAGCCAGGCTGCAGAGAAACCGCACAGCTGATGCTGGCTTCAGAACAGGAGTCCTATCTGATACGCCCTCCTTTTGTACTCCTGAACATCACCGGTGTCAGCGCTGATCAAACCTGCACTCAGAACGTGAAGAAATGTGGCATGACATGAAGGGAGACGCAAGGGAAAGCAAGTCGTACGCAAACATAGTTCAATGAGTTAATGAAAGACAAGTGCAGTTTAGAGGATTAGACTTGAACACGATGCTTCTTTGAAATTGTGGGCATTTACAAACTTGAGTGAACCGATTGACGAACCTCCGACCAACCTGTTGCGAAACGCGATGGCGTTAATCCTCTCAGTGCGAGACTGTATGTTACATAGTTTGGTTAAATTACTGTTCTCGCTTAGCGTCACTTGAGTCGAACACAGTAATCTGCTTGAAACACTTTCGCAATTAAGTGCTTGAACGTCCACATTTCACAGGAGAGCAGGCGATACACGCATGAGCCACACGCAGCGTGTGTCGAGAAAATAAAGCCCCTTCCTTCAAAATAAAAGGAGGTTTTTTTATGTCATTCAGAGAGAGTCATGCATGCGTCACTGCAGTTATTGGGTTAAATAGCCTGAATTAAGCCCTGTGCTTTACTGTGAATGTGTGGTAATAATTTTACAATTTGCTCTGAATTAGTGTGACGAACCTGCAGGTTTGTTTAAACTTTGTCGGCGCTTTTTTGCGTATTTCTTACCCGGTGGGAATTTTCTTTTAAGTGGTGCCGTCACGATCCCATATCGCAACAATTAACTTTCCTCAGAATTGATGGCCAGAACTTACAAGAATAAGACAAACTCAAATTATCCATAAGTGTTCCCTGTGTGAATCCCCCGCTTGTTTATTTAGGCTCTCTCTCTCTCTCTCTCTCTCTCTCTCTCTCTCTCTCTCTCTCTCTCTCTCCGTGTTCTTCTCGTTGCTCTGCTCTGGACTTTATCAACACGTTGTTTGACTTGGCCTCCTCCCAATGTAAGCCCGAGTGCGGCGCGGAGTTGGCTGTCTCACCGTCCGCAGGGAGAGGGCTGAGCGATGTATGTGTGTGTTCATGGGCACATTTTGGGAGGAGGGGGGGAGCTTTGTGTGTGAGTGTGTGTGTGGAAGCACCTCGTTCTCCTGGACCAGGAAGCTCTGAATCATGCTGGCTCTTCCTGGAAGGACCCGGAGGGAGCCGGGCTGAGCCGGCTGGACTCAGGCAGGCCGTCTGAGCCGGGGTCTGGCCTCTCGCTGACACCAAGCTGGTGGCGAGCGCGGTTCTTACCTCACTCTCGCAAGGCAGGCCACGCCTACCCTCTGCTCACCAGGTTGGCACGCCGCAGGCGCTTTTCCTGTACTGGGAAGTGTTTTTCAGCGCTGACTTTTGGCGGTGGCTTGCACTGATAACCCCAGCATGTGGAGCCGGGAGGAACAAGACTTCATTGATCCGGTGGAAATAGCACAGTGGCTGCTTGGATTTGAAGACTCTCCTTTGGGTGCTGAAATTTGCATTATTGATACCGCCGGTTCAAGGAAAGGCGTTTAGCTTTAGCATGCTTTAGCAGGCTAAATATAACCGTGCCAAGCTGTCACCTGCCCACGCTGTCACAGGCCTCGTTCAGTTCATGGAAATCACACTCTCCGCTGCCCGAGGTGCCGAGCATCGAGGCATGTAAGTTGATATTAATAGTAGAGCCGGCTCGGTGCTGCAGGGTGTCCGCACCTTCCTGTTTTCTCTTTCTTTGTTTTGGCCCCGCGCTGACAGAGTTACCTCTGGAGGAACTCCAGCATCCGAGAGGGGAAAAATGGACTCCATTGTTCAAATGGGGCTCCGGTGGAAAGAAAGCAGAGGCCTTTTTTCCTTTTTTTTTTGGAAGAAAATAACAAGAGGTAATAATGGTCTGCGATATCAATAGTATAAACAAACTTGTCATTGAGACTCCTGTTTGTTGTTTCTCAGGAAAATGGAGAGGTCGGAGGTGTTTTCGCCTCCCCGGGTGAGAGTGTGGAGTCTCGGATCGAAGTTTAGCTCGCTTTGAGGAGGGTTTTTTTTTTTTTCTTCTCTCTCTCATTCCTGAGTCTCTGAAGAGGCCTGCTGAGCTCCGGCGTCTGATAGGAATCAGCTGTAAGAGCGATGGATATTGCCGAGCATATTCCTGCTCCACGCTTGTCAGATAACTTTAAATGTTGTCTCCTCGCACCGTTTTCCTGTCAGCCTCCACGGGGAAATTAAGTCAGGAGAAGGAACTGCAGAAGTTAGTCTTGAAAGTGGCGGGGGGGTGGGGGGGGGGCAGTTTCGCTGTTTCAAAAGGCTTGGCGAGGGGTTTCCCTCAGAAGTCGCAGTGAGACATTAAATCGAAACTTTGAAAAAAAAAAGGGGGGGGGGGCATCAGCTGGGACGGAGAAAAGATGAATAGGCACTCCAGAGCCACTGTGCGTTTGACAGCTCATTGAAAGATTGTATCTGAAGCGTTCCCAAACAAGACATCGTTTTGTAGCTCGCTGAAAAAAGTCAGATCTAAATCTGTCCAGCAGCACTTTCAGAACTGACGAGATCAGCTGACCTCTGCTGAACTCGTTTGTCATCAACAATAAATGAAGACGCTGTTTCTCAACATCGTCCCGACATCCGAGTTCATCCCGTCATAGGATTGATGAAATCTCCGAGGTTTTGGTGGTCTCTCTCTCTTTTTTTTAAAAGCCACATGCTGAAAAATCTGCTTCGATTGGCTATAGAAATTCGTCGTACAGTACGAGGATTTATAGTTACATCATACAACTCAGAGATCAAAATCTGACGACTGTTCCCGTCTAATCCTACCTCGTTTTAATCCTCACAGATTTACACTACAAGTCACATTATTTTATGTTAAAAACCACAGCAGCTGTCGAAGATTTTTCGACATAATTACTAAACAAACATTGAAATCATGTCAAAGTAGAAACCCCCCCCCCCTCCATAAAAACAACCCGGAGGACATGTCTCTGCCAAGCCTGAACAGCCCCTCTACATTTGTTTTTCTATTAGAAAATATTCACAAGTTTGTAATCTGGAGCTGCATCAAAATCAACACAGTGATAAACAATCGTTTGGATCCATGTGCCAGATTCTGTTGTTGTTTGACTGAACTAAGTGCATCAGCTCATGGGAGAAAAATATCAATGATATTTTTGTACTCCCTAAAAAAAACAAAAGAAGAAGAAGAAACACTGTTGTGGATTTGTGTTGTGTTGTGGATTATCAACCCGCCAAAGCTCCGGTGACGCCGACGCCCCTCCGAAACTTTCTCTCCGTCACAATGAGGAGAAACGGAGCGATCCAAGCGAACGTTTTCCACCGCACGCGGACTTAAAAATAAACATTTGATTGCGGCATGAGTCATCAGACATTTGACACCATTTTTACAGGAATAGAAGAGGATTAGGTTGAATGTGGAAACACTTGAGAAACATTCGAGTCGCATCGAGAGAAAAATGAACAGTTTGACTGAAGTGACGGGAGACAAAAACAAATCAAATGTATTCTTTATTTCATCGATTCTTTAGCATGCTGGATGCTTTTATAGTGTCGAGCTTTACAATTGAGGCTGAGCAAAATCCAGTGAGTGTTTGAATGATCTCACCGTCAGTTTGTTAATGTTGCTAATTTGTTGACGGACCGCGGTGGTCAGCTTGTAATGCCTGAATGTCTGTCAAAAGGCCAGAGGAGCTCAGGCGCTCCCTCCGCTGTAATGTTTCCCTTCCCCGAGGATCCGAGGACGGCTAGGTGTAAAAATACAGCTAATCCCTGTTATGGTTTGGATGTGGATTGAAAACATGTTGAGTATGGATTTTCTGGATTTATCCATCACTCAAATGTTTCATTGAGAAAATCCTGGATAAATGAATCCTGACATGTGTGGAAACATAATGCGGTTGGATATAGAGGAGGCAGAACCTGCCCTGTGAAGCATCCCAATGAGAGAGAGGTTCCCCCCTCCCCTCCCCCCTTCGAGCGGCGAGGCCCGGGGGCTTCACTCCCTCCTTCTTCCCATCCTTAGAAAGCAATGCCTTGCGAGAGCGGACCCCAAGGCTTAATGTCAGCAAATTAATTATGGATCCACCCAATTAGTTCACAAACTGCGCTGCGTTCGAAGGGAGAAAAACACCCCCCCCTTAAAAAAAAAACAATGATGTCTCTCTCTTCAGTTTTTGGCCCCACCGTGTTGCGACGGGCGACACGCAGCGGGCAGGTAGCCTGACCTTTTTAATTATTCAATCCCTCAAACTCATCCACCGACACTCTGAGCCGTCGCAGCTCCAGTTTTTTTTTTTAGGCTTTTTGATCACGATTCAATCCGAACATGTTTCACCCTCAATAAAAGGCTCTATAGATCTCTGCACGTTGATCCAAGCGTACACAAGAGATCCTGTCACTGCGGTCGCTCGCCTGACTGAGGCCGCCGCCCAAAGGGAGACAAATTTAGGTGAGTTAACTGAAGGTATTTTCTCGTGGAGCATTTAGACCGAAAACCTTTGGAAAAGAGGCCCCGGAGAGGATCAATCCGGAAACACACCCCTGTGTTTTTACTGAAAACAATTAGGCAGTGACGCCACCACCCCACCTCTACGTTACACTACATGCTGATTGGCTGTTTGCCATGAATAATCTAATAATTGGATCCATCAAAGTTTCACAAACAAGACTCATATTATCTGTGTGTGTGCACAAACAACACGAGTACCTTTTGCTGCACTTGCTTGTGATATCTATTGGAATTGATGGCTCGTGATTCAGAGACATGATACAGATGTTGTTGACTCATTTCCAGTCACAGTCTGCCTCAGCAGTCACCCAAAGTCACTTCTGCTCTCTTGTTTTGTATCCATTGTGCTCCACTCAGCAACCCCCCCCCCCCCAGTAGGCAGCGCCCCTCCCCCACCCTTCCCCCACCCTCGGCGCGCCACGCCTGGGACAGTGATCCCTGTGTGCTGCTGACATTGAGCAGAGTTTGAGGGCTGCGATTGTGCTCGCAGCCGGCCCATCCTTTGGAGACGGAGCTGGCTGTCACAGATATGGATTGCCACGTTTAACGCCTCGGCCCCTCGCGCGCGCAAATGTTTCTCTTTAGGTGGGGCCCGTTGGCCACGCGCGCGCGCGGGGGGAGAGTTTTATCGATCATCTGACTTTTAATGCCTCCTAAATATTAAGATTCATGTATATGACCTTTGTGTGTTGGATCGGGTGTGCAAAATCCCCACCTAAATGCCATTTTTCAGGCCCCGCTGGCTGCGCCACCAGCTTTGTTTCAGTTTCTCCGCTGTGCTGTGGAGAAACGGTGTCCTATTTCATCTTGGGGTTGTTTCCCCCCCCCCCCTTTTTTTTTCTTGAACAAAACAGCGGGGATTACGTTTGTATTGAAAGTAATGGAGGAAGTTTTAGGAGCGTTCTTGTAGTCGTTGGCAAACTGTGTCAACAGAGAAAGAAAGGGGGCAAGAATTTGGGAAGGTCGGCGCTCTGTGCGGCGCGTTTTTTTTGTGAGCGCTCGCTCCCTTTCTCCCCACTTTCCACCCTCTCTGTCACTCTCACTCTTCATGTCACACACACACACACACACACACACACACACACACACACACACACACACACACACACACACACACACACAC
>JAUESF010000088.1:8183589-8203063 GCA_032274765.1 Malacoctenus tetranemus | reverse complement strand
TCCATCTCACTGCTGTTGCACCTTCCTCAGTCCTCGAGGTTTTTTTTTTTTGCCTCCAGCAGTTCGCAGTTTTCCTCCGAACCCGGATTTAATTGTTCGATAATGCAGTCGCTTACTCCCACCGCAAGATGCATCATGTATATGCCAGACCACAGCTGATTTTAAAGCCAGCTCGCCCATGTGTGCACAGATGGGCACAAAGTACATTTGATATTCAAGCCGCGTGGGCGCTGGATGGGAGAAAAGCGGCATCTGCATCAGTCAGAAACTCGCGAAGACACTTGCACTGTGCTTGGCGCCGCTCCGCGCCAGGTGCGAGGTGGGGCCCGAGATCATCCCGGCGAAGAAAGAAAAAAAAAAAAGAGTCGGCCGGAACTCAACAGAACACGATCGCATCGTCATGCCGCCTCGGAGGCTCGGTGATAAAAGCGGTTGAGTTTGGCTGCACAGGTGGATCATTTATTGGTGGAAATCCTTCCTGATTAGGAGCAGTCTCCATCCAGCTGCTGAGCGAGACAGCTGAGGTAGTTAGTCATTCCTGGGGGAACAACAGTTTGTCTGCTCTGCCGGGCATGAGCTCAAAGCCCACAGGAGACGCGCAGAGCGACGGTAACAGGTGTTGCTGTGATGCATGCGGAGCGACTTCACGGCGAGCTTACCTGCCGAACGCTCCTTCCTCACAAACGTGCGCTTTGTGCGCGCGACGCCTCCAGATGGCCATCATATAGGATCAGTGAATCAGCCCTCTGGTGGCCGACGTGGGGGCTCTTACAAAAAAAAAAACTAAACAAAACAAAAAAAGACAGCTTGTGATTTGTGATTTGTTCACGAGCCAATGACCAGGCAGAGTTGTCCCACTGATCGCATGTCGCGGCGTGATAAGGCTGCCATGGTGATTGTCTCGGCGCGAGGAGAGAAAAAAAACGCGAGCATTCCGCTTTTTTGGTTTCACGCGCAGGTAAAAAAAAAACAACAAATCCTCGCAGGGCTTATTTCGCGACTGTTGGGAGTAACTCATCTTAATCCAGGTTCACACTTCAACCGCGCGCGCGCTTGGCAAGCAGACGCGGAGCAGATGAAGCCGTGATTCGTGCCGTCTCTCCTCAATCTCTTTCAAGTGAAAAATCTGGAACGTCCTCTTTGGGAAACGTCTGCTGAGACGGCACTCCGTCTCTGCTCTGTCCAACAGAGCCCTCGCCTTTGTTCCTATTGTTTTCCCAACATTAGAATACAACTCTTGTCATCCAAGACGCTTCTCCCAACCCTGTTCAAGGTGTAAAATGTATTTTTTTTATAGTATCATAGCATTGCCAGAAATGTTAATTCTAGCTGTTTTATATTAGTATTTATGGCAGCGGGATCACTAATGCAGTATCTTAGAAAACCCTGTGGCTAGATGACAGGGCTGATTAAGCCATTAAAATCCTTGATATGTATTTAGCATAATCTGGCCTGTCTGCAAATAAGAAGGCAGCGCGCTGGTTGCGAATGTTTTTTTATCAAAAGCTGCTAGTTAGCTCAATCAAAGCAGCTGCTGGGAAGCATCCGCTTTAATTCAGCATTATGAGGAATGGAGAGAGAGAGAGAGAGAGAGAGAGAGCGAGAGAGAGAGAGGCATTCAGTCCCTCTGACTGTCTCTCCGTCTCTTGTTGTCTCTCTATCCGGGACGGGGAGATTACTTTCTGTCACCTGAAGAGACGAGCAGTGATCTGCCATGGCCCGTGTTTCCCCCTCAGCCTCCAGTCCTTTCATGTTCGCTGCTTTAATTCGAGCTGAACCGCTGTTTATCATTCTGCAGCAACTGGGCCGAGACGCTGGGAGGGAGGACACTTCTGCTCTCCCCCTCCATTTCTTTTCTTTTTTTCACCCCCTTTTGCTGAGATTGTTGTTTTGCTTGTTGACTGCAGTCCTCGCTTCCCTCTGGGTTAGATTAGCGCCTCTCTAATCTAGTCAGATAATGTTTTAATCAACTTCTGCATTTTACTCGCGTTGTGTAGCACAATGACACTTTATGGGCTTATAATTAAAAGTATCATTTATCCGCATTGCTTTCTGAACGGAACACAAGTCATTCTGTCGATTTAGAATTGAAGTTAAATCCATACTCTGTGAACTTTGGCAAACTTGCATTCAGCTCTGAGGAATAAATATTACAATATAATCGCATATTGTTGGGCGTATTAGGCCGCCTGCTGCTCGCTTTTAAGCTGTTGTTTTTCTGGCATTCCTTCATCAAGTAGGAAAAATCTACTTGTTTATTGCCGCATGTTTGATGCTTGCTTATTTTATAATCTCATATTAAACGGGATCGTTATTTCGAAGATTGTTTCATACACTGCCAGGCCCGACTTCTCCTGCAGCACTCAGCGCTGTAAACACAGTCGGTTCGTTTTTAGTGTCGACGCTGAAAGAAAGATGGAAGTTTCAAGCGCTTCGCACCGGTTGGCTGAAAACGCTGTCCTCAGGACCGAGTCGCCAATCAGGCTCGATAGAACCGAGCCGTCGCCCGGCTTTCTGTAGGTGTTGTTCCTACAGAACAACAATAAAGACGCCCAAGTCATTATGATGACGAGGAAAACGACCACAGTCTCCTGTGTACATGAAACATATCGTGACAGAGGATGCACTGCAGTTAGAAAACAATGCATTAACACCACAGGAGATCTAATTGGACGCGATGCTCGATCAGAGTTAAGTGAGTGTTTATCTCCGGCTCTATCTTTGTGTATACCTCAGACGTCAGGTGTTCATATTGTTTCATTTAACTAAACTCTACGTCTTTTTTTTTTCATCTGTGGCACATCGGCAAATTACATTTCATGTTGTCTCCTTTTTCCCCTCTCTCTCTCTCTCTCTCTCTCGTATTCTCCTTCCCTCCCTCTTCTCTCACTCAGCTGCACACTCCTCGTCTCTCCAAAAAGCAAGCGGGCTGTCGTCTCTCCCTTCTGTCTGCCCCATCTGTGATGCAGTATGGGCCACTGGCTTGATAATGATAGGCAGGCGGAGCACGAAAGCCGAGATGGAACGAACCAAGCCGCTAAAATGGAAGACAAAACTCTAATCAGTTGCTTCAGCAAGTCTGCGCGAGGTCCTGCCCTGTAGCGGCTCTCGCTCTGCCCCGGCGTTCCTCCCGACCATGCGAATGTGACACGCCGCGCCGTGCACACGCAGAGCGCCGAGGTGGTAAAGAGGCGGAGGACGGTGTCTCGATAGCACAGCAGATGTAAACCCTCCGAAAGCCGTCGCATCAGAATTGGTACCATGTGTTTTTCTCTCCACCTCGCCCCTCCCTCCACCCCACCCCCACCCCCCACCACCACCACCCTGTCCTCGCGTTGAGAGTGAGAAAAAAGGCCCAGAGGCTCGTTAAAACATTAATATACTGTACAATCACAGTAATTGAGTAGAATTTTCAAGTTCTTCCAGTCATGGTTTTAATTTATGAAGTCCCCATGAAAGTTTAATGGATCAGCAGTTGTAGAGTCGCAGCTATCTAAATCATTCGGCGGCTATCTCTGCCCGCGCTGGCTGCCAAGTCCTGCCGTTAGCGTCCTGTGCCCTAGAAAGATGGCCAGATTGCTCCAAAGGCATGACTGTTGCTGGACGTCTGTTCAACACATTGTACCTAGAGGTCTTTCTCAGAGCGCGGCGGCTGGCTGCGAGCGAGCAGGCCGGGGCGCTGGCATCGGGTTTTTTTAATGCCGCTCACCAAATATCCAGTGTGTAGCATGGGAGCTTTCTTTTATTGTATTATTCATGCTAGCAAATACAGAATCCCTGTTGCTTGATGAGTGTTGTATAGCGTGCTCACTTAATTATGGAGCAGCTCTCAGGAGAGGCATGTCAGCGAGTGTAGACAAGATGAATTTGGTAGCCCAGCTTCGGCGGCTTATGAATTGTGGGAAATGCCGCAATTTGCGTGGTGGGAGATATGATATGCCCCGTCCTCGTTTCGGTTTTAGCAACACGAGCCCGGCCGTTTCTTTGAGATGTTTATTATTGTTATTAATATTTTGTCAGGAAGCGGGGCGCTGAGTGACACACGGCCCTGGAAGGGGCTTATTAAAAGAAGTTATTGTCTGCGCTCGCCGCGGAGAGATGCAACGCGGTGATTAATGGTGTGTTTTACGGTTGACAAAAAAAAAAAAAATAGCGGCGGCGCGGGGAGACTCAGACCTGGGAGGACAGCGAGCGCCGAGAAATCACGGCGAGGAAATTGCTACGTATGCTTTACCTCTAATGAAGGGAAGCATTCGTCAGATGTGCATCATCCTGGAGCCACAGAGGAGGAGGAGGGAGGGAGGAGGGAGGAAGGGGGGATGGGGATAAAACTTATTTTAGTTTGACCTACTTAACGTTTCCAGTTTGGATGTTCCACAATTTAAAAAAAAAAAAGTCTGTTTATTGTTTTCAATATTAAATCACGGTTGCGTCACTCTTGCCAGGAGAGAAGTTGGTTTCCGTGTCGTCTGACAGGTAGCGGGGACAACACAAAGCAGCGTGGTGCTACACAAGCCGCTCGTCAGTCCTAAACTGTATTAAATTTAGCTCGTCTCGGTCACGCTGTCTCAGCATCTTAGCTTCAGGAGCACCCCGAGGAAGTCGCTAAAGACTTGTAGCAAAAAAAAAAAGGGGAAAGAAAGCTATTCTTCGGAGTCCCAGTTGCCTGTTTTGGACAGATGTAGCAGATAGAAATCGGCGCGTAGCCATCGGCTTGTCATAGTCCAGTCGGTCATATCCCCCTTCCTCTGCCGCTCTGTCCAATCTCGCGTCGTCTGTCTTGGAAGGTGAAGTCAAAACTGGCAGCCTCGCAGCGTTATCTGCCCTCCCCCCACCCCCCCATCACACACTTATCAAAGCTCCCTTCTTCTCCTCCTGCCACTGTTTACATTGCTCTTGTCACGGCGAGTAAACACTGGCAGTTATCTCTCCGATGGTACCATCTCAGATAAGCTGCGAATGCTCCGCTGCACATCTGGTGTGTGTCACAGCAAAAGTGCAAGTTCTGGGCGAGGAAATAAAGCTCGGCTGAATGTGCCGTTCACACTGATTGATTCAGCAGGAAACAAAAACATTGCAAGTATTAGTTCGTGCAAAGTCTGCAGAGAAACTTTATCGCCGGGAGGTGACAAACGCTCCGCACCATGTGACCCCCAAATGACACCGCGCTAGACGCAGCCAGGACACAACAAACCCAGATGAAGTGTTTTGTATTGCAGTTGTCAAACAAACACGTCCTCCCCCTCTTTAAGAAGCCTTTAGAAACCTCGCAGCAGCCTCATGATTTGCTTTTAAGAACATTTCTTTTGCTTTATGTTTCCCCTCCGGCCTGGACAGAAAGCGTTGTGAAATTACCAGCGTGGACACTGAAAAGACGCTTAAAATATGTAAATGTAATCAGTTTAAATTCATACCTCAATATGATCAGAGCACAAGAGCGTGTTTACGCTTGGTATTAAAGGGCCCAATGCAATTTGCTGATTGACTGAATGCATGATTTACAGGAAATTAGCAGTTCTGACAACCGAATAATCACAGAGAGCACCTTTGAAAATTTAGGCTTTTCTTCTTCTCTCTGCTTCTCGTCTGCTCATATTTTGGGCTTTTGAAGGAGCCGGTCAAAGAAATCAGTTTGGAAATGGACGGTCAGTCGAGCTGTGTACTGGGAGAGGAATAAACAAAGACTCTCAGTACATTGTGAAGCTATTACGTGACTTTTTAGGACACTGACTGGTCCTCGGTCTTCACAGTTTTGCATGTATTGGCGTTTACATGCGTGTAGTCGTCTGTAAGTGGGTCTGTAATCGTCCAGTAGAGGAGGCTGTGCATGAGTAAACAGGAGCTTCTCCCGTCCTCCCTCGAGCGGCCATCAGATTAAATGTGACCCTCAGCAGTACTTCTCTGACTGGACTTCACAGCCCCCCCACTACCCCTCCCCCTCTTGTCTCCGGGGTTACACTACATGCCGGTCCCCAACCTCCACCGGTCCCTCTGGGAGGATCCATTTGTGCCCGGAGGGACAGCGGCTCCAGGCCAGCCGAGAGGTGAGGAGTGAGCACCATAAACAGAGGAGCTTTACACTCTATAAACACATTCAGGGGCCCCGGCCGCGTGCTGGCTGCGTATGCTATCTAGTTCATGTGATGTCACAGGGGGCAGTGGATTTAAGCAGGTTTTAGTTCGATGCTAATCCCCTTGTGGCAACCGCAGTGGACGGGAGGACTGTTCCTGCCAACGGCCTGCATCCACCCCCATTGGATTAGAGCGTCTCGTCCCCTCCTCCATCCAGTTGCCATTGTCCACCATGTGTTTTTCACCCCAATTTCTTACGCACAGTCTTAGTCAGGAATGTAGCCATGATGCCCGTCACAAGCACGAGCCCTGCTGTATGTAGGATGGAGTAGAGCTGCGCCCTAAAGGTGTGTTACATTTATGTGTGCGTGTGTGTGCGTGTGTGTGTAGTGTTTCTATGTGTTTGTCTCGATGTACCTCTCTCCGCGTGTATTTCTAATGTTTCCAGGGCTGAATTATTTAGATAGGCTGCCAGAAGGGAGCTACATGATAGCGCAGACTTAAGAGTGAAGGGAGGGGGGGGGCCTACAGCTGCTGATCAGGTCTAAGGGTACCTTCTGCCTCACCTTTTCTTCTGTCCCCTCCATTCCTCCTTTTTGATTGGGGCTGAGTGTAACTGGAGAGTTGAAACGCTACACCCGGCTCTATTTTCCGCTTTTAGAGCTGTCCTCTTTATTGTCTTCACTGATGCCTAACTCAAGCGAGCAGTCGCACTTTGCCGGCTCTCAGGGCCAGCGGGGTCCCGAATGGAGTGAAGGTCAGACCGACAGGCCCGCCAGCCGCTGTCACTTCTGCGGCACCCTCGCCGGGCGAAGGAGCTCGCTGCCGCCGGAGCGGAGCGGCGTCGAGGAGTGGTTCGAGAGCTACCTCAGCCGCGGCGACAAGCAGGACCCCTTCCTGCAGCTTTCCAAGCCCGCGCAGCCCGACTGGCATGGCCAGCAGCTGCTGCTGAGGAAGAAGTCCGTGCCCGATCTGAGCGGCAGCCTCTACCTCAGGCAAGTGATGGCGGGCCGGGCCTCGGCGCCACCTCAGGATTACTTCCTGGCAGATGCCACCTTATCCGGTCAGCCGCCCGAGGAGTCGGGGTTTTACCGGGATAACCAGCACTTGTTCAACAGATCGCATTATGGACCCGGTGTGAGGCCTACCTGGGATCAAGGACAGGCGCGGGCCACACCTTCCCTGCTGGCCTCGGCTTCCACACCCACGCCCGCCCCTCCGCCCCCTCCGCCGCCTCCCCCGCCTCCTCCGCCGCCTCCTCCCCCTCCCCCCCTTCACGAGCTGAGCCGTTTGTACCGGGAAACTCTGGGATCTAAGATGATCCCAGACGCGCAGCGTATTGGTGGCAGATCTCCTTCTCCGGCCGTGTACGGGGTCCAGCCCCCTCTCGCTCTCTACGCCGCGGAAGCCCCGTCCCTCTCCGCCCGTCAGGCCTACAGCAGCCTGTCCCTGGAACAGCGCCAGCCAGCTGCCATCGGTTCAGTGGGGGACCCAGCTTCTCAGGGAATGGACGGAGCGCTCCCCCGGGCTTACGGAGCCGTGGCCTCCCAGAGGCTGCCCTATGATCCCAGCTATGACCCCAGCTCCTCCATGGTGGCAGCCACAGCTGGAATGGCCTCCAGCCTCCCCCCTCAACACCCCAGCGCTGCGGACCCTAAAAGGATGGTGGACCCTACTTTTCTGGCTTTTCTGCGAGCGGAGGGCTTGGCTGAGAGCACGATTACTCTGCTGCTGCAGCATGGCTTCGATTCCACCGCCACGCTGGGAATGATGGAGGACCACGATGTCCGCTCTGTAGCCCCCAACTTAGCCCAGGCCCGCGTTCTATCCCGTGTGCTGCTGAGTTGCAAAACAGGCGGGGCGGCAACACGCACCAGATCCAACAGCTTCAGCCACCGCAATGACCTCTACATGCAGCCGCAGGGCTTGACGATGGACCCCAGCCTAATGCAGCAGCCTCCCACCACCATCCAGACTGTGTCCCCCAGGATGGGGGAGTTTCTTGGCAGAAGACCGAGCAGCGCGCCTTCCCAGCATCTCCTGGAGACCACCAGCTACCTGGGGGCGCGCCCCGTGGCTACTGGGAATTTTCCAGTCAGTCCTGGAGGATATAGCAGCGCTGTGACTCAGGGAAGACAATTCCCCATGTACAATGCCCACACCGGCCTCTCCATGTCTGCTCTTGGACAGCAGCCTCCACCGGCTCCAGGCACCCCTGGAGCAGCGCCAAAGACCTTCTCTGGCTCCTACTCCCCCATGGAGCTGATGAAGAGGGCCCCCAACCTTCCCCCAGCGTCACCTGTAGCCGCGGCGAGCCCTCTCCACAGCCCGCAGCTCCTCCGGAAAGGCATCAGCGCTGCCCCCGAAAGCACCATCGTACCCGTCAGTACCTCCGCCACTCTGCAAGCCCAAAATCTTAACAACACCAAGCTGGTAGGACGTCGCACTGGCCCGCCTGTCATAGTCTCCACCATGGCCACAACGCCCGACACAAGTAAAGTCATATTTGAACTTTCTCAGTGATTCTCTCTCTCTCTCTCTCTCTCTCGCTCTATTTCGTCTCCTTATTGCTGAATAATAGTTGGAGGTTGGCTGTAATTTGCTTCATCTGCTTGTGTTTTGTTTGAGATTAGAAGCACAGTGGCACATCTCTATGTCTCTCTATGCGTCTCACTACATGAGAGATATTTGGCGCACGACGTCAACAACAACACACACACACACACACGTACACACAGGCGGTGTTTTTGAATGGAGGAGTAGCATATAAGATGCATCTGACAAGTTAAGCTGCTTTGCTCAGAGAGGTGTTTTTCTTCTTCTTAAAATTACGCAACTATTTATACATGTATTGCAGCAGAGTTGTGTCATTTGCCGGAGGGGATCCTGTCTCATCATCAAGTTGAAACATTTCTTGTGAGCAGTACTCCTGTTATTGAGGTCAACGGGGGTTTTTTTTTTTTTGGTCTTTTCTTTCACTTTTTAGCCTTGTTGGTCAGAATATTTGTTTTTTGCAGCTTTGTTGCAGCACGGCCCTGTTATTTCGCTTCATCCTGGACTTTGTTTCGATCGCTTTTTTTGCCGTGAAAGTTTAATTCTCTGAGCGAGCCCTCGCAAAGCATTTGAAGGATGTTTTTTTACCAGCTAATGTGCATCTGTGTTAGCAGACAGAGCGAGTAGAGTGTCGCTAAAACACACAGAATATCCAGCTTGTGTTTAGTATGTGAAAGGTTATTTCTTTAATGCAGAGTTGCTGTCATTCTATTTTACACCGCACTCTCTTCTAATCGCAGGCTTAACTGCCTCAAATCCAATTACGCTAATTGGATGTATGCTTGTGTAGACTATAATAGGTAGCTGTTTTTATAGACACTATCCCTGAAATTTCTGGTTTCAGCTCAGCACAGCTGAAAGATGGTTGATTTGTGGCTCCGCTGGGCTAATGGATAAACTCAAATTAACCCGCCTTAAACGTCCAAAGTGAATTTGAAGCGAATTGCTCTCTGCTCTTTTCGCTCGGCCACGCGTTGCCACCGGTGTTAAGCATTCAAATCTTTGTTCGCACAGAATTTATTAGGTTTGCTTTAGAATTCAATTAGGGCTTTTTTGTTAGTTGTGAGCTTCTGAATAAAGGCTTCAGAGCTCTTAGAGAGCTTTAACGAGAGAGGAGTTTGTCTATTATCATGTTTGACAGTTTTAACCGTAAACTGTGGATAATGCATTCAGCATCGTTACATTGATTTTTATTTGTGATACTCATTTGTCTCAAACAATAGATCGGGACTTTAGTTCACAGCTTGACTGTGAGAGTAAATTCACCAGAGATCATTTTTATACATACACGCCTTTGATTTCTCCTTCCAACAGCTCAATATATGCTTTCCTTCAGATGAGAGCTGATGAGCGAAGGGAGAATGAAGTCTTTTAACCTTGTTTTCATGCCACATAACCCTGTATTTTAGCCTGCCTCTCTAATAGGCCTGTGGGCTGCTGCACTTGTTACTGAGTAATGACTTCGATGAAGTGCCATCTCTGTCAGCGTTATCAAGGAAAAGAGGAAGCGAAGTGCAAGATCCAGAGGAGAGGGTGGGGGGGTGGGGGGTGGGAGAGAGACTTGTGGGGGGAGGTGAAGTGGGGGAAGGTTCCTGTTTGAGCTTTGGGGAAACGCATACTTCCTACCAAGGTCACGGTAGCACAACACCCCCCCCCCACCCCCCACCTCCCCCCTTACCACCCCTGTTCAGTGTAATACTTTTAACACAACAAACTCATTTGCATGTAGCTGACATTTGTTGCTTCAGTAACTTCATACGATAATGGGCAGCCCGAGCTGACGATCGGAAAGCATACTTCTTAATTGTGTGTTGCTAGGCAACGTAGGTCTCGGTGGTAATCAGAGATAGATAATCTTCACGTTTAAGGAAAGAGGAAAAGTGGAGCTCTGCATGCAGCGATGCACATTTATTTTTTTTGCACTTGTTACTCTTTTTTTTTTTTTTTTTTTTTCTTTTACAGCTTGGAGCAGGAGAAAATTGAGTGAAAATAATAAGATGTTGCAGGGCCACTTAATGAAAACATCTCTTTTACTTGCCTGCCAACCCCACCCCCTCCCTGCAGCGCCGCGTACGTCTCAAGAAATTGCCTCTCATTTTTGCGCGAGGGCTCCAGTACATCTGTGAAGAGCCTTTTCTTATTGCGCGCGTGGCGTTTTATGTTCAAGCATGCATATTGATGAAAAGTTGACACGTTATTCCTCTTGCACCTACTGAATAAATTGGAAGTTCTTTCAATACAAACCACTTCTCCTTTTATCATCTCACATCAAAGTGTACATTTGCACATGGCTTGTTGAGCCATCTACATTTTACATACGGTTACGTTCAAATTTGGCGTCAAAGTGGAGATTTTTTGGGAAAAAAAGCAAAGATGCGAGCTGGAGTGAAATCGGTGGAAATATTTATAGAAAAGTGTGCAGGTGGGAGGGCCCTTCCTGCGTGCTCCTCTCTGCTGGGCGCTTTCTTGGTTGGCTAAAGCCGTAAGTAGTGTTAATAATGGCATTAAACGGTTGAGTCGAGCTTAGTTGCAACAGTTCCCTTCAACCTAAAGCAGAGAGAGAGAGAGAGAGAGAGAGAGCGAGCGAGCGAGCGAGCACCGTGCAGCACTCACATTGGCCATGGAGCTGTCTGTCAGTGGCGTCCCACAGAGCAGCACAGGTGGGTACACCTAACTTCGGCGTCACGTGAAGCCGAATAGCAGCCCGGCTAGTTAGAGACGTGATTGGCTAGTAGCATGCGGTGTGTGCATGCCCGGTAGATTACCTAAGGGCGGACACGTGCACGTGGTCCTCTTGTGGAGATAATCCACGGAACATCTTCAGCTGTGCTTTTCTTGGCTGGAGAATTAGAAGGCAGTGTGGAGAGGATGGCGTGTGTGCGGAGAGGAGGCGGGGCTTGTAGCTGAGGGAAAGAGAGAAAAAAAAAAGGATCTTGGCAACATATGGGATGTGTCAGTTGACTTTCACCTGTTTGAAGCTGTTCTCATGGTAACGGCGTATTCACAGCTTCCTTGGAGGTCCGTGAAAACACGGCTGATGACTTTGTTTTTCTGAGTTTTGAGAGGTCTCTATCACTGGCGTGGCTGAAAGTTACGTAACCTTCCAGCGCGTGGTTCCCCGCGGGCCCACCCCCCCCTAAATGTGATTTTAATTTCCCAGGCTGTGTTTGGGAGGACACTCACGAGGATGCATGCCTAATGTGCTCTCAGCTGTCCTTGGCTAAACTGCTTCGTTCAGGTGTCCCACACTGATTTGGGTTCTTAGTCCCGAGGAAGTTTGTGCCACTGCGGCCTGAAACTTTTGAACACCACAGTCAGGCTGTTTGCTTCCATCCAGCAAGTGGATTCCTCTTCATTTTGTGAGGCCACTTTCTATATTTCATTCAGACTGTTACACCTGGAAAGTTGTGCAATGTGATACATCGATATGTGTGATGAAAAATGCACATTGTGGCCACGATGAGCAACAGTCCTCCTTCACACAGACCACACGTGTCCTTCTTTAGCAGCAGGGAGGAGCTGGATGTGACACAACTGACAGCAGGACATGAGGACAGGACCTTAAGTTTCCCTCAGCTCTCTCCTTAATTTGAATTTAATCTTTTAGTGGACATTTTTTAGTGCAGCCGCAAAGCTTTTGAACAGTGATGGGATTGCTTCGGTTTTTTCGGTCAACCTCTGCAGGAAATAAACGCGTCCGCAGTGTTTAGATTAATCACGCTGGTTTTTACACCAGAGGAATTTAATCAATCTTGTGATTTCTACCCCTTCATCCTAGCAGCAGGACAACGATCCCGCGGATACCAACAATAAATGTTTGCGTGTGACACATGGAGGCTCAGAGTTGAATGTAAATACCCCGAAACAAACAGGAAGTGCCCTCCATGTCACCATCACTGCCCTAATTGAATTCCAGAGTCCTGAAAGTTTCGACATGAAAAAGAAAGAAATGTTTTACTGCTTCCTGTCCGCACTGGGATTTAACCCTTTCCCTACTTGAGCAATAATAGGCTAAGCGCTCTTATTTTGAAGGGCAAATGGCTTAAGTTACCTGCCTCAGAATAGGCACAGAATTAACCCATTCTGTCCACCTGTGTGTGTTTATGCCTTTACGGGACTTAGCGTAGTATTTCGTGTGTGTGTGTGTGTGTGTGTGTGTGTGTGTGTGTGTGTGTGTGTGTGTGTGTGTGTGTGTGTGTAGCGATGCAGGCAACACGTGTCAGTGGGAGTGTGTATCATCCTCACTAATCCCATCGAATGAATGAGCGCAGACAGACGAGAGGTTTCAACTCACATGGCCTCGGTCAGGGGTTATTAAGCAGTGCTGTGTAATTCTCTATCTGACTGCGCTGCTGCTGCATTGTTTGCAAACCACGTCCGTCTCTTTTTAAGCAGGCTGCGAAGGATTTGCGAGGGATGAAGTTTGCGAGGTTACCGTGTTTTTTCTCTGTTACAAAACCCCGTTATGAAGTTAGAATCTGCAGTTTGAGTTCGATTGTACGAACCCAGAAAGTTTTTTTCAGCACTGAGAGATTGCAGTCGTTTTTCTTGTTGTTGTTGTTGTTTTTTTTAAATGATGCAATTCTTGTTCTCGTTATTTCTCGATTTCTGTGGTTTCCTTTGAGAAGCCTTCTGGGCTGGGTGCATTCTTAGAGCATGACAAGCCAACACACTCAGATCAGAAATCAAACGGACACAAATTCCACGCGCAGTATTAGATGTTTATCTGTGACTTTTGTTGTACTTTCTCCACTAAATAATGAAGATAATACGAGCTAATAACTGCGCTGGGAATGATCAGACTCTCTGTGAGTGTTGACTGATAAAAGAAGCGTTGGAAATACAGAAGCGGTTAGAATTAGTAAGGAACTTTTGTGTTGTCCTGACTGGTTTCCTCCTTCCTGGAGAGATTGTGCTGTAGTCGCAGCGTTTATCTGCGCGCAGCCCTTCTGCCATGTGTCTCCAGTTTCCTGAGAACCTGGTAAATGTTACATGAACTATCTGCTGCTCCATCTCCACTCAACCTCTGTATTGTTTGTGTCCCTGGGGAAATATGGCCAGGAAAATCTATTTTTCCACTGCAGTAGTTTTATCTAGGAAAAAAAAAAACGGAGGAGAAACAACTGAAATGGGCAAAAAAAACAAAGTGTTGAACCTCCTCCCCTCCTCGCCTCCTCCTCTTCCTCCTCCTCTCCGTTGCCCCTCCCTGGCTATTTTGTCATGGTTGATCTTTCCAAACCATCGGTTGCGTTCACAGAGGGATTAATGGTTTCTGTGCAGCCAGCCAACCCGTGGAGGGAGCGGAGCCTTCGAGCGAATGAGGAACAGCTGGTCTCCCCCTGCTCGTGACAGCTTGAGTGTTTATGTGCGTGCGCGGCGGGCGGGCGCGTGCGTGCGATAGTAGCGGCTGACCTCTGCGCTGGGTCAGAAGTGTTATTCCTCGGTTGGAAAGTGGACCACCGGCTTTAAGATTCTCCTCCACTGTTGGACGCTAATTACCTCCGCTGATTGATCTTCAAGAGTACCGAGGCCGCAACACAAGTTTTGCTTTAATTAAATCTGTTTGTACTCATTAAGCACTGGCTGTGGGTGCCCGCGTTTCGGTTATTTACGAGCCATGTCCGAGACAAATTTATGTCATTGGCCCCTTTTTTTTCGCCTCGCTTGAAACGTGAACGACGGGGGGAAAAGGTGGGAGCGCGCGCGTGTTGGCGTGCCGCGCTCGCACGTCCTCGTCTGACGACTTGTTGTGATCGGCGAGACGAATCCTTCGGCTCTTTCTGCCGATTGCCACGTTGATCCTGCCCGTCTTCCCATCGCCGTGGCAGTTTCGTTCACAGGACGGCGGCGACGCGCGCGCTCGTGAGAACGGCAGCGCTTTGATATAATCTCCCCAATTACCCGTCGCCGACTCCTCTGTACGTTCTTCCCCTCTCTCCCTGCACAGCAGCCGGGGAGGAGACCAGTTTTGCGCTTGTTGAACAGCAACAGCTGCATCCACTAAAACAGACAACTACCTCTGCACACCTCCCCAAGTCCTCCTCCTCCTCCTCCTCCATTTTTTTTTTTTGTACACCCCCTCCTCCTCCCCCTCCCCCCTCTTTCTCTCTCACTCAGTGGTGGGCAGGTCACCCTGAATTATTCATCAGTGTGAAATGAAAAAGCTCATGGATATTGAATATCCCCTCTGAAGTGGTGGCCAACATTGTGTTTTTTTTTCCTCCTCTTCTTCGATTTTTTTTCTTTCTTTTTTTTCTTTTTTTTCTTTTTTTTGCAGTTGAAAAGAGGAAAGAGCGGCCGATCTCATTGCCAGGATATTTCAAAGGTTAACCGATTGCTTTACCTTGCGCACATATTTACTTTTTTTCACGGTCTCTGGCGTGGAGGAGGTGGAGAGACGCGAGTGAACAGAAAGGTTGAAGAATAAGACTGAGGACGAAGGGGGAGATGAAAAGAAACAGGATTAAAAGACAGAAAAGTAATCTCTGTTCTCGGGGATTTTTTAATTTTTTTTTCCTCCCTTGAAAGAACTTCTTCCGACCGTCGCCGAGGTGCTCGCTCGCTCGCTCGCTTCCCTGCCTGCTCCACCTTTTTCTGGCTCTTGAGCCCCCCTCCCTCCCTCCCCCCCCACCCGCTCCTTCCAGGAACGAGTGCGTCTGTGGTCGGTTGCGGTCGGTCCCCGCCATCGACCGGTTGTCGTTCATTTCCCATGCAGCCCACCGCGTCTCCCCATTGTCCCCCCCCTCCCCCCCCTCGCCTCGGTCTTTTGTCCCGCGGTTTGATCCGCGGCCCGCGCTGCAATTCAATGCTGCCGGTTGCCATCCGCTCAGCTCGCTCGCCATCAAACACAGCTGAGAGTCTCAGAACATCTCCCATGTGAGAACATTTAGAAAATGGGTAGCCAGGATGGAGAAGAGGGACGGGGAGTGTGTGTGTGTGTGTGTGTGTGTGTGTGTGTGTGTAGGGGGGGGTCCTTCAAGCTCCCTTTAACAGCTTTTGGACATCGGAATATTTCTTTGTCCCTCGTTTGCTGGCAATGGTGTCTTTATTTGTCTAATGAGTCGATGATTTCCCCGAAGGACAAAGACTTAAAAAAAGCCTCTTTCATGCCAGAGAGCAGATGCTAAGATAAAGAATTAATAAAATAAATAAAAACTGCTCAAGGGGCAAGTCCCTCCTCCCTGTTTTGTGTGTCGAACATGCTAATAAGACACGGGAGCGTTTTATTCTCACAATAACACCTGAGCGAGCAGCGCGCCGCTGACCCTGCGCCGCTCTCGTCGGCCATTATGTTTCCCCGCGACCCCGTTTTCCTTTCAGTCATTACAGGCCATTTTCCTCTATTTCCAATTTCTACTGCCGCGCAGACAATTACCCAGGAATCCTTTTAAGAGTATTCCCAAGCTGCACAAAGACCAAATGTTCCTGCCGGAAGGAGCCGGAGGTTTTAACCGGCTCACCCTCTCTCCCAAAAAAACCCCCGACTCTTTAACGGAGCCGTATTGACTGACAGTCGGAGAGGAGGAGACGTGATGTTTTTTTGTTTTCCTACGAAGAAAGCGAGTCAAATTGTTTATCCTTCCAGGAAGCGTTTTTTTGACTCGCCGCGTGTCTCTTTTTTTTTGCCCGTTACCTCCAGGTAATTACGCTTTAGTTTGAGTGAAGTGCATCGGTTGACAGCGTGCAGGTTATGTGGCAGCACCGGTGTAGCTTCGAGGTGTCAGGTGTTCCCAGGTGTCGTATTGTAGCCCCCACCCACCCCTCCTAAAAAACACACTCCAGTTACAGTGGGTTTCGGGGGCATTGTGAGTTTTTTTTTTTTTAACGTGGAGGAGGTCCGCGCTGCCAGAGGAAGTGTGAAATATCATCTGCCATGGCGGAGGGAGGCGGAGGAGAAGGTGGGTAGGAGTTTCTTCCCAGCAGGCTTAGGAGATGAAGGAGGGGTGGGGGGGGGGGTGGAGGAGGAGGAGGAGGAGGAGGAGGGCGGGGGGTATGATGATGAAAATGGCTGTAACTCTTTAGCAAAGTGAGCTTTAAAAGGCTGTAAGTGGACACCTCATAGTATCTGATGGCTGACTCCTGGCCGACAAGACCCCGTGACCCCGGTGTATTTATCCTAATGGAGCACAGCTGGGCTGCAGCTTCGATGGGTTAATAGCCATGTGACTGCCTTTTGGGAAAGAGGGGGGTGGGGGGGTTACAGGGTGGGGGGGCGGGAGGTATTGTGTGCGCATATTTGTGAATGCGCGTGCATTTTATTTACCCGCGCACTCTGTTGAGTGGCACGCAGAGGCCACACTTGGGAGGGTGGGACTTTCTGCTCCGCTCTCGTTGCCAGGCCAGATGGCTCCTGTCACTAAAAGAGTGGGAGGAGCGATGGGAGGGGGGAAAAAAGGAGATGGGGGGGGGTGAGAGGAGCCCCTTAACTGCGCCAGAGTGGCCTGTCCCCAGAGCCACCACATCTGGAGACCACCTGCAGCTGGCTCGGCCCGCTTCCTTCGTCCCGTTCGCTCTCTCTCACACGCGCTCACTTTCTCACTCTGTTTTTGCAAGATTTGAGGGAGGGATGGAGGGGAGGCGAGAGGGGGGGGGGCGAGTGTGTGGCGGCGTATTTGGTCAGGCTGCGTGCCTGGTTTTGAGCAACTTTAGTGTGTCTGGTTACGGGGAGGGGAGGGGAGGGGAGGTGCAGGAAGGAGTGAGTGAAGGAGGGATCGGAAAAGGAGGAGGGGGGGAGAGCGAGGCAGCAGCAGCAGCAGCAGTGTGAGAGCCTAGCAAAATATCATTTTATTTTATGACTGCGGCAGCCTCTGAGAGTTGTGGGTTTTGTATTTGTTATATTTCTTCTTTTATTCCTCCCCAAGTAAAAAGGCAGAGTGAGAATGTTCGCTTTTCTTCTCCTTGCTGTTGCTACAACTGATCCAGAGGCCACAGGGGGGCTGTTCCTGCCTGGAAAATAAAGCCTGCCTGCCCTCCTTGGCTCCCCCCAAATAAAATACACTCATTTGCATTCCCATGCTGTAATTTAGCCCTCCTCTCTCTCTCTCTCTCTCTCTCTCTCTCTCTCTCTCTCTCTCTCTCTCTCTCTCCCTCTCCCTCTCTCTATCTCGGTCCCTCATCCCCTGCATCTTTGCAGCGCCGGTCCTCGCGGTTCCGCAGGGACTTGAACGTGGGAGGGGAGGCAGAGAAAACAAAAGCAGAGAGGCTGTGTTGACTCAGGGTTGTTATCTGGACCGCTGCTGGTGGGGTAGAGAGAGGGGCGGGGGGGCGGGTGGGAGGTGGGTGGGTGGGTGGTGTCTCGCGTGTGTGTGTGTGTGTGTGTGTGTGTGTGTGTCTGCATACATGCCTGGGGAAAGGGTTGTTTACCCTGGCTGCCGCAGCCACGGCAGGTGCCTCCCGCTGGATAAACCTGGGCCCTCCTAAATAAAAGCGCACGGTGGGGAAATTAAACCCGCATCACCAAAAAACTGCTCGTCTCCCTCACTATCAGGGCGACGCACTGTCGGTGTCTCACAGTGGAAAAACAGCAGGTTTGATCTTTACATTGACTCAAATTACAGATAGAACCTAATCAAGCTGTAACTTGAGAACAACAACCTTTTCACTATATATTTTTATTATAATAGCTTGCTGGTTCTTTAGAGGTGTGGCTATGTTGTCCTGCTTTTAGCTTTTTCAGCATCCACACAAAAAAGCATCTGGCACAAACTTGCAGTCGCTGCTAAATTCTTTGTTTGGGAGGAACAACACAACAAACCTCTTTGCAGTTTATAGAAGTATTTTTTTCCTCTTTTTTCTTAAAATGCTGATTACTTTCTGTGTTCAGATGCAATGAAAAGAGAGGGAAAGATGAGAAATTGCCTATAAGACCCCCATAAAACGACACCAGGTCCAATGCAGCGATGCACTAGTAAGCAAAGCGCCAAGTGATGCAGTAAAACAGCAGTAACACACCAGAAAATGGACTTAGAAAACAGTGGTGGGGATTCAAAGCAGGAGAGAGAGAGAGAGAAAAACACTGCTGTGAAAGCTGGCCAGGAGTATTCTCCGGGGCACAAACTGCTGCTGAGCTGGACCCCCGCTGACCCGAGTCGAGCATCCGAAATGAACCCCTGAACCTCTGGTCATAATGTGGTCAGGCCGAGCCACGTCTCCAAGCGTCGAGTCGGCTCCCTCCACCACTTGCTTTTCTTAAAATCCCTTTAAGTGCTTTAGGGGGATTTAACAGACCTCTACATCCAGCGTCTCCTCTGCAGCCAAGTTCCAGCGCTTACAGGAAAAGGGCGCATACAGTATAATTAGTCTGGTTAAAGAAGAGGGCTCACTCTCAATGGTAAATCCGCATGGGCTGTAAGGAGGCTCGGGCCATTTGTTGGGGCTTCCAGAGCGTGACCGCTGCTCTTGATGTCTCACTATGCTAAAGGTCAGGGCTTAGAGAAGTCATGCAGCGGGGGGGCTGAGCCGGTGGAGTCTCTGAACTCCTGAATGCTGCAACCCAGACACCGAAACGGTGAGTGTGTTGTTCTGCTCAGACAGAGAACGTGGAGGGTTTTTTTTTTCCAGCCTGGTGTATTTGATTTTTTTGAAAAATCTATCTTTAAAATGAAAGATAATAGATTTGTAATTTTATCGTGTTCAGATAAAGAAAATCTGCTGAATATTTTCAGAGCTTTGGCCTTAAATTCAGAATAAACTCTTTAAAAAAACTGATTTTGAAATACTTGAAATTTCAGCTTGATGTTCATTTTTAGGTTTCGTGTGCGTGCGTGTGTGTAAAATTGTCAAAGGTGTGGCTGTGGCTTTGCGTTATGGCATCAGAAAGAGCAGAGTGATGAGCAGATGTAGTTTTTTT
>JAUESF010000088.1:8160618-8171641 GCA_032274765.1 Malacoctenus tetranemus | reverse complement strand
TCATATCGCGGCTGGCAAAAGTAGATGGAGATGGGAGCTGCCACTCACTCCCGTCTGCCTCTTTCCTTTTCTATTACAGCACTGATATGTGAAGTGTGCTATATTGGCCCCATGAACACTTGCCAGTTAAAATATAGTGGCTTCATTATGATTTAATGTCACTTTGTGGCACACGGCGCACTGCCTATATCAGTGCCATTGTTCTAATAGAGAGTCTTGTATGGCGGGGATGCAGTGTAATTACATTGGCTTGTAGAGGCTCTTTATTGCTTTTTATGCAGTGCTGTGGCTGCAAAACAATATGTGGCCACAGAGATGGGTATCACCCAAGTGCTATCTCTCCATCTGCAGACGGAGTGAAAGCCGCTACATCTTTGCCTGCGCTGTTTTTATGAAAATGGGACATATTAAAAAAGAAGCATTTGCATAGAGATCAATTCAATCAAAGACCTTGGGCGGTGTGGAGAGTGGAGGGGGGGAGGAGAGCGGGTGGCTTTTTGTTTGTTTTAACACTGCCTTATCAGGAAAAACATGATTGTTATGTTCACCTCGCCGGCATATTCAGCAGTTCGCAGTAATAACTTGCAGTCGAGATACCCAGAGGGGCGGTATAGATTGAAAATGTCCAATTTCTTTCTTCTGGATGCAGAGATGGCGCGTTGATAAGGCGGGGAGTTACGGTATGATCTTGTCAGGCTAGACGCCAGCTGCCACACTCCCCAAACATACACCCCAGACAAAGCAAGGGGGACTCATGGGGAAGAATGACCAAGGGTTGAATGTGAAATAGCTCTGGAGTTATGTCAGGGCCTCTGCCCGGTAAAGCCCTTATTTCTCCTGCTATGGAGAGATAATAATAAAAAAAAAGAAGAAGAAGAAAAAAACCCCTCCAAAAATACAGATCAGGAATGAATTACGAGACCACTTCAGTCAAACCAAATCCTGCATGCAGCACCTGCGCTCCGGCATCATCATCGTCCAAGGTCAATGATCCCTCGTCTCTGCCACTGCCACTGCAGCACCGAGTCACATGTGGATTGTGAAAGTTGGACGATAGCCCACATGGCAGCGAGTCAATGCCGGCCCGTTACACTGTAAATCGCATCACTCTGCTCACATAATAGCGTCGCTACGCTTAATGCTACAAAGTAATGACTGTTTAATGTCAACAAATCCTGTATGGACAAAAAATCCCACATAATAAAATGCTTGTTTTCTATAATTATATTAGCCATCTATTAAATAAGCTTCGCACAATGACAGAAATGTTGCTGAGGATCACGTGTTAAATGGTAGCCAAATTTAACAGAAGTACTGTTGTTCGTTCATTTATTACCTCATTTTAGCTATAAAAGCAGGCCTTGTGTAGTATCTGCTTCTACCAACTCAAACTCATTCTGACAGTTTGAATGATGCATTTGAAATAAAATTGTCATTGTGCAAGTCTGTTTTATAGAACGCTCTCAAAAGCTATGAGTATTAAATGAAAATAGTAGTAGCAAATTAGTATTTCAACTGTTTTTCTGTTCTTATTTCAGTAGGTTTCATAATTTTTCCTTCGCTCTCATTAGGAATCATCATGATGAGTTTTTTTAGGCCTTGAAAAGCAGATCGCGCTCATATCAAGGCTGCTTCATCTTTTCAAGTCTATGCTAACTTAACTTGCTGCTATTTGTAGCTTCTTCATTAATAATTCTAGATGTCGAAATTCCCTCAAGGTTACAGGTGTTTTCGTCTGTGTTTCACTCTTAAAGCTTTGTTTTGCAACACGAGCCTCAATAATACAGTGAATGTTTTTTTTTCTTCTGAACCGCCGTCTCTTTTTTGTTGAAGTGGATTAAAAAAAAAGAAGGTGCGATCGAAAGAGGGGTCGCGAGTTTCTCTTGAAAACAGACTTCGAGTTATCGTGTGACGTCCCGCTGTGTCGTTTTTAAGCTGCGCTCGAATAAATGCTGGCGAGTTCCAAGGGAGAATAAACAAATCCTGCCTTCCAGGTGGAAAAAGTCTGTTCTGCGCATTACAACCAGCTCTCATCTCCACTACATCCACCCTCATCACCAGTGGGATGACTTCATAGCCATAACATCTCTCCCAGAAAAGCCACAGAGGCTGAAACACACACACACACACACACTGTACAGAACGTGCATCACCAAGTCCAAACGGCTCTGCAACATTATACTCTCTCTTATGCTCACTTAGGCCATTTGGGGCTTTGCTGCCTTTTTCAGGAAAAAGTCCAGACGCTGTGAGAAGTGATAGATGCTTTAAGCAATAAGGCTTTGGTTACAGTGGCGACGTTGATAAAGTCAAAGTTTCCATCGAAGAAAAACTTGATGGAGGGTGGATTTCCCATCCTAAAAGAGAGCCGACCTCAAACAAGCTCCGAAACACCGGTGGAAACCTTCAGGGCTCAGCGCTGATGGAACGGAGCTGTGTGCGTTTTGGCCGGTCGAGTGCGAGTTTTAACCCTGAACCTCTGTATCTGGAAGGCCTTTTCCTGGACGGGGCTGTAATAAAAGCAGTATGGAAATTCAGAGCTAATCTGCTAATCAGAGGAGAGGGGGGGAAAAAAAGCTAATGCAGTTTGGCTGGAGGTGAATGTAAAGCTGCTGTTTGGGCGCTGATGAGGGGGCCCGTAGCTGATACAGAGGGAGGGGGGGGGTGGTTTAGATCCACATCGGCTTCAATCAGAGGCCGGGTCACCTTGTCCATGTTAAGTGTTCGAGGCGACGTGTTTCACAGCCGTGGCCGGGTGGAGGTGAGAGGAATTCAAAGCACTCTGGTGTTTCAGTGGACGTAGATGCATTTTTCAGTGTTTCACAGCGAGAGGGAGTCGTTTTTGATTGGATTTATAACTCACTGACTTTCAATGTGGAGTTGGTGTCTCCTCCATGTGTCAAAGAGGTGAAAAGACAACAGCTTCGTCCACATGAGACAAAGACATGCATAAGAATTACAGTTCACCCTTAAAGTGAACTCACGTGCACAGGTAGAACATGCAAACCCAACACAGAGGGCTCCATTTGTCCTCCTCCTTTGTCCAGAAACACTCTGTGTGTAATGGTGATGATCATGCAGAACTGCTGTAGCCCTCCAGACAGTGCGATGATTCGCTTCCATTTTTTCACGCTGTTTTTTTTTTTTTAAGTGAACAATGTGTCGATGCTGCTGGGGAGCATGTGATGCCCGTAGTAATTCACGCTCTATGAAATGTTGTCCGTTAAGTGTCCGGAGTCATGCCAGACATGTGATTTTCATGACTGCTCCGGAAGGAATGTGGTCCCGTGATCGTCACGGGGTCTCATGAACGCAAATGGGCTAATAGTCAAATGTTGCATGACTCTTGAAATATGAATGGACAAAAGGATTGACAGAGGCGAAGACGATTTCAGAGGTACAAAGCGTTATTTTGCCACACATCATTGTGTGCGTCTGTGTGTGTGTCTGCAGGTGCTCAATGAGGCAGTGGGCGCCATGATGTACCACACCATCACCCTGACCAGAGAGGACCTGGAAAAGTTCAAAGCGCTACGTATCATCATTCGCATCGGCAGCGGCTACGACAACATCGACATCAAGGCCGCTGGAGAGCTGGGTACGAGTTCCCTCGGCTCGACCGGGTCTCACTCTCATTTTCAGTCCTGTCTATTGTGTGGATGCTGGGAAGCAACAAAAAATGGTGAAACCTACCTTTGTATTTTAGGTTCCATGTAAGCATTGTAAGGTTTAAAAAACAGAAGTAGTCAAATTTACAGAATCGGATTAGAGTAAAAATTCTGAAATTACAATGATGATATTTCAGTGATAACATTAGCAGCCGTCTGTCAGTCCTAAAGCGTATTATTCTACATTGAATTACTCATGTTCGCCAGCTCACATCTGCTTTGTAACTCACATAATATCAAGTCGAAATGTTATTTGAGTCCTATTTCAGGATAAAAATCTCTATTTTCAGGTATCGTATTGAGATCCTTTATCTCGCTCCGGTCTTTATTGTTTGTGTCTGTTTACTGGCTTTTATATCTCAGACCATTTTTTTTTTCTTGTCTGAACCACATCATAGGAAAAAAAAAGGCGATATGTGTTTTGTTGCTTTGAAATATACCTCATACTGAGCGGCATCGATCCCCTCGCAGGGAGCGGGGGTCTGCTCATTTGCTTGTTTGATCGCCGGTTCGCCCGTTAATGGCATGCGATACCTCGGGCGTCGGTAATAAGATTTAGGTGAATCTTGCCCGAGTGATTCATCGCGTCGCTGCATTAACGTGCGTTAAAAAATGGCAGCTAAACTCCAGGAGGACGGCGCCGAAATAAAAAACGTATCTAAAGCAGGGGGGGGACGCTTGGAACAACGTGTTTACCGCACTGTTTGTTATCGGTGTTGAGTGCGACTGTATGAATCTAATAGTATCAAAGCCCGAATTACACAGTGGGACGACCTGTGGACGTCCCACCGCGAGCCTGAATGTTCAAAGTGGGGGGGCCGAGCGAGAGCGACGCGCGGGGAGAGAGAGGAGTTTCGCTCGTGTGAACCACTACCCAGGCTCCTATCAGCAGGCTGGTGGCTCGAACAGCTCTTGCAGTTGACAAAGCTGCCATTTCCCTGCCAATACCAGATACTGTGTCTAACTGCCACCCACTCACCGAAGGCGCTCTGCCTTGCAACGGCAAGAGTCAAAAAGCTATCGTGCCTGGAGAAGGCGGCGCTGATATGACGGCTGTTCTCAGGGAGAAGAAAAGGGGCCATTGATTGTGCAGGCTGCGGCTATTTTTCTTCTTCTTCTTTTTCTTCTTCTTTCCCCTCTTCTTCTCTTATTCGCCGTCCAGAGACGACGGTGCTGCTGCTCGGAGATACAGAGTGGGATGAGGACATTAGAGGAGAGCGAGGGCAAGCAGAAGTGCTTAAGTGTGAGCGAGGAGGAGGGAGAGAAAAATACGTGTTGTCGGAGGAAAGGGAAGGTAATACCAGGAGGTCAGAGGTTTAGCGAGCTGCAGGGCGAGAAAGTTACCAACAAGGACGTGGACGAGATCATCACAAACATGTCAAAAAGTGTTGCTTTCTCTCGCTTCTGTGATTTACCTCATTTGAACATCATAAATATTTCCTACGTGGTGACACGTGCAGTAATATTCTATAATTACAGCACTTCTTTAAGCCGCCAGCCTGCTTCCATAAACTGGTTTAACCATCATCCAACAGAACAAACAAGGACGTTCCTAATGGCACTTTCCAAACACCCGCTCAGCTTGACTGGTTTCATCCTTTTCTATAACGCTTGTGTCGGTGGGGTCGTCATAGCAACGCGAAGCTCCCGTTTACGTGTCGGGTTTGCATGTGGCCATTTTTTCCCCCCTGATTGACAGAGATGATAACAGCAAGTGGTTGTTTGTGGCTGGGTTTTAGACGGGGCTGGTTTGGCCCATGGGAATGAGATGCTGTCTCCACTTGTTGACATCCCTCACTGGCCAATCAGTGACCTGCAATGTATTGACATCACATTTCTTGTTAGCGTGAAACATGCGGAGTCGGGACTAAAAAACTATCTTGTAGCAGAAACTATCAGTTGATGGAAATGGTTAAAAAAAACCAAAATAAACTCGAGCTGAGTTAATGCTCGTGGTGAAGACAAACCCACTCGAATAAAAGCCCCCCACCCCCATGTGACCTTCTGTCTGTCCTCCGTGTGCTCCCCCTGCAGGTATCGCTGTGTGTAACATTCCCTCGGCAGCTGTGGAGGAGACGGCGGACTCCACCCTGTGCCACATCCTCAACCTTTACCGGCGAAACACCTGGCTCTACCAGGCCCTCCGGGAGGGCACGCGGGTCCAGAGCGTGGAGCAGATCCGGGAGGTGGCGTCGGGGGCCGCTCGCATCCGCGGCGAAACCCTGGGACTCATCGGCTTCGGTGAATAGTGCTTCTTTCCGTTTATAAACCTCCTTTTTGTTTTCGGGGTTTGAGGCTTTTTTCTCCGTGCACTCCTGTTTTTTTCCCTCCTTTTTTCCCCCCTCCTCTGCCTCTTCGCTGCCTTCCCTTCTGTGTTTTCATATCCTCTCACCGCTCTGTGTGCCTTCTGTTTTCCTGCTCTGATAAGGTTATTTTTCTCCCTCTGCCCATCCCACAGATTATCTCAAGGTTGTCTGTTTTGCCTCCCTCCGGGCTGACTTCCTTTCTCTGCCACGCTGTTCTCTCATCCCACTGCTCTGATGCTCCCCATTATATCTCCATTATTCTCTCTTGTAGTGTTTTCAACTCCCTTTCTCTGTCGCTGTGGTCCCTCGACGTCTTGCCCTGCCATAATCAGGCCTCATGGCAGACTGGATTCTGCCTGTGCGTGCGTGCGCGTTTGTGTGTGTGTGTGTGTGTATGTGTGTGTATGTGTGTTCCCCCCTCTGCACCTGTTTTACTGCTGATTGTGTGTTTGTGCGTCATTCTGCCCTGTCTCAACATCACTGGGCTGACAGAAGCTCTGTCTTCTCACAAGCCTTTCCAGAGTGCCACCTTATCTCTGTGTCCACATACACTCCCCACACACACACACACATACACACACACACACAAACACACCGCCCCCTCCACCCCGCGACAGGTCCCAAACAGCCACGTAGACTTGCTGTGTCTGAACAGAGGGAACCTGGCAGGAAATATGCCTCCCCTCCATCTCACCCAATCCTCCAGCCTCCTCCTCCTCCTCCTCCTCCACCGCCGGTCTCTCTGGCTTGAGCCATCTTCAAAACAATGTCCATTGTCAGTGGGAGGTTGGGGAGAGCGAAAAAGGCCTCCTGGTGTTTGTTTGTAGGACTCTGCACATACAGCCAGCTGTACAACTCTGCTGGCTGCGCATACGATACACAGGCTGAAAAATCCTCTGGCTTCAGGAACATTTCACATGCGGGCGCTGCCAAACTTTTGATCCTCTCCCCCTCCATTCAGGCTGGACCTGCACATGGCCGACATGTTTATTCCAAAAAAGTAACCTATTACAAACTTCTCCAGAGGGGGAAAAATAGGCCGGTTTGTTTGTCTCTCTCTCTCTCTCTGTCTCTCTCTCTCTCTCTCTCTCTCTCTCTCTCTCTCTCTCTCTCTCTTGCTCTCGCTCTCTCAAAGCCTGCTGCAGTGTCCTGGAGCGCAGTGCTGGAGATGAAAATGCACAGCTCAGAGTAGGAAGTGACCCCCCCTCCCTGCCTCTGTCCGTGGCATTGATTACTGTGGGAACGTCGATGTCGGCCAATTAAAGCTAATTTATGCTAATACACTAAAATAGTCGTAGTTTTCCAGTAACTCCCTGATGCAACAGCAAAGCAAGACGAGTGACTGTTAGGTTTCAGAAAGACGGACCATAAACAGACCTGTCGATCCCTCGCGATCAAACGAGCGCCGTTTTCCTTCACACTGACTATTTTGTACCAATTTTCCAACAATCGCGCAGGCAGAAAATCGTTACAGAAGAAGCAGCGATCCCAATTTGGACACCTGCTCCAGAAACCTCGTTAAATCAGATTGCGCCGCGGCGGCGGCGGCGAGACGACCCAGTGTTTCAAACTGACTGGGAAAAACTCATTGGAGTGCGGCGGCGGCTGCTAACCTGCCGCTCCTGCTGTCTCTTTCGCTTTCAAACCGGCACGCTGAATGCAACAGGTCTGTGTCGATGCGCTGTGTGGTGTCAAATTGTGCTCGGGGAAGGATGGAAAGCAAACTAGCCAAAGAGAGGGGGGGGAGGGGGCAGCAGGCTGGTGGAGGAAAAGTGGATCAAAAATAGATCAGTTCAGAGAGCTTTTTTTTTGCGTGTGTGTGTAATCACAAAGCTATGAACAGATCTGTGACCGGAGAAAATACTGCTCAGTTCCAGCCGTAAAACTATCGTCGTCGTTGGAAAAACATAGCTGGAGTGATTGCTTAAGTAGGCCCGATACATAGTTGCAGCCGGAGCCGAGTCCTTATCCTGCCATCGCTAACTGGCTGACACTGAGAGAGAGAAAGAGAAGGGATGATTCTCCTCGGCTGTGCAGCCTGAGAGCAGGACATAATGCTCCGTCACAAAGAGGGGACCTTGAGAGTGTAAAGGACCTTATCGATCCTTTTCACCAGCAACAACATCCAACTCTCCATTACTCCCGCTCTCAGCTGCGACTGCAGCAGCAGCAGCAGCAGCAGCAGAGTTGCGCGGGTATCTCCAGCCAGCAGAGTGGAGACGCGCATCCCACACAACAAATGGCCGTGAGAGACGGAGGGAGAAGCCGCTCGGCTGCTGCACAGCTTCCACTCTGATTCACCGTCTCACAGCCTGAGACTCAGAGAGACGAGTTAGGCCGCGTCGCTCTCGTCTCGCTGAATATTTCCTCGTCTCTGGCACTCGGTGGTCGATTAGAGGCCGATCGAAGGGGTGGAGATGTGATGTTGGAAAAGTTTAAGGTCAAGACAGAGGTGCAAAAGCACTGTGCAATTAATTACCAGCTCAGATACTGGTGGCCTCCGATTTGAAAGAATGAGAGAATAATGTCTTTAATTTAAAAACCAACACACCGATATTTGTTTTCTTGGTCTTTAATTTCAGTTTCCCTTTAATTTATTGAGTCAGTTTGGTGCAAACTGCACAGAAGATGATCCCAGCAGTGCTTTTTTTTCAACTTTGCTCTCGCTGGACAAGAAGCCAAAACCCTTCTATTTGTGCTGCACCATTCAGACACAATGCGAGATGCAATTCAAGGGAAAACATGCCCTGGCTCTGGATAACAACATCAATGGACAATAAAATGAACATAAATGTCATTTGAATGTCTCTTGTCCAGTGATCGACTGTGCACATAAATGGTATCCTCTCATCTGTGTGTGTTGTGTTGTTGTGTGTGTCCGCAGGGCGCTCGGGTCAGGCGGTGGCCGTGCGAGCCAAGGTGTTCGGCTTCAACGTGATCTTCTACGACCCCTACCTGCAGGACGGCCTGGAGCGCTCGCTGGGCGTCCAGCGCGTCTACACCCTGCAGGACCTGCTCTACCAGAGCGACTGCGTCTCCCTGCACTGCAACCTGAACGAGCACAACCACCACCTCATCAACGACTTCACCATCAAACAGGTGCGCGTCGCCCCTGAACGGCCGTGACCCCACCCGTGGCTTAACGCGGCAGGTAGACGAGCAGAGCGTTGTCACTCTGTCAGCCTGGAGGCTGTCCTAAAGAGCATCATAGTTGTGTAGAGAGAGAGCACGAGGTATAAAAAAAAAAAAAAACAGAAGAAGAAGCCTGGAAACAGCAGCACTCGTCCTGCCTGCACATTCGCTGCTCTTTATCTTAAGCTCCACCAAAGCTGGACACAAATTCATTCCTTTGCTCTGTCAAATGCAATTAGCGCCAGCCCACGGCTACAGCAAATATATCGACTAGGCTGCACAGCAGGGGGCCTGAGAGCGCTGCGAGGGGAGCGCGGCGGCTTCTCTGAGTCAATAGCGGGCACTCGCGAGGCGCCGCCTGGGGTGACACCTGCAGGGAGGCGGCGGAACTGCAGGGGCTGGAGGAGCGTCTCGCTGCCGTCGATCTCGCCCCGCTCTCTTTGTCTCCGCGCACGCTCTTTTTTTTCTCTCTCTTTTTTTTGATGATGGCTGGTGAGTTGCAGAGAGCGGGGAGATAACGGAGGAGTGGGTGTGTGGGGTAGCGGACTAACCCAGTTAACTCGCTGTGTCGTTTCCAAAGCTCGACATTCTCAACTGCCTCTCAGCGGCTGCAGAGCGAGCACTTCTCTCTCTCTCTCTCTCTCTTTGCCTTCTGAAATTTTTTGGCAGTGGCTCTTAGCTTTTAAAGTGGAAATGTGTGTGTACGTGTTTGTGTACTTTCTTATGTGTCAAAACCACCAAGGCCTAATAAAAGAC
Organism: Malacoctenus tetranemus; assembly: GCA_032274765.1. Classification (NCBI taxonomy): domain Eukaryota; kingdom Metazoa; phylum Chordata; class Actinopteri; order Blenniiformes; family Labrisomidae; genus Malacoctenus; species Malacoctenus tetranemus. The sequence goes on along the minus strand of JAUESF010000088.1, from coordinate 8,161,779 downwards.
TGCCTGCCAGTGTAAAGGCTTTTCATGCCCCTGGATTTGAGCTTTTGTCAAGATTAAGGGATTACTTTCTTTCTGAGCATATTCATTTGATTTTTTTTCTCCCTTCCTCCCGCTCACACTTTTTGTTGTGCCTTTTTTTTATTCCACAAGCAGTGAGGGGTGGAGGTGGTGGTGCTGCTGCTGCTGCCTCATCTTTCAGCTCATCCCTCATCCTTCATTTCATCTCTTGCTCTTGGATAAAGACTCTTCTCTATCCCACATCTGACAGTATTTCTCCCAGGTGCTTTCCGTCTCCTAGATCTTTCAGGTGTCAGGTGCAACAAAGGTGTCAGATTTTCCCTCCCTTCCTCTCAATTTATGCCCCGTCGTAATGTGTTTGGAGACCTTCAGATGCAGACAAGGCATCCAGACTGATCTACTGCTTAAGATCAGGCAGATTACGGTGACTGCTGGCCCGACAGATGCACAAAGCCACGGGGTTTTCTTCTTTGTAAACGGCGCGCCGCGTCGCCGTGCCTTCCATCCTGACCTGTTTGCGTGTTTGTGTGTGCCGCAGATGCGTCAGGGTGCGTTCCTGGTCAACACCGCGCGGGGAGGTCTGGTGGATGAAAAGGCTCTGGCCCAGGCGCTGAAGGAGGGCAGGATACGCGGCGCCGCGCTGGACGTCCACGAGACCGAGCCCTTCACGTGAGTGTCCACAACCCCCTCCCTGAAAAATAACCCCCCCCCACACACACACACACACACCACTCAAAGACAGATAGATGGATGATTTACTTGCAGGAAGACTGTGACAGGGAAATAGATGGGTGTGTAGAAAAGGACAAGAAAAAGAACTTTGAAGAGACAGGCGGACCTGAAACAATGGCAGATATATGATGAGTTAAAGACGCGCCGTCCTCTCCTAAAAGGCTCCTTCAGCCTTGCAGGTAATGGATTCAGGAGATGGAGAAGCGCCTTTATTTCTGCCAGAGGAAATTAAATCCAGGCGCAGGTACAGGTGGGTGTTTGAGTGCAGGCAGAAGTGCAGGCAAAGTGTGTCCTCTTCCCTTAAGATGCTGCCAAGTACAATAGCTTATCATTACCGGTAAACAAAAGGAAAACACACTGGCAGAATTTGTAGAAAATCAACATGATGGGTTTTTTTCTGTGAAGCTTTCT
>JAUESF010000088.1:8118048-8142436 GCA_032274765.1 Malacoctenus tetranemus | reverse complement strand
TATTGCAATAGTTCACTGCTATAACCCTAAAGTGATTTTGAGAAGTACATTACAGCCATTGACATTAATGAATCAGTAGAAATTTCAAGTCCAATCGAAAAATACTTGTTAGAATTGCAACACTTACCAGTGCTAAAGTTGCGCTCCTCTGGAGAATCAAAATAAAAATGGCTGATTCGATTTAAAGATAGAAAAACAGAATAGACGTTTTTAAATGGAGATGAACAAGTTTCACAGCAAAAGACTACAATCAAATGGTAAATGATTGTAATCATCACTGTGTCATTATGGATTACTGTTGTTGTCCTCTGAGTTACATCACTGGCTATTTTCAAGTGAGTGGTCCCTGGTTCATTCATTTTAGGACACGCCTCCTGTTAAAGCGTCATCCGGAAACATGGCTGTTTTCTTGAGCCGGTTACACCACGTTTCGCTCCACGTCTCTAACGTGGAGAAAATAGCGCACGATTTAGTGTCCAAGTTTAAGTTCGACTTGTTTGCGACCCGACTGACTGACCGGTCCAGGCAGCTGGCGTTCAGGAAAGGAGCGGCGGTGTTTGTCGTCAATGAGAGACCGACTCTGGGCAACGGGAGATTGAATGAACGGATCCCGGGCAACACGGACTCCTTTCCGGCTCCCCCGCAGCGGGTCGAATCGGGGAAGTACCGGCTGAACCACGCCTCGGCATGTCACTACGACGTGAGCCCACATCACACGGTGGATACGGTCTGCAACGTGTGCTTCGAGGTGGACGATGTGGAAAGGTCGTTCAAGGTGCTCAGCCGTCTGGGCTGCAACTTCATGGTGCCGCCCACGGTGGTCCAGGACGACCACGGCCTCATCACCTATTTAGTAGTGAAGTCTGTTGTGGGAAACGTGTGCCACACGTTGATTGACAAGACACAATACAAAGGGACATTTTTGCCCGGATTTGATGTCACTGAAGAGGACTCGAACAGAGAGGATGATGACTGCCCTGTCACTCACTTTGATCACATCACTTATGCATGTCCCAGGAAAACCACCCATCAGATCATGAGGTGGTACGAGAAGCTCTTTGGCTTCCAGAGGTTTTTTATTGATAGGTGAGAAACTTCAATCCTGTGTATTTATTCCTCTGGTTTCCCTGTTTGCTCATAACCACTCACTGCTTGCTCTTCCGAGTAGAAATGAAGACGTGGATGAAGGTTTTGTGATAAACCAGGAAGGGATTGGCCTTCGACTGACCGCCATGGAGTACTGGAAATGTAGTAAAGCCGGCATCATCCTTCCCTCTGTGGACAAAAAGGAGCCTGACTGCAAGTTTGTCATTGCAGAATCACTGCCTGAACAAGGTATCCACACCCTCTCCCATCCTAAAGACTAAACAAAATACATGAGCCTTTGTGCATTACTAAGTTTTCCTCTCTTTTCCAGGCAGGAACCAGGTGGACACCTTCCTGCAGGAGCACAGGAGTCCAGGGATCCAGCACATCGGGCTGTATACCGACAACATCGCCTCAACTGCACATGCGATGGCCGAAGCTGGCGTGCAGTTCTTCTCCCCCCCTCCAGCCTACTACACTGAGGTTTGTCGTCCTTGACATTTATACAATCATGCAATATATTTGCTACAATGAGAACGGGGCAGGCACAAGAAACGCCCCATTAGTTCAGCTTGTTCGAGTTGGTGTATTGTGCAAATACTACACTGTACTGTACCGAGTGGAGGTTAAGATGGGCCGTGGGGCAAGAGTGCAAATCACATTAACAAGCATGTCTGTAGGATTAACCAGGAATGCTGCTAAAAATCTGACTCCTTTGTTTTAAAAAGGAAACCACAGTCCGGCTCAAAGTCAGTGATTTAATGATTTTATTCTGCTGTGTCGCTAACGAAGCTGTTTCTCGGTGACTGAAAAAATGCAGGGAATATTTGACCATGATTCAGGTATTGTTTCACTCATGCCGCCTGTTCCCTGTGGCAGGTGGGGAAACAGCAGGAAATCGAGGATGCAGGACACAGCCCCCAGATGCTGGCCCAGCATGGCATCCTCCTGGATACAGACCTGCAGCAGGACCCCTTATCTCAGGCAGTATCCAGCAACAACAGAAGGTGGCAGCTAAACTTGCCTCTCCTCCCTTTCCTAAATGACTTCACTTTGCCTCATTTTTTACTCTCATCTATTCTTCTTTTCTAATTCTTATGTTTTTCAGATATCTCCTGCAGGTGTTCACCAAGCCAATATTTGCTGAGGACACCTTTTTCCTCGAGCTGATCGAGCGAAGGGGAGCGACAGGTTTTGGCGAGGGGAACGTCAGGGCACTGTGGAGGTCGGTGCAGGCCTACATGGAGAACGAGGGGAGACCGTCCCATGGAGACGAAGCCCCCAAAACAGTGCAAACTGTCCACAACTAGTTACTCCAGTCGAGGTCATGTTACTTTGTGCTTATTAAATATGTTTTCAAAGCACTTTTAACATAATAATGAACATGTAAATTATTTTTGTTGTGCAGTTAACTTCAGATGGTTTTTTTGCTGTCAAAAAATGTTACACCCTTCCCTTGGAAGAAATTTAACAAAATGCTCCTATTGTGTCTTTTTTCTGTACCAAAGCAAATGAAATGACTTGGAAACAACTCTTCCCGAATACAACAGTTAATATGTATCGTCCCCTACTGAGAAATGTTTATTTTGTATGAATGAAACTTCTCTATTTAAATTTTAAATGATATGTAATAGAATATATGAAGAGTAATGTCAGTGATGCATCATCGATAATGATCAAATAACACAATGGTCTCATATGTCCATTTGTATGTAATCTGAGTACTTCAAGATTGTTGTACCTTAATTTTGGTTCATGCATTTCAGTTTTGAGTACAGTGCCCTTCATTTGAGTTTGTTTTGCAATATGGAGTAACAATCATTCAATCTCATAACTTTGTTATCAACTCAGAAAAAGGTGTCTTTGACTTGTGAACCGTTATTCATTTTATAAATGACTTGAGAATGAGAAATGACCTCAACATAAAAGCATCTCATGAATGGAACGCAGTGGTCTGTTGGTTTTTTGTTCATTGAAATAACCAAATCATCTCGAATTTGCCTGACAGCCATTCCTGGGTGAACAGCTGCACGTCTTTCCGACGCTGTGGAGGTTTTAGCGATGTGCATGCTTTGGCAGAAACATCACTTCAGGGCCTCTTAGAAGGGATCTGAAACCCCACAGAGAGAGGGCCAGTTCAATTAACGTGGCTATAAACATTATAGAGCCAGATTAGTGGGACAGATGTGATGCAGTGAAACTTAGATGGAGTTGCATGAAGGCCATATGCTCTTTCTATGTTTTGCCTGTAGCTGCAGCGTCTCAATGGCTGACATAAGAAAGTCATTTTCATGTACTTCTGCTTTTTGACAAATGGTGTCAGTGTTTTTCTTCTAATTCAAACTCAACCTTTTAGCCTGACTGAAAGTCCAAGTCGTTGTCAACATATTTGGGAATCATCTCCAGAGCCAGACTGATACATTTGAAATCATAAATGTATTCAATGTCCTTTTTTCTTCTTAACTTTAACAGTATTGTGCTACAGTTTGAACAGTAGCACTATATTTTTACTGCTTTGGTGAATTCTTACCATAAACCGAGTTCTAAATTTCTGAGAAGAGAAGTTAGTTATTGGGAGTTTAACTGTTTATCAAAGTTTGGAAGGAATGTCTCCTGAAACAAGAGTCCTTTGGCCATCTGTCTCCAGCCAGTGCAAACCACAGATGGCATACTGTACCATATTCTGCATGGGGTCTCGGCACAGAGAGCTGGAAAAGAAAACACGTCCAATTCCCTGACAACCTTATGCTACTAGTTCTATTTAAAAGAAAAATAAAAGTTGAGGAGCAAGAAATTCCCATATTTTTTAAAAACACAAAATTAATTTGGATCTTTTCTGTCACTGTGATTGGTTTCATACTGCCCTCTATGGTTGTGACAGTGAAAATGCACTGACAAACTTGCTGAGCTCCAAGCCTCTTAACCCACCGCCACAAGCTGTTCAGATCACCTGCTCCTCGGAGCAGAAAATGCAAAGTTTTCACATATTCGGTGTCTGTTTGCCTCCCTCACTTACGTGCCACCAATTGAGAGGTTTAGTCAAAACATGTCACCCCCTCTCCCCCCCTCCCCTCCAGACTGTGGCCCACATCATGGAGGCAACAAATCCTGGGTGCCCTTTAACACAAAAGGCAGACAGTCTAAAACCGAGGAGGACAGTCTGGGGGAGATTAGAGGCACACAACAGATGTTACTTCTTGATTAACAATAGTGTCTGCCAGGGGTGAGCCTCCGCTCCCCACCCTTTTGGGGCCCCGGGTAAACTTCAGCCCCAACAGAATATTGAACTTACTGTACATGATGATGATGCATGAGTGAAGAAATATAAAGAACTTTACTTACAGTGAAACACCATCAGACTTCAGTATTGAAAACAGGCAGCTTCACTTTTGTTACAATACATAAATCAATGTCTTGCTTTTTACAAGTATCAAATGCATATGTTTATTATTCCTATCAGGCATTGTGACATATGGAGACTTGTAGTCAAGACTGTCTCAACTGAGACCAAGACATGACCAAGACCAGTTAGTATCAGGACCAAGAACAATACAGACCAAGTCAAGACCAAGACTAATTCAGCTCAAGACCGAGGCAAAAAACAATTGTTTTGCTATCTTGCCATCCTAGCTCATCCCAAAGTCATCAAACAAAAGAACAAGCCTCCAACATCACCCTGCACCTCCAAAAAGTGTAATAAGTTGCAAATATGTCACAGATTTTAATTGTATTTAATTTGGAGATAAAACGTGAATTTTGAATATTAACTTAAAATTTCTTCATAATAGCCAAATTACACTGCTTTAAATCAAAGGAAAAATACAAATGTTTTTCAAAGCTATGCTTCAAATTAGACATTAAAATGGGGAAAAACTGGTGATCGTAAGATTGAGAGTGAGAAGAGTGAAAGGACAAGCGTGAACACCGTCTGTGGGGTTAAGGTTAGGGTTTCTGCAAAGGTTAGGGTTCAGGTTTCTGCTCGGGTTAGGTTTAGAGTTTCTGTTGGGAGGGTTAGTGTTAGGATTTATGTCAGGGGTTAGGATTTAGGATTTATGCTGGTTAGGTTTAGGGGACAAAAAAAAGCACAGCCACAGGCTGATGTGTGGGCTGCATTTTGCAGCTCTGGGCAGAAGACTTTTCCTGAGTCTGCTTCTGCCTCCATTCTTGTGTAGGGTTTGGGAGCATGGATGTAGATAATCTTAACTGACATATGTGTTTTTACTTTTTTCTTTGTGAATACATCTTTCATTCTTCTCAGGCCAGTAATTTATAAGAATATGTTGGAGGGGGTTGGGGGGTGGGGTGGGGGCATGGCTTGGAATAACAAGCGCCTGAAGTGAAAGGGCCTGCACACACTAAGCCTAATAATTTGAACAATGTGTGCATACAAGTACAAATAAATCTGTACAGTGAAATAAAAGCAAATCACAGGCTGATGTAAATCATGAAAAAATAGCCTGTTGGGTTTGGAGGAACATCTGCTTGTGGTATGTATATTTATTTGGGACTGGCCTGTGTTAAACTGGGACTCATTCTGTGTATATAACATGCATTTCTATTCTACTCCCACGGAGTGTCTGCAAGTCACACTTCAGCTGGTGTGTTATCGCGTTACTCCTCTGTGTGTTGTGAAAGTTCCGTGTCTGTATGTGTAGCTCAAAACTGTGATTACTTTTCATTACTGCAGGGTAGACTGTACCTTTAGTTACAAACGCGGGGCGATGCCTTTTACAGAGATGTTTTACGAAGTATCAGTTTTTATAATTGCAGACAACAATTTGATTGAGTTAAATATGGTGTTAAAAAAGATGAAGTAGCGCAAGGAATCTCTATGAATCAGTAAGAAATGTGTTATAAGAAAGTTATTAAAGACTCTACCACCCCCCACGCTTGTAACAAAATGGTAGCGTCCGTGTATGTTGTCACAGGCTCATTAGCGTGTAGTCTTGTTGGACAGTAGTGAACTGGGTTAATGTTGTAGTTCGCAGGAGCTGCCCGGAGTAGGACGTGAGGGGAGCTGCTGCTCTTGCTGCTTCCTCAATTGTTCTGACTTTTAACCTAAACAAAAACCACCATGACCGGCCGGCACTAACGCTCCGCTCAGTGCTGCGAGAGACCTGCGGCGCTCACCGTGATGCTTGTGAGTGGTAGTTTTCCTTTCTTGACAGATGAGTAACTTTGTGGGCGAGCTAACTTTGGAAGTTGACAAAGTCCTGATGCTCCCTATTGCTGTTTTGAAAGTGTGGGGATTCACAGGTGTGGTGACTTCCATGCCGAGGACTGCCATTAGACGTGGTCGGTCACAAAGTATTCTTATGGGTGGAAACTAAATATAGCTCTAATTACTTAGCTTAGCAACTTTTCCTCATGTGGACTGCCCTAGCTGTGGTCTCCCTTTGTTATGTCTGGGTTATTACTGGCAGAAATGCTTCATGAACAGCTTCTAGTCACCTCTATTTTTATATGATACCTGCATTGTCCTTTAGTTGATGACAAGATACAATGTAATGACACTATAGATAACTTTGATACCATAAGTCTCAATTATAATCCTCTTCATGTGAACCTTAGGGATATTCTGCTAAGTTTGTGCAGATCCAAACACACTGAAAATGTGAAATGCAATTTTATACAGTTTGCAAAACGAAACATTGTCTTGTGAATCTAAAACGTGTTAAAATCTGCACACAGTCTCATCTCAAACTGGGTTTTCACACTTGTTTGGCCTTTCTTAGAAAGACAAGCCAGTGTTGTTTGGTTACACATGTAATAACTCAGATTTGACAACCTCAGGGAGCTGATGGCCGCAATTTAATGTGATTTAATCTATCTCCGAGTTCATCTTTGTCACGGTTTGTGCCGTTGTGCTGGAATGTCCTTGTCTTATCTTCATCGAGCAATCTTCCCCCTCAGGTGTGAAGTCAGGACTGACTGTCAGAGTCCAACAGAATCTGCAATTTAAGCGTTCATCGGGATCTTTAAACACAAGAACTTGTTAAACCTGAACTCCTCCAAGTGTCCCATGGCTGTAATGAGGACTGCTTAAGTTCATAAAGGGCACCAAACTTTCCTATGTATGAACAGGAAGTAGTCCCCTTCTGAAGAACAGATGTGCCGTGTTGTGCTACTTTTCTTGCATGTACGTTTCGTATTTTATGATCAGCAGCTTGTGGCCTTTCTGTCAGGTTCAAAATCCTGTTTGCTCTGTAGCCTGTGTGTAACATTCTGTGAGCTCCCGTCACACCAATTTCTTTGCCAAACTCATTTCCCTTTCATGAGGGATTTTGGAAAAGGGGTTTAAGGGACTGTTTGTGCTGGTTACTTGGACAGGCTCAGTTTTCAGGGCCTTTTCTTCTGAAACTGAGAGGCATCCACCTGGAGGGCTTTTCTGCTTTAGCTCAAGTACACAAGAGGCTTCCTCTATCGGAGCTGGCAGATCACTTCTTCAAATATGCTCACAAATGTTACATTCATGTATTATGACCACTCAAGTGTGAATGTCTGATGTATATATAGTAGGGTAAAAACATGCCTAAGTAAAACTTGCTTTCTTTTTCGCTCGTTGATTGAAACGGCTTTATTCGTTGTGTCTTACTCTTATTTTGCTCTATTAATGTGCAGTGTCACTCTGCTGTGGGTGTTGTGTCTTCAGCCGTCTGTAATTAAGAGACTTTGTTAGATTTAGCATTCAAGTGGACAACATTTCTCCCTAACTTGGACAGGTTTGTTGAAAGCCTTGATTACAGAGCTCAACAAAGCTCTTGTTCTGGACAAATGTCTACAGTGCAAGTGATTATGTATGAGATAATTAAACAGCAGGCCCGCTTTAAAACGTAGGCCTCCTTGGCTGCCATGCATAGCCATGCTGAGCCTTTGTGTTTATGGTAAGTGGGCAGCTGCATGCTTGTGAGACCTTGGCTGTACCCCAGGCCCTCAACTGAGCCTGATAACTACCATTGAAGCCTTCAAGCCATGCTCATTTCTGACTATTCACTCGCTGCTTTAAATGTAGAGTGTGCCTCCTGTCTGACACAGCCTAATTTCTGTGAACACGCAGACAGCTGTGTGCCGGACCGCACGCCACAATGCGCTTCATAAAACTTTTTTTTCTTCCTTTCTCCGTCTCCGAGCTGTGACAGTATGTGGCGGCACCTGCCCTTTGTGGGACCTAATTAATGAAGACACCAACAAAGAGACGTCCAAGCTAAAAGAAATTTAAAAGTTAACCCAAGTTGCGCAGTAAAAACGATGAGCTGTGCTGCGTATAAAGTGAAACTGGTTTGCTTGATTGTCAAAGAACTGCTCCGTGACATGTGCTGCGACTACACACCCACCATTACGATACGAGGAAACTGGACGGACTCGAGGCCAAATATGGATCTCGGAGACGTAAGGCCACCAGAGCCAAAAGCTTGGGGAAAGGAAACAAACTTTTTTTAGGACGCGTGTTTTCTCTGAGGGGATCCTTTTCATCAGCAAAGACGCTGCCAAGCTGTTAGCCAGCATTATTTATTTGTTGTTTTTGTTTTTTTTGTTTTTTTTTTTACAAGTGGTGTGGTGATAAACAGCAGCCCAAATTTCTCTGGTTAGGTTTGAAGTCTGGCTGGCTCAGGTGCGCGGCAGATGCTTGGATTAACAAGACAACCACAATCTAACCACAATCCAGGGACTGTTAGGAGCAGGCCACACATCCGACACTTTTAAAAGTACTGTCAGGAAAATTGTCCTCAATTGCGCTTAATGATGGTTTTATGTCTCAATTAGGAAGGTTTTGGTTTTTTTCTCCAAGATACAAAATCTTAGAATAAGTGCTGAACAAGTTATTTTTGTTCTTTAGCTTAAAAAGTTTCAACAATCTTAATAAACAGTGGGGCTTTTTTCTCTCCATCTGTCAAGTGCAATAAAATGGATTAGTATTAGCTTTAATTGTCAGTCAGACACAAAGCTGCCAAATCCTTATGTAATGGTGGCCTAACTCATGGGATTACAGTCTGAGCAATGTATGGAAAAGCTGCTCAAATTGGGAAACGGCTTTGAGAGGTGACTGCAGTTTAGATTCTCATTGTAAAGGCTAAACTAACAGTCTGGATATAAAAAAAAACACAACCAGCATTCAAAGTGAAGGATTTATGTGATTTTTATGTGATAAATATGGTTAAGGTGTACTGACAATTGAAAACTGAGCTAAGTTTAAATTGTGTCCCAGTTTTCACTTGACCCAATCAACACTGTGGTTTCCTTTCTGGTCCTGTATCTCGGCTATGTCGCACGATTGCTCGCCGTTTCTGACACCCAAAGCTGGCGATGTCGAAAGGGTTTCAGAAACCACAAAGGAAGCGAGGAGTCCCATCAGCACGCCCAAGGCGGCAGCGCTGCTGTCTTTTCAGAGGCCTGCTGTCAACTGCAGACTCTGCTGCAGCCTGGTTTGCATGTCATGGAGAGCCACGTCGGAGGGAAACGTCCAGCAACGTTCTTCCCCTTTGCAAAGATTAGACTTCTCAGTTGTCATGGTGGTTGGTGTCCCAGCTCAGATAAAGTGCTATCAGGCCGCACAAGCACCGAGGTTCCAATGCTTCCCCGATAGCGACGGCAGCGTTATCGAGGTGATTTTGGGTTTTGGCTTCAGAAGGGGAGTGGCACCTCTTGGGCAGAAATTGTACACTCCTCATTCCGCAGACTAAAGTGACATTTTCGAACACTGGAAGCCGTATTGAGCGAGTGAGTTGAGTGTTTCCCATAAGCGTTGGATAACATGTCTTTGTATGACTGCTACAGCTCAGAACAAGACATGAATATCTTTGCTTGCCAGGCATTTCTCGCATGATTGTTTTCTAGTATGACTGGAGCTTGAAATGCTTTCAGCTGCTGTGGTTAGAGTTTCATTATGCTGTGTCTGACTTGCGTTCTGACAAATGTTTATCATTAGTTTATAAGCCTCTCCCTTTTACAGTTCAACTTTATAGGTTATAAATGTTATCCTCCAGCACATAAAAGATAATTAAACCATTGCGAGTCTCAGTAACCAGCAGGCATTTCTGTCAGTGTTGAGTAGCATCCAGAATGTCAAAGTACACCAAGTCATCTAATCTTTCCAGGAATGACAAACATCATTGTCCTGAGCCTCCCCACCACCACCCACCGCCCCTGTTTTCATAAACATGGTTGTTGTTGGGATTCTTCTGTCTTGCCAATCCGGTTTCCTATGGGAAGTCTATCTTCATTTTCGGTCAGGACCTGAGCATCCATCACGCAGACTGTAAGAGGTAATGTTCCTTCTGCTGGAGCATGTCCAGCTGAAGTCAGCAGTGCAACACAGATCTCCCGGGTTAATGGTCATTCACAGTGTAATCTCATCTGACCTAGTCCAGCTCCCAGCTTTAATCTGCTGTCTCCTGTTGACGCGGGCCACAAGGTTAAAGAGCAACATGGAGCATTACCAGTGTATCTATTACCAGTGCTAAACAATATCAACACAGAACCAGGGGTTTTCACCAGTTTTTGATTGGGGTGCGACTAAATATTCACACACTCGACAAGAGGGACTCAGTGACTTACTGCGCCTGTGCTGCTGCCACTGAATTGGCAGCAGAGACCTCGTCCCACTGCTGTTACGTCTGTGTTATTACCTCTGAAGCCGCCACAGAGGTGGAACTAATGGATCCACCGTTGCACGTCCAAGCCGCTCACAGTGATGACAGGGCAGAATAAAGGCGGAACATCCCCAGAATAAAGCGGCGTCGTGAGAGGAGCTCCTCGCTGCCGACCCAAAACATCCAACAATGAAAATAATTTGCGAGCGAATGCAAGGAAACATCTGAATCATGCAGCATAAATATGTACTGAGAGGCGAGGATGGGTGGTTGGCTTGCAGGCTTGTTTGTCTTGGAATAAGGTTTTGAAAACACGTGATAGTGTAATGAAGTAATGCGAGAATGCTAAATACACAAGCAGCTGGTTGCAAAATATGTGTACTTTTCTAGAGTTTCACCTTTAGCAAAGTGCAAGAAAATGCTGGAATGTGAGTCGACACACAAACACAACTCCCTGCTGCCTCCTAGCAAACACCAGTTCTTGCTTTTTGTAGGTTTAATGGTGTTAATCACTTTGTGGCTCGACTGCGAACTTGCATTCAGGTTGTTTTTTTCCGAATGGAAAAGCAAATTGTTGGCAATAGAAATCATACACTACGCAAACACCGTCTTTTGTGTGTGTCAGCTCTTGCAGGGCCTTGTGATGCTCCACTCCTCCACCCACCACATCACATACACACACACACACACGCACACACACGCCCGCCACACTCCACTCCACCCCACCACCCACAACCTCTGATGTCGCCTCTTTTGTTTCCCACGGTGTCGTGTCCTCTGCACAGAGCAGTCTTTTGTTTCACGTCCACCGTCTCTTTCTGTCTCCCATTTTTTCTCTCTCCTCCGCCTGCAGTTGTTCTGTCATTTAAGCAGACACCCTTTGACCTTGCAGGCATCATATGACTTTCTTGTGTCCACTTCTCTTTGTTTTTATGTGCACCTATCTGGCGTTATGTCGAGCGTGGCTGATCTATTTGGAGTTGAAATCCTACGTGATGTTATATAGATACAGTATTTGTCTCTGGCTAATCAGCAGTTTCACTGTAATCGCGGTGCAGCATTAATGTGAGGAGTGTTGTTTTGATAACCGCAAGGTCAGCTATTCCCAGCCAGCCCCTGAGGATTCAATTACACAACTTTGACTTTGCTCTATCCCTCTCTGTGTGGCTCAGAGCAGAACCCTTTTGAGGAAACTCGACCTCTCCTTCACATGAACGGAGAAGAATGAAACAAAGTATAGATAGAGTTCCACTTCTGGTGTCGTGCCAGAAAAATGAAAAAAAAGATGCGTGGAAGTGAAAATTCAATGTCATTTCAGCGTTTTGGCTGCGATGTGACAGCATGGGCGAAGCCCTGTCAGTCAACAGGAGCGCTCGCTGGGAATGTTTCCGTACACACTTAAGAGCTGGAAAAAAACAGCATGTCAACCCACTGAACTCCTGAAATCCCACTGGGTATTTTCTACTTTTGTCCACATTGAACAAGATGTTCATGAAAAGGGAGACGTGGACAGTCAGAGCAGAAGCAACGGGACGGCAAGTTTAGTTGTCATCCACACAAATCACTTTTCTTAGCTTTGTCCTGCGAGTCGACCTTGTTGAAATACAGTTTTTCATCACTAATTCAATTCATCCAGTCTAGTTTGCTGACTGGTTTGGACCCCTCTTTAATTTGGACATTTGTAGTTTTCTGCATGTCTTCTTGATTCATTTTGAACAGATCATCAGTCATACAGAAAGCCCCAAAGACATAGCACACATGCGATCATAGCTCCTGCTAATTTTGCTAGCGAGCATGTGTTTGACATTAATGCTGCCGAAGTTTCAGGAACTTTTATCACTTCCATTCTCAGAGAAGCAGCAGAATTTGCAGAGTCACAGAGAATGGTTTGAATTTGATGCTAACATGTTGGATTCCCAGCTGAGAATTCCTTTCACAGAGCATCGGGTTCACTTTTCGCATTGATGATGTGTTTCAGGGCCCCCACCCAGGGGGATCTGCTCGCCCCGATCCGGCCAGATTGTTCTCCTCTTATATGGTCGGCAGAATGTCAGAAATGTACTGAATTCTAATCCTGCGCTCATCTTTGTGTGCCCGCTCAGGACCGGGCCGAGGAGTGAAGCACATTCCTGGAGGAGTCGAGTGCGGCCGTCTTAAGCCGGAGAGAAATCAGCCTGCTCGAAAACCGCGCCCGCCCGCCAAGATGGCCTCCCGCCTTACTTACCATTACTGCGATGGTGTGGGACAAGGATGTGTGTTGCCATGGTGATCATTTACAAGAAAACACTGGAAAAGAAGGGTGCCGATGATGTAACATCCAAACGTGCGGATTCGGGCCCGGTGAGATGTTATTTCCTACTCTTTTCCCTGTCAGTTTATGTTTACATGCGGCCTCGCCAAGAAGTTTCACCCGGGCCTGTCAGGGGAGGGAAAGACAAGGTGCTACTTTGAATTAGGAGGGGGTTTTCTAGCAGCTCTGTGGCTCCACAATTTTCTTTTCTACGTTGTCAAGTTGAATCACCTCTAAAATTTCGCTCTCGGCCACTCGTAATCAGATTTTTGGGAAATGAATAAGTAGTTCCCGATTGAGTTACAGGAAGTGATGTCAGGAGAACTATTCAGCTGGTGAAGACTGAGGGAAAAAACGGTTGTTTATGTTACAATTACTGATAATTGCGTCACAATGGCTGCCAATTGTCATCTGGGGTATTTCTCTAGTTTTGAATCCATTTCTCACAATGAATCCATCCAAGTCGGAGAGACTTTTACTCCTTCCAGCGCACAGTGAGGAAAATCCCCCCACTCATGCGAGCTGAGTTTGCCCTTCCAGCCTCGTGAAATGAAGTCATCACGCTCGTGGTGGTGGGGGGGGGGCAGAGTGTCAATGTGAGGCCTTTATAGTGGAACATTGTGTTGATGAGTTACAGGACCAGTTATACATTCACAAAAATATGCAACTCAGTGATCGGTTTCACTTCTTACCTGTGTTGTTGATTTATTAGTGCTGTTATTTTCTGTATTCGACGACAGTGGAGCTGACAGTGACTCCGTTTCTGTGCTTCCACAGTTCCAGGCACAGACCATGAGCCAGGGGACTGCACTTTTCTCATGTGGACTCATGGGTAAGAGTTTCCCACCTGACACGAGCAGCGCTGTTACAAACTGTATGGTGATCTGTAAAAAAATCCCTGACCTGTAATCATCAAAGTCAGAAAGAAATTGTTCTGTTATCATGGATCTACACTGAAAATAGACTGCTGTACCTTGTATAAACTGGAGATTGGTTCTTGGTGTCGTGTCGTCATGTTTCAGAGGATTTATTGCATTATAGCTTTTAGGCAGCTGCATCAAGCCGATCCTCACATTCGTCATATAGAACACGTCTGGCTGGTCTCCCTGCCAAAATGAATGCATGCTAATGCGTATTAGTGGTTTTCCTTTAGCGTGAACCTCGATGCGTCAGAGCAGGACACGTGTTTCTCCCGTGGTGAAACATAGTTCTGCGTCCCGTGTAATGCCCACTTGATTGTATGCCGTCCTTGCAAGAACTTCAAACTCGGCTTCTAAGATGGCAAAGTGTTGGCAGGGGACAGCTGCTGCAGTAGGCCTTTTGTTCTTTGTCCTGCCCATGTGCTGTAGCTGGTATTTTGGGGATTTTTATCTCCAGTGAAGAAGAATAGACCTTTTGCATTCCAGGAGTGGGCAGTGGCCTCGATGTTTAGTGTCTGACTCAGAGCTGGCTGACCTTTTCAGCCACTCACGAGAGTGTTTTGTTGTGACACCAGCAGGTGCTTTCCTGTTGCGGTGTAGAGTCGACCAGTGACGCGGAACTTTTGTAGATCCCGACAAAAACACTTACGTCCATAGTGACCACTGGCCTTTTCCTCCAGTATTCTGCGCGAGCTGGACATTGAGCTCTCTTTCCTTTTTCAATCAGCTGTGGTTACAGACTGTGACACCGGGATTGTGACAGGATTTATTTTTAGTGCCAATTACACAAAGCAGTGAGTTGTGGCAACACAAAGTACACATTTTGGACCCAATGCACTGACCCACACTGGAACGATGTCATTGACGTTGTTCATGTTGCCAAACTGTAAATGGTGAAAGAGTCCAGGAGAGGAAGGTCTTTGTTTCTCAGAGAAATGATTCTCATTTTGGTTGAATTTTGATGTTTTCGTTCTTAAATTTTCACAAAAATGAGACACAAGAGAGTAAAAATTGATGTATCAGTGATGATAAAATGTTATTCCTCTTAAAGGGTTAGACTAGATGCTCTGTCGGCTTAATGGAAACCAAAAAAAGCTTTCAGAATTGAGACTCCTGTGCAGATACACCATCCGTCTAAACTGCTCTATGAATATGAATCTTTGTTACAGAGTCGAGTCGCTGGCGTGAGGTGGATCACAGCTGTGCCATCCAGCAGCGGCCAGTTGGGACCAGCCTGGAGAGCCTGTGGGACGTTCTGCCCGAGGCGCACAGGAGCTCCCTCTGGGACTGGGACGTGGGCTCCACGTCCAGCACGATCACCAGCCTGCTGCAGGACCTGAGCCTGGCCGAGGCGGCGTCCTCCACCGCTCCGCCCAGCAAGCGACAGTGCCGGTCCCTGTCCTGCTCGGACGAGCTGGGCGGCTGCCGCTCCGCCTGGCGCCCGCAGGGCTCCCGCGTGTGGACCGCCGTGGAGAAGAGGCGGTGCCACAGCGGCGGCAGCGTTCAGCGCGGCAGCGTGGCCAACGTGCCGCTCGGCTTCCCGGCCATGCAGCGCAGCTCCAGCTTCAGCCTGCCGGCGCGCTCCAACGGCCCGGAGCCGCCCTGCTTCGCCCAGAGGAACCCCTGGCCCTCCGCCTTCAGCTGCCTGACGCCCTCGTCCTCCTCCGCGCCCGTCGAGCCTTCTTCACAGCCTGTCTACCTCTCTGACGAACAAATTAGCCTGCCTGAGCCCCGCGGGCCTTCGCCACCCAGCTCCCCCGATTCCACTCCGGAGCTGGAGCGCCGCGGTGGTCAAGGAGGTCTCGCCCGCAGTCGCTCACAGCCATGCGTCCTGAATGACAAGAAGATCGGCGTGAAGCGCCGGAGACCCGCAGACACACACAAACAGAGGCCTTCCCTGGATCTGGCAAAAATGACCCAGGTTGGTTCAGTCTTATCTCCTTTCATACACGATCACTCTCCACGCTCAGGAAACGGCCATGCCAGCTGGAGGCTCTGCTGGGTCCATCAGTCTCAGTAACATTTGCTCGTTACTCTCTTTTGTTGGGGGAAATTTTTCCCCTGTACGTGTTGGATAAACAAACACTTCCAGTTAAGGTCAGGCCATTGTCTCTGTTCTCCCTCAGCACACCTCAAAATGTCTCTGCAGGCATTGTCATTAAACGCAGGCGTTCATTCATGCAGGCCCGTTCAGGGTCACATTCCGCAATGTGGGCGTGTGTTTGTACTTGGAGAGAGTAGAGGGAAAGCATGACCTGTTCAGTGTGTTACTGGATGAGGAACACATGACAAAAGCAGCGGCGAGGAAGGAGTCAGTGGAACAGATGTGTTCACGTTTAAAAGGCATCGACGCGGGCTGATCGCCTCGGAGGTTGACAATCGGTTTTATCTGCAACCTCCCGGCAGCCGTCGGGTCTCTTTGCCCCGTTGAGCACACAGGCACACTGTGTGGCGTTTCACACGTAACACTGGCTGGATCATAAACACAGAGCTGGACTTGGCCCCTCTGAGAAAGTCACCCAGAGTTCAGTGGTGTCTCAACTGCTGCGACACGACATGCCGGTGGCGAACGCACGCACACCGAACGGGGACAAATTCAGCGCAGAGAAAGAAAAGGTTGAAGCAAAACAACTAATAATATTTTTTGCATGTTCCCTTTGAAACTGTTTGTGTCTCTGACATTGATTCTCCAAAGCATGGGTATGTTAAATAATGATTCCTTGAAAACTCTTATTGAAATTGAAATTTGAAGCCAAAGTAAGACGCCCTAAAAATTGAAGTGTCTTAGTGGAAACAACACACTCTTGTGATGATAGACTGGGCTTGCCTGGCACTCATCTGAAGGGCTTTATCACGCTTCCCACGTGTCCCTCTCCGGATTCAAAGTCACCTTATGAGTCAGAGATTGGTGGCAGTGCTGAGTGTGTCTCTAAAGTGTCCTCTCTCCTCCACACGCCACAGTGGTGTAATTTACTCAGTGAGAAACTGCTACCCTCGGCGTGGCTCGCTGTGGCTCCGTGAATGTCAGGAAGTAGAGCAGCTGTGGCAGAGGTTATAGATTGTCGCACAGGGGGGGGATACGTGTCGGGTAAGGAGATATTGATTTCTGTAAATTCAGCTCAGTGGGTGGATCGCTGCCACAACCGAGCCTCATGAGCTATTGATCAGCTTTTAATGACTGAGAGTCAAGGTCAGTATGGATGAGGAGACTTTTCAGTCTCCGTTCAGTGGGTGGAAGGATGACGAGCTGTGGCGGTCGCAGGCAAGACGGGTCGCAGTTCGCAAGCCGACGTTCTCGGCCTCTTTGATCCAAGCCCGAACTGCAGCACCGACGCGAGCTAGACTCCTTCTGACCTTATCAGTTGGGTCCCATAGCCCGGGCCAGCAGTCTGACTGCAGACGCTGGAGCGCTAATGCCGAAGGCAGCAATGTGACACTGGCCTGGTGCTGACAAATGTGCCCGCTTGACCGGAGCCAAGAAAAACAGCAGGGCCCCTTTTGATCCACTGCTGCCTGATGCAGAGACCTTTCCCACTGCTGTTTGGAGAGACTTTGATCATAACCTCACATTCTCACCCTCCCCTTTCCTCCCCCCTGAGCATTTTCACCTACTTAGTCCTTATAATGAGAACTTTTATGATAAACTTATTCATCAGACAAACTTTCTACATTTCTCTGCTATAGTACAAACCAGTGGACTGACTGAATGGATTGGAGCACTTGTGCTCCCTGGATGGTTGTCAGACTCTTTCTCTGCACCATCGTCACTTCAAGTAGATTTATCTCCTAACTATTGATCAGCTGCAGCAGCGGTCCCCTAAACTTGGCCCCGAGCTGTGACTCCAACAGGCTCCTGCTTGTTAAGAATTACATAAGCACACAAATGACAGGAGGTTTCACAGAGCCACTATTCTCCCGCGTCCTCCTGTCTCGGCAGCGCAGCGGTCAGGCAGGAGGCAGCTGTCCTGCCTCCTCCACATTAGCCGTACAGATTGGATAAGCCTCTGTCGTAAAGCTTCCCATTCCTGCGTGTGCAGCTGTCGCAGGACGTCGCCTGCAGCAACATTGGCACAAGTGTGTTCTGCCCCAAAGAGGTTTCTGGGATTTCCAGATGCATGTGTGCATTGTGCGATGCCAGTGGAGCCGCAGTCTGAAGTGAGTGATGTGTCCCCCTCTGGGTGTTTGCTGGCCACTTGCTGCCTGGGCTCCTGTTGGACCTCTAACCACTGCGATGTGGCCTCGACACTCCTCACCTGTTGCTTCAGTGAGCAACGGAGGCTAAATTTACTCCTGTCAAAACTTTTATTGAAGTCCAGCACTTTCACCAACATCCTGTAAAAATGCAGTGAAGGGCTTGTGTGCCTGGAATGGCTTGTATGCCTTTGGTTGTGTTTATGTCTCAGCTTGGACGTGGGTTTGATGCTACGTCCTTTTTTTCTTCTAAAACAAAATGATCTGTCTCTCCACAGAAACTTCGAAATTTCCACAGCCTGAGCTGCCCTGGAATCACAGGCGAAGACAGCTATGAGTCGAGCCAGACCCTCCCCACCCTCAGGAGCGCCGCTCAACGCGACGACGACGACTACGACGACTACGACGGCTCCCCCGCCACCCAGCGCGGCTCGGAGGGCGCGCCGACCCGGACCAAAGACGATGCGATCGGCGGATCCACCAGAGAGGACACGGAGTGGAGCCGCACGGATTTCGGTGACATCACGCCAGGAACGACCAACGGGAAGGACGGCGAGCCCCTGTGGGCGGGGCTGTGCAGCATGAGGAAGGACGCGTATCAGCTCGGCGGCGAGCTCGACATCGAGCAGATCGAGAGGAACTGAGTAGGACTGCTTTCCTGACGAGGGAGAGCTGCTGTAGTGGGCTGAGTTTTATCACTAGGTGGTACAATAAACAGTACTGATAGTCTTAAGGACAAATTAAGTGGAGAACTGATGCAGTGAGCGCTCCAGTACTTGTCTTTTTTTCCCCCCCACAAGAAGAGGCTGAAGTGGAGCTTTGTGTGCTAAACGCCCATTTTTGGAGACTTTGCACAGTCAGAAGCGACTCCCCCACTGTGCAGTTTCTCAACTGTGTCTCAGGAGAACAAGAAAAACGGCCAGATCTGGGTGGAAATAGAACTTATGAGTATAAAAATGATATATTAATGTTGGCTCAGAGTCTGGTTTTTTTTTAACATTTCTCTGTAACCCTGATTAACCCACTTGTACTATGTTTGGAGAGAATTCACAGCAGGTTTGTATCAATTCTCTGCACTAGAAAGAGTGTCCTGTCCTCTGACGTTCTTCGGTAGTACATGGGTACATGATGGAGGGAAATCGAGACTACTTCGGGAGCGGCTCTTCGAGACGCTCCTTTTCACTCTTACTGAGCAACGAGCTGTACGCACACACCAGCTTTTAGGTATATTGAAGAGCTTAACATTTCACTCAGTAACATCGAGCTTCTCTCTGAGATCTATGCTCCTGTACGTTGGAAAGAAAACTTTGTGATGCTAATCGCGTTAATATTCTTTCTTTTTACGATTTGTAACTACAAAGATGTGTAAAACATGAGCATATTTCTATACAATAAACACTTTAAAATGTGACATTTGGAATCAGATTGTTTGACTGGTGGGGGAGGGTTAATGAAGGGAACCTTTAAGCAATGAAGATGATTGAGGTTGGTATAAAAAGATAGTTTCAAATTGTATTTCTACTTGGTTAACAAAGGATGTCCATGTAAACTCTTTACTCCTCCTGCCTTTTGTCACCTAAAATTAGTACTTTGAATAATGTCATTGTTGCTCTTCTGTTGTGATCAACGTATGAACTCAACATAGTTGCATCCTAAGTGAGCTTGTCACATTTTTGGCCACGGGGTCGCATTTTACACTGAAGCGTCGCTCCAATCGAACAGACTTTCACTACTACCAGCAGAACACGTATTGACAACAAGGTCATTGTTGGCGACGTCTTTAATGCAACAATGCGGCCTGACCCCATTAAGTAGCAGGAAAAAACAATCAGGACCATAGTAGTGGACCGACTGATGAGCCTGTGTTTGTGTGCTGAAGCGGGGATTGCGTAGGGAGGACGCCGGGCAGGGGTGGGAAGTCCGGTCCCTTTTTCTTTCTTTATTATTACTTTTTTTTTTTTTTTTGGGATGGCGGGTGGAGCGGTGGAACCGAGCGGCGGTTCACCCCAGAGACCTCCCTCCCTCCCCGCGCCAGGAAACAAAAGGGGCTTTTTCTCTGAGGAGCACAGTGACGTGGGAGGCGGCTGTGAATGTGGGCCATGTGTCAGGGCTGCTGCTGCTGCCGCTGCTGCTGCTGCTGCTGCTGCTCCGTTTGTCTGCCTCCCCTCCCCGACTCTGGAGGCCCGTGCAAACCTCCACAATTTATCCCGTCATTAACTCCTCTTGATTCGCTCCTCTGTTATTACTGCATACTCTTCTGCGTGTTTGTCCGGACTTGTAATGATGCTTGTCATTCTTTGAAAGCATAAGGTGCCAATGAGGGAAGAAAATCGCCTCATTAAAGGCTCGCTGGGTAGTTTGAAGATCCCCTCGACGTGCTGCACTCCAAGCTCGGATACCACACAGAGCATATCTGTGGGATTTAAAGTCGCCTGCATGCTGCACAAGCTTGCGATGGATGGGGGTTATTATGCCGACGCATGAAAACCTTTGTGAGGCCGAGTCACCCGTGTTATACACAAGCCAGCCTCCGCTGAAGACCTTTCTGTGCGCCGAGTGGAGAAGAAAATGCGTAAACACAGGCCTTGTTAAACGTGCTGTGCGGCAGCCTGACACACCGAGGGCCCCCGGCCTTTAATCAGCAGAGTGACAGGAGTGAAAGAAGGCTGTGTTCTGGGAGAAGATAGGAGTTCAACAGGAGGGGCGAGCCATGCCAAGGCTCTCCATCACACTTGCTCACAACCCCCACCGGCATTGACACAGCAGCGTGGTGGTCACTTTTGAACTGTCACTGAAGGTTAGGCACGCTCATATCTGCGCTAATGATCATTCACATGGCATTACTTCAAGTTTCGGGGGCAACAGATGGCCCCACCGCAGTGACGCAGTTCTGTGTGGAAGGTTTCAGGTGCGACGAGCGTGCACAGCTCTGTTTCCCCCTCCCCTGTTTCAACATGTACACACTACGTGACAGATTTTTTTGAAGACACATTTTGTTGTGGAACTATCCAACAAAATCAAGCAGTATGAGTAAGGAGCTGAATGTTGGCAGGAGGCTTTTTTCGGGGTTTGGTGCCTTCCCCCGGTTGGCAGCTCACATGTGGCCTGGGTGAAAAGCAATTTAGCTGTACCAGCCGGCCACAAAGCATTTCCAGTTGAGCAAGTGTCGGCTGAAGCTTCAAAAAAAAAGAGAAAAAAAAAAGAAAAGCGATCATCCTAATTGTGAGAACACAAATGTAAACATGAGCTCGTTCTGAACTCGTAGTTTCTTCTGCCCGTGTGAACTGGAAATCATGATGACGGCGCAAAACCACCAGCTGCGTGTGAGGTACAACCCGAGTCAGTGTTGAGACTGAACCGTCTGCACCCACACAGACCATGAGATGCATCAGGAAGGGGAAAAAACAACAACTCTTCTTCACAGTGAAACTGTGGGCTCTCAAGTCTGAGCACTCAGTCAGCTTCTTTTCACTGTTACAACAAACAACCAACATAAAAAAACAAGTGGGCGCTCTCGCAGAAAGAAGTCCCAGCAGACAGAGACAGTTAGAAGACTGAGGTCTGCTGTGAGGCTTGAGACCTTTTGCATACCAAGACAATTAGTTTACACCCCCCGGTGACATACGACCACCACCTGGATTATACATACACGCGCTTGCATATGGCACCATTGGGACAGTGTCCGGGGAGAGGAGCGTCTGAGGTTTAGTGGAAAGTTCAGAGGTTCGGCTCCCTCGAGGGGGTCGTGTGACGACTGCGTCCGCGTTAGCAGAGTACACACTGCTCTGTGTATGAACTGGGACGCTTCTCAGATTGCTTGTAAAGACTGTTCAGGGAGGAATGGGGTGGGGTCGGGGGCAGCGAGGAGAGGGAGGAAATTCAGGCTTTGGCTCTAAACCCGATGACTTCTGAAGCTTGAGAGTCGTCCCACACTACCGAGAGCTGTTGGCACGGCGGGCCACAAGGGAGAGAGAGTGATGAAATGTGGGGAAACCATGTGGCTTGGCGAGTACGAGAAAGAGGTCTCTGCACGGACTGGTGCTAAACACACACACACACACACACACGCACACACACACAGAAGGGTGGGAACAAATAACTGGCTGCTGAAAAAACAAGTGCATGTTTCCACGGATAACGGTGCATTTAGAGCTGCAGGTGTGCGGCGGCGTCTGGTCAGCTGACCTGCCGTTTCCTGTCAAACAGGAAGAAGCAAAACGAGCGGAGATGAAAGTTCAAGGTAGCGCACAGCTGGCAGTAGTTAAGGTGGGTGAATGCAGGTGTGTTACAAGAGCGGCAGTGTGCGCGCGGTGTAAGAGGAGCCTAACATAAACAGATGACATACTAACACATATGAATGTTGGCTCTGAGACACTCTGCAGGAGTGAGAGGGGGGTGGGGGTGGGGGGGTTCTCCCTGCAAGCATGTATGTCTGAAATTTTCTCAGGTGATTTTTGCTTCATGCTCGTTTAACAAATCCTAAGATTTTAAAACTAAATTCCCAAATTTCATAGTGAATGTGAGCTTTGTGCATATGGTGGAGTGTCACCACCACAGGCTGGAGAACAGAGCAGGATGCTTGCAACAAAGAGTCAGCACCTCCCTCTGGGCCCTGATGGACATATGCTTCAGGGTTTTACATGTCTGAGATGTCCGTCAGCATAAGATGAAAATGAGATCATCAGCTTAATGACCTGAAGTGCAAGAAGGAGCGAAAGGAAAGAAGGCTGCAGACACAGTCATCATCATCGTCATCATTGAATAGTTCAAAAACAGAAGCAGAATGAGTGAACGTGAACTGAATGTTTCCACAAGAAATTCGAGCGAGGACTCGTAAAATCAGATTACAAAGATTCCCTAAGTTTACTCTACATGCTGATTATTACTGGTGGGAAAAGGTGTCAAGTGCAGATGTCAAATATGTGGCCCCAACGACGCAAAAATGTTGAAAGTCAAGTTTACAGCGGTTAAATCATACATACAGTCTGACTGGAGTTCAAAGTTGCCAGAGTGATGCAACGTTCACCTTCATTTGGACAAACACCAGAGCTGCTGGAGCTCGGCGGGGATTTGACGGTCTGTCAGTACGTCCTGGACAGTGAGATCATACATGCCCAGACATGTCTCTTGAAATGAGGTCATCTCTATTATCTGAAAGGTAATCTTGCTTTACCGTCGGCAGCGATGGGGGGGAAAGAATCAATGTGCTGCACTCTAGGAGGAATATATCACTGTTTACCTAACGTGTCAGCCTGCCGAGGTAAACGATTGCTAATTTGTAACTTGTGTGAAATGGGCGGATGACCTCAGGCTGGCCCGAGCGACGCGGTATAAGAGCCAGCCGGCTCTGGGTCACGCGTGTGTTTGTGTTTAAGGCCGAGCTGCGATCAACCTGCCAAAGAGGAGGTCTTGAAAACTGTGGCCGAGAGCGCGGAGATAGTAAACTGGACGAAAATAACCTGGTTAGAGCCAAGTGAATTCATTTGAGAGCAGTCAAATACATGTTTAATGGCTCCATGCGAGGCCAACACTGGACAAAACGCTGAGTAAAACAATATGCGGGCTGTGAGAGAAGTGGGTGCCAGCTGCAGGCACTTCTCTGTGTACATTAATATTTATTTCAGAATATGAACTAGGAGTGGTACACTGGGCTTACAGACAGTTTCATAATACTTTGTGGCCTTTCATTACGTCTAATTGCCCAATAACATTCAAGCTTGTGTCAGCTAATGGTGAAACGAACCAGAAAGACCTCAATGAATCACTTGGCAATGGGCTTTTGTTCTTGTTGAATCTATTCGGTACACTGAAACCTTGGGGGCAGCGATTGAGAATCGTTTGCTTTACGCCCCACTTCCAGAGGGCCTCAATGATCCAGCTGGCACACTGAAACCCAATAACCAATTTTCTGATCATTACATTTAACCTTACTACAGATATCATGTCTGAAAAGGGGCGCTTCCTTTTTTTGTTTTGTTTTTTCCTAACGCTCTCTGCAGGACAGGACAATCCCCTGCAGAAGTGGCTTGGAGTCATGTAAATAAAGATAAGCGTTGGTGAGTCCTCACTGTGATGATGGAAGGTCTGCTTCATTTTTGTTTACAGAGCGGGAAACATGAGCTCAAGCGCCGGCGCAATTCATCACATTCGCCAGGCTTCTGCATTTATCATCGCTGCGACCAGCTCACTTCCCATTTCCAGTCATTTGTTATTGTAAAACAAAAGCTCCTCTGATATGAATTCCAGTTTGAACCAGAGTCAAGGCTAAATTTTCCCCAGTGCTCCGAGACCTTGAGCTCTTCAAAAAAAAA
>JAUESF010000088.1:8103210-8115405 GCA_032274765.1 Malacoctenus tetranemus | reverse complement strand
GTGTGTGTGTGTGTGTGTGTGTGTGTGTGTGTGTGTGTGTGTGTGTGTGTGTGTGTGTGTGTGTGTGTGTGTGCCTTCATTTTGCTGCTTTCCTCCCATCGCCATGAATAATGAAGGAGTAACCAGGTCAATGTGACCATGCAAAATTCAGCACAATGCAGCTAGTGTTACCAGTGAGGTAATCTGCGGCTCGCTGCGCGTCCTTGAGGTCAATGCAATATCAATACGCTATGTGAAGAGATAGGTTTTGGTCCTCTGGCCTGACTGACACTGCACAGCCTTCACATCGGGATGAGGTCAGCTATGAGGTAGGAGGTGGGGAGGTGCCAAAAATCGGGTTTAACACAGCTGCCACCATGTTCAGAACAGGCTTCGTCAGAAAGCAAGAGAACGATCATGAGTTTGTGAATGAGCAACAAACAACGAACACTATTTTTAGCTTGTTGTGAACTAGTGTGAGAGTTGATTTGGCAGTAACAAATTAACCCAGACAATCAGCTCCTTCCCCAAGTTTGCCTTCATCATAAACAACTGGAGGACATGCTGATGGGCAAGTTAATGGTTTTCACAGGTTAAAAGGAGACTGAGTGACCATTATCCGGCGCCATGTACGTGGTTCAATCGCGTAAGCTTGCGTATTTCCCTCTTCTCAATAGCCACATCACGTGTCACTCAACAAGCAGTCTGAATCATTGTTGCATTCACGTAATACACCTTTAATCCTGTACAACAGCTATGACATGACAGTGGATTAACCAGTTGTGCAAGCCGGACACAACATGGGTATCGAGTACATGCAGTAAAGGCCATACGAGCGCACAGTGGCTTAGAGCAGCATTTGGATAGATGCATAACGTGATGCCTATAAAACATTGAGGTGCAGCTTTGTAAGGGCAGGCTGCATGAAATGAAAGTGGAGACGAATGGCTTGTGCAGAGTGTGTGGGAAAGTCAACTGTGAGTCAAAGACGTACAGAGTGGGAAGAGCGAGGGGCTGCTTGAAATTAAGCATTATGAGGCAGGCTTTAGCCTCATTATGTGCTCATACACTGGTCTGATTGTCGCGATGGCGTCCCATCAGTTAACGCTTTACACGCAGGAGCAAACGCGGGAGACATGCGTGCACACAGAGAGATGAAAAGACAGTCACATCATTTCCTTAACGTCTTGTGTTTTTTGCTGTGTCGGTCTTCTGTGCAACGCGGTGTGGATAAAGGAGATAAAGCACGCATGAGGGTTCCGATGAAAAGTTCAGCCTGAGCCAACAGTGCATGACTCCCACACTGGCGCTCAGCTCTGAAGGCCATGACATAAGCACATTTAGCAGAAACCTGGCTCCAAACAGCACGTGTATTTATCTAATTTGTCACATGGCTCGAAGAGAAATTAGTGTACAGGTGGGTGTTCAACTCTAAACATGTAATCTGGCTCTGAAAACGAACAAGGTTGACAAGTGGAGCGTCGCCAACAAGGAAATCACTTGCAAGTACGAGCAGGTGCGACATTTAGAAAAATGAAAAAGCATCACGCTACTTCCTGTGCGCCAAATAAAGATATAAAGTACTGCAATGAATGTTTCACACATGAGCTGCCACCTGGCTGTGTGGTGAGAATTTCTTTTTTTTGAAAGCAAAGATAACAGTGAAAGGAAAAGATTCAGCCTGCCAGCGAGGCCTGGAAAAACACTCAACCCAGTTTATTGTGTAGCTTCTCATACCAGACGAGTGAAGGCAGCTTCAACCAAAACACCGCCTTTCCCTCACAAGCGAGCAAACGATACAGCTGTAACCCACAGGAGAACGCGGCCCGATGATACCCACGACTTTTATGCACAGCCAAGCCTTGTGGGTGACATAAGATGCTAACACGAGACAAAGCTCTCTGCCTGCTGCCCCGGAGGGGGGTGGGGGAGGAGGAGGAGGAGGAGGAGAAGGTGTGGAGCTGTTTGTGTTTGTGCTCGGTGACGCTGCAGGAGTCTTGGCCTCGAGGGCGAGAATGTGATCACTGTTTGACTGGCTGCGTTATAAATAAAAGGTCACGGGAGTGACTGATGGCGTATCAGGATTCTCAAAAACAAGTGAGAATAACTCCTCCCAGCTGGAGCGTTGTGGTCTGGTTTTATCACACTCCTCTATTATCAGCCTTCACTTTCTTCTCTTTCCTTCTCGTACCTGCTGTTTACAACACAGGAACAGTTCGGCCTCTTATGCAAAACAACAACGGAATAGGGGAACCCGCCCTGTTACATGTATGTTATGACAACAGAAATTACCGACGCGAACATCCTCTGCTGACTTTGTGGCCCTGCAGCGACCGTTATCACTTCACCACGCGAACGTTGTATAATGTTGAATCACGATCAGCAAACAGCTGCAGTATGGTTTTCTCACATATTAACGGTTCTTTCCACTCAATCAGGACATGGAGGGGATTCCCTCGTTGCAACATTAAGAGCTACTTTTTGTTTCCACTCTGCTGCCGCTCTAAAAACCTTCCCTGAGTGTGAGTGATGTTTGTGTGTGTGTGTGTGAGAAAGCAAGAGAGAGATAAAGAGGAAAAGAGAATGAGAGAGAATCCTGAGCTGTCAAAGAAAAAATCACCCACGGAAACTTTTTGTCCTTCCCGAGTGCAAAACACATGTGAAGCTAAATTAGTAAGACAAAAAACCACAAAAGCTTGCTTTCTGTTTTGCACCACCCTGTTTATCTTCAAGACAAAAGCAATTATTGGTGACAAAGCAAAACACGGCGCAGAATCAAGTGGACTTTTTCTGCCCTTTGGGAAGAAAACTTTCCGTTTGCTTCTAGAAATAGGATTTAATTGCGACAACATTGGAACACTTACCAGAGCAACACTTCAGTGTATACTACCTGCCATACTGCTGTAGGTGTGCATTAAGAGAGGGTGCTCTGAAAAACACACAGAGTGAAGTGAAAGGGTTCAACAATGACTTGTTTATTTGACCAAAATCTTAAGAAAGTAAACTCCCCCGTTCTGCTGCATTTCACAGCTGTTCTGGCAGTGCTGCGCTCAATATGCAGAGCTCCGAGTGACCCAGATCTAAACACACTCTTTTCACCGACACGTTACTATTAGCAGGGCTGCTGGTGACTTGTTGAGCCCTTGTTTGTGTTTCTATCTTTATGCATGCCAGCGATATGTAAGAGGCAAGGGACTGCTGAGTCACATGCTTTCCAGCAATGCAAATATATAACTGCAGCCATGCACACATGAACACATGGAGACACTGACGAGTTGAAAAAAAGAACAGAGGCTGGAACAGGAACCAGGCAAGGGCCCAATTCCCCCCCCAGCCAAGCAGCTTGTCAATTGGTAATTGCAAGAGGGATTGGTTCCCCATTGAAACGGCTAAGGGTCTGTGTTCATGTATTTAAGAGGCAGTGCCATGTTTCAGCCTGCCATCTGTGGGCTTTAGCTCTCCGATTCTCTCCCACTCTCACTCATTTTCTTTCTTTCTCTTTCTCACGGGTGGAAAAGTACCGTCGAGGGGGCTCGGTGACCGAGGCCCCGCTCGGCTCCTTTGTCCTGCTGTGGGAGTCTAGTCTCACCGTGAAAAAAAAAGGAGGTTAATTATTAATATCTCATTGACTTATAACGCACGGCAGGCTTTAGAAGCGCCCGCAGGCAGGGGGAAGCTGTCACCCCGGGGTGGTGAGGGATGGGCAGACCAAGCGTGGGCACCCAGTGGAGCCTCTTCAGGCCCTTTAACGCCGTTTTTGCAGCTATGCTGCCACGTCCCCCTTTTGCGATCAGGTTTCACTTTTACTTTTCGGCACATTATCATGTTCAGTCAGATGTGTTGAGGTCAAACAGGAAGTTAAAATCGAAAGAAAAAGATGAAGTTTTTCTCACATAGATCGGAGTGATGGAGAGTCTCTCTTCACCTTTTTCACTCCCAGGTCAGCCCTGCGTTCCTGCTCAGATTTACGACTATGTAACTGATCACTGTAACCTCACATGATGTCCCACCTGTTAACAGAGGACGTAAATGAACAGGGAACATTGCAACGTGTAATCATTTACACTTGCGTACAGTCACGTCTCCGATTTCCATTCATTTGGCGTCTCCATGGCCACTTGTGTTGTTCCCACTGTGCTGCGTTTTGTATGGTAGAATGAAGCTGCTGGCTGCACGAGAAAAATCATTTGCAGAATTGATTCTGTTTACATTCAGCGTCCTATTTCAATCCATGAGAATGAGCTGAAAACATAGATTAAACTGTGTGTTAATTAGCATATGGATTTGTGGCTAATGCTGCCAGTGACCACCGCAGGTCTGATGTAATCCGGCCGATATGTGCACAAGCAAAGAGAATTTAGACTAATTTGAATCTTCTTTCGTGCGGCACCAAAAAAGATTTACTAATTGGTGAACATCCTAATTGCTGTAATCCCGCGGCGATGAAAAGAGTGCTGAAATGAGCAACCCACCCTTCTCTGGAACAAAAAAAAAAAGATAAGGTTGGAAGCATGCAGCCAGGAATGCAATCCAACCGACAAAACGCTGCTTTCACGAGTTTTTCTCTCGAAAAAGAAGGGAAATCCAACAGGGGAAACCAAAAAAGGCTAATGTAATTTTCTTTTTTCCATGTAAAGCCTGTTGATCCACTGGCTTAGGAGATACAGAAGACGGAAGACTGTACATCTATGTGCGCAAACAGTTGTGTATACTGTATATGTATTTTTATGTCTCTAGTAAATCAGAGAACAAAACAAATAACCAAACAAATTTGAATCCTCTGGATTTCCTTTCTGATCTTCCTGGGGGACCTGAACACAAAAGAGAGCCCCTTTGAACTCTGCTTCAGTTCAGACACCATATTGTGCATTTACCACAGTTCCCTGGACCTGTGTAAAGAGTCGCTGCTCTGCTACGGAGGCAAACAGACCCGAAAGCCACTTAAAAAACACTCGTGTCTGCCGGGCTGACAGCCCTTTGACAAGTTCACAGCCTAAAACCTCAGCAAAGAAGAATGCACTGAGATAACTTCACTTCCTTCCCACACAGACAAAACTGTAATGTGCTAACAGTGGTTAAGAGGACAGGGTGTGGGACAGCGCTGTTGTAAGAGACGTTATAAAATGCCGGCACTCTCGTCAGCAGCGCAACAACGCGGCGAAAGTGTGAGTCAAGCCCAACCTGCTCAGGCACGACAGCCAGCGAATGAACAGGCCGTAATGTGGCCGAGAGAAACGTCATAATCGTCCAGGTGATAAACACAAACAAGGCCCCTGAATTATAGGAGGCAACACTTGAAACCACGTGCATTATCATATCCAGCGACGCCATAGGACACCGGCGCAGGGCTGAAAGATAAGCTCGGCTGAAACACAGTATGTACCTGAGAGCCGTCCCAGGGGCAGCGCCGGGTTTATAAAGGAGATTACGCTGCAACCACAACCCCCGCGGACGGAAGGCATGGCCGCCCTGTCAAGGTTCAGTGTCACGGATCTGCCCAAAGACAAAGCCCGTCCACGAACCCAACACTGCTGGCCTGCGTGCCGTCAAAGGTCCGCGTGAACCATCATGTGAACGGAGATCTGATCAGGAGGAACGTCCGCTTTTTGAAGCCTCAAAACAAGGACTCGTTCCTTCATCGTCATGCACTGAAATTTGGAGCAAACTCTGAATAACTTTCCTCAGAAGAAGCTAAAGTTTGAGGCTTGTGTTGATCAAACAATTCATGTTTGACAGTAAAAGGCAGGCAAATAAATTATTCAGCTTTGAAAGGGTGATAAGAGCTTTTGGCCGTTCGAAAGGGAGTTAACTAAAATTTACATTTATGTACAAATATATTATTTATATTTATTTCATTTTGTGAAACTACACAGGGGACATTCAGGGTGGTTCAAATATTTCTGAAATTACACATGAAAAGTTGAAATAACACGAGATCCTGCTGTTTTTCGAGCCTTCTGCCATCATGGCCAGGAATGCCACATCGACCTAATGAAATGTTTTCTTTCAGCGTGTTTCTGCACAGACATGCTAAGTCAGCGTGTTTATCTTTTCTAAATGCAGTGAAGTATGAGTCTGGCGTAGCACGTTCCACCCAGTCGGCGCACGGAAACAGTGCTGAGGGAAAACTAATCTGGATGGTAATCACATGGCTACTGACCCCCCTGCAACGCTCGTTTCCTGTTGCATCCCTCAGTGACGGCCGCAGACAGAAAGGGCATGAACCAGGGTGCGGTTTCGGTAAACGGGTCCATAGTTTGTATCATGGGGGACCAGCTCTCTCTGGAGAGGTTTAATCTGGCTCGGCCTGCTTGTTTCCCAACATTCACATTAGCAGGCCGAGCGCCGGCCACAGGGAGAGGTTTACAGTGTAAACCACTCCGAGGACGGTTTGCTGCTGTGTGAAAATGTTTGCTGTGTACTCTCTGCCAGAGTCCACCGGGAATCCACCGCCAGCTTCCCCTAAACTCCGTGGACCTCGTTCAAAACACCTATCAATACTGTTATGGTATCTGACTCATCACTGCACAGTGTTGTCCTTGGCACGATTACAGACGCCAAGACTTTGTGTGCGTGTGTGTGTGTGTGTGTATACGCGCAGCGCATCTGAAAATCACCGTGTTTGATTGCGACAGCTACAGCCCACAAAGAAACAGCGGTGGCAATTCTACTGGTTTACAAACAGTGCGTGAAGGAACAGCGTGGTCTCGACCTGCTCTCGCAAGGCTTCAAAGCCGCGCTGCTCGGTGCTGATGCGGTTCTCTGAAGACAGCCATAGAGAAACAGAGACCACAGGACCAAGTGGAGCCGGAGACTGTGGGGGATCCGCATGCAAGACGACAACATAGAAAAAAAGCCACAGGACAAAGAAAACAAGGGCAGCTTACTCATAACACAACTGCTCTGACAGAACGAGAAGCTTGAACGAGTTTGATCATGAAGATGGAGATGTACGGCACTCTTTAGGCTTCTTATATTGCTAGTTGAGACTTAAAAAGAAAAAAGCACTTCTTCTTAAAAGTTCCACACACACTTGGGGCATCACATCCAGATCAGTTTCACTGAAAACAACAACTCCTTTGCTTCTAATTCACTTGTTTGCAAACTTTCAGGTACCAAATGAAATGAGTTCAAACATCCAGCAAATAGCTGATGAGTGACTGTGTGGAGAACATCTTGTTGTCTTTATCACTTTGCAGAAGTTCACGCAACAAAATAATCGTTCGATGAGTCAATTTTCATGTTTACAGCTCGACTCCAAAGGGCCATAAAAAACATGCAACTTCCAAACAATGTCCTGGGAAAAAAAGGAGAAGCATCCATAACTCCTTCATGCATCTGTGTTAAATTCCATGTTCAGCAAGAACAGCGTTTCTCCCTACAGACATGGCGATGCGAAGGAAGAAACATTTGGAGAATAAACGATCAGTATCAACAACCAGACCGGGCTCTTCGCTCTCAGTGCAGAACGCAGCAAAGGTAGGAACTCATTTGGACTGCATTCAGTAGCCATACATGTGGCGTTAATGTTCTGACAACCCTTCAACACAACTACACAAGCAAGAGGCCGAGTGAAGACTCAGGCCAAAGTGCAGGGTTGGCAGATTGTTCCCATGCAGCTGATTAACATCAGCGGCCAGGTCTCCGTACTCCCGCTCTAATTTCCATCCACTTTTTGGAGGTTGGCCCCTCTTTGCAAACCTGTTCTACATTAAAGAGCAAAGGGCACACTGGTTTCCCCCTGAGGTACGCTAACTTTCACTGGTTATATAAGAACAAGGGAAGGCTGACTGCGAGCAGCACTGTCCCTTTTATTGAGCCTAACAGCTTTTACTGATCAACGTAACAGAAACAGTCCTGTTGCACTTGTTGATGCAACTTTTGTGTGTGAAAACCTCCAGAAACACAGAAGATCTGACCCATTTCAGTGAGATGACATGAAGGTGAGCACACAGCTGACTTGGGTGGGGCCCGTTTCCCCACTCTTCCTTCCTGAAGCGACTCAGAGCGAGACAGCAGGCGAGCAGGCAGACACATGAATTCAGTTCAAAACGTTCACCTTCAATCATCTGTTTCAAGATGAGGTTACTGTGAACGTTGCAAGAGGCCAGACGACAAAGTTCCCGTGTGGAACTGATCTAAATTAGACTTAAAAGCATGGCAGGTCTTATTCGGGTCCCCAGTGAACAACAGCTCCTGATGTCGAGTGAAAAGCTTTTTGATATAAGCCGATATGATTCGACTTGTCAGTGATTTGTTTCTTTTTCCCTTCCTGTCTTGTCGCTGGGTCTGGGGTATTTGAAGAAGTCTTTTCTCCAAGCCTGATGGGAACTGGAGGCCTGCGCAGCATCTGGTTGACTTGGAAACAGCTGTGTTTTCACAGATCTGACTGAGGGTTTATAGCTGCTCGAAGCAAGCTCGGGTTCACTGGGCCTGTTTGGCTAAACAATGTTAAATCTCACGTCTCCGCGACCGCTCACAGTCCCACTGAAACACTGCTAATGTCACAGTTCCTCCTCTTGTTCTCTGGGAATGTGTATAGTTAGTCGGTCTTGGGGGAGTCCTGGAAGATCACGAGGTGTTTAGGTTCGTAAATAAGCAAATAACAGTTTGCTTTCCACGTTGTGAATTCTAAGTCTTTTATTTCCTGTTCCTGGTTGTGTTTGAGAGGAAAAAAATCCCCCCCCCAATACAAGAACAAGTCTCTCCTTTTACAACTCAAACCAAAAAAGTTACCGTATCAGTTATTCAAAGTAGGAAAGCCTCCACTAAATTCAAATGACAGATGAATTTGTGTAACTTTGATCCTCAATGGTTCCTTGTTTTTAATGTAAATTGGCATTCATGCATGCTCAGTTGTGGAAGATTGGCGAAAATATTGAAATGAATCTCTCCACTTCTGCACCAGTAGTCAAAGAAGGTTCAGGTCTGATAAATACAAATGTGTCCTTTAACTTCTTTTCTGTGTGTACTGCTTCAGATTGCAGGTAAGATATAATCTATCACAGTTTAACTGACAAAATGAAAAAAAAGAAGAAAAGTGGAGTAAATACACAAGGATAGAAAACTGACAAAACCAGACCTTGCTTAAAGTACCAGCTCTAATTGTAAGTTAAATCTTTCTGGCCGAACCAGAATTTAGATCAGGAAAAGACCAGTCTGCCGTGTTCCTCATGCAGGCTGTTGGTTTCTAAACTCACATACCAGGCACAGATACACACCGGCTCTGCACGCATGTCCATATGTCTCGGCAGAGAACATGTAAGCACATTAAAGTGAAAACACACACCCACATGTTGTTGTCATGCACACCTGAATGACTGTGCAGACAGGGGACAGGTTGTGTATTTTTTCCTACAGTCAGTGACTGCGCTCTTAGCACAGGATTAAAGCTGAGTGATGCTCAAGCAGATTACTCAGTGTTCTGTGGTCACATGTCCGTAACCTGCCCGCCAGTCTGCAGCAGTGGAGCAGGTCATGATGCTATTCAGACTAGTGGGTCACAGCCAGACATGAAGGGGAGCAAGATCAGCAAAAAAACACCTCATGCAGTCCAACGTCAGCTAAAATAATGAACAATAAAACATCTGAAGTTTCCCGACATGCTCACAAATGTGCATGTACTTTTGTATTTTTCTACAATATTAACTTCTAATTCTCAGAGTTGGTGAGTAACAACCTGAATGCAGCTGCGTTTCCATAAATAAGAGATTTAACTATGTAATCCACTGCTGCATCACAGTAACTGTAGCGATGACAAACTTTTTAGGACTGCGAATGTGAAGCAGAAACTGGGTTCATATGAAGAAACACTCTCTGTGTGTATCTATAACATCTAGGGCTTAGGCAGCATTACATACAGGAAAGGAAAACATTAATAAGACCAATTACTCTGTTTCTTTGAACACAGAATCTAATGTGCAGCATATGTGACATTATGTTCTGTTATATAAAACACCCTCTCAACTCCCAGTCACCTCTATTTCTTATTCAAGCCAAAAGTGCCACATATTTCTTACTAAAATAATCAACCATATGTTTCTGTAATTACACCATGAGAAAGGCGCCCCTGTAATCTCCAGATTTGGGCCCATAAATCCTGCAGTGACGACGACCTTGTGGGCACTGAGGACCGCTCAACATGTGGAGAGAATAAAGCTATTTTTGGCAGCTCCTCAATCAAATTAGCAAATCTGGAGGATTTAGGAGTGAAGCAGTGGATTCACAAGGAAATTTATGGTTTATGGAAGGGGTTTATTTCCGAAATCTGGGTTAAGGGGGCCCTCTAGTGGCGAAGTAAGGTATCATACTCCGTTGCAATCTTCAAGGGGCCTCTACAAAGACGGATATTTTGATGATAATATGCATTTTTGTTCAACTACAAAACACGTTTGAAAGCCAAAAGTGGAAAAATAAGAGGTTTGCTAACAATCATCAAAACACATGGTTTTTGCAGAGTACAGACGTGTGGATTCGAGACATTACTGACCTGTATTTGCCAGTTCTGACTTGTACACCTTTCATTCCACAATGCTGAGCTCCACCCACATCACTAACAAGATCATCTCCAATCATCAGAACCTGAAGGTGTGCAAATGTACAAAAAAAGGGGAGAAACATGTTTTTACTGTCTTTTTATTTTTTGTCAGCTTTAAAATATTTTGGTTTTACGTTGTCTCTGAAAAAGTATACATCTGGGTACTGGCAGGTACTCCGACCACACACTGCAGGATCTATTGTATTTACCTCGTGGGGTTGAAGACCCATGTCGTTGAGAACAGTCTGGAAGAAAGTCGGTGATGGCTTTCCAATGACTTCGGCTTTTAAATCACATGCGTACTGAAAGGAAGAATAAGCAGCATCAGAAAGATGTTGTTAATCCATGAGGAAGTAATGATATCCGTTCTGGAAGTGAAGCAGCTGTTGTACCTCCAGAGCCTTCATGTAAACCCCAACATCCAGTTTTAAACCATCTGTCTCCTTGTAATACCTCCTGTGAGCGCGGAAAAAAATGAATCATAATGTGGAAGAGTCATTTTGGAGGGGGACTCTTGGAATTAACAATCCTGGTATGACTGTACTGTGGCCCTCTACTACCCTTGGCCCAGAGAGAAGAGGACTGGCTTCTCCAAGCCAATGAGGACCCTGAACGCCTCATTTAGGTTCTGGTAGGTGAAATGTTCAGCAGCATCCCCAATGATCACACAGTTCGGGTTGCTCCTATCAACGCTGTCGAACTCTGGGACAAGTCCTGCGGAAGAATAAACCCACAGCTGATGAATAAACATCACACAAATCCAACAAACAAATGAGATTATATTTGTCTTGTGAATGGTGCATTGTTTGATTGCATGCACAATTTGAATATGCATTGAAATTGTAAGATTGCTCTAAATTAGCTGTTGCTGTCGGTGCATAAACAAGTAATAAACTGTAAACAATGGGTGTCAATAAAACTGACTCAAACTGAGTGCGGTATGAGTTTGGATAAGACACTACCGTCGTGCACCAGCAGGTGGGGCCGTAAACCTCTGTCTTTGAGGACCGCGACGGCTGCAGGAGCAGGAGGGAAGACCTCGCACACAGAGATGTCAAAGCCCAGGCGCTGCAGCTTGGCGACGAACTTCTCTCTGGTTGCCTGAGTCTCGTTGGTGCAGAAACGCAGCTTCAGGTCAGACGCCTTCAGCCTGCCAGTCGGTTTGGAGGTCAGAAGATGGACTTTGATTTACCACATGACAGTTCAAGCATGAAGTACATAAGATTCAAACACTGAAGCTGCACACCCGAAACAAACAAAACCTACGAGTATTGACTCTTACTTTTTTACGGCTTCGGCTGCGCCAGGTATGGCAACCCCGTCACCTTCCCCGCTCTCATACAGAACTCCACACAGGTCCAAAATGACACCTTTCAAAGTCTTTGCACAGCCTGGCCAGTCTGAGGCAGCCATGGCGAAAGGTTTGCCGCGCATGCGCGTCACGAAGAGCTATTCTGCCAAACCTGATTGGTGACAATATAACAAGCTTGCAAAAAAGAAAAGACAACAAACAAAATGAAACCAACAACAAGTGAGTCGTTTCATGGTCATATGGTGACATGTACGTGACTGGTGCATGAAAACAAAGCTTCTTTGGAGGTGACGTTGTTGCCCACAATATCAGCACACGTTTTATGGAATCATCGGCCACATGATTGAATTACAGCCATGCAGACATT
>JAUESF010000088.1:8077735-8103110 GCA_032274765.1 Malacoctenus tetranemus | reverse complement strand
ACGTTGTTGCCCACAATATCAGCACACGTTTTATGGAATCATCGGCCACATGATTGAATTACAGCCATGCAGACATTCAGCACAGCTCAGCCCTTGGTGACATATTATACATGGTACTAACGTCTGATCAGAGAGCATGCTCAGACAGGAGCAGTTCGCTCCTTGGCTTCGATCTAATTCAATGGGGTTTTTTGTTCATAAAGTGGAAAAAAAGCAACAGAAAGTGAAAATACAGCTGTCAAATAGAGTCAAACATATGGTGGCTCGTTTTAAAGGACACGAGGTTATCAATGACTCATAATTGCATATTTCCTCACAACACCATAACCAGTTTATTGGTGTGATGATGCCAGCAAATTTAAGATCCCACTTTCGTTGTGACTGTATTGTATAGGGTTTATAACACCCATGTGTGACATTCCGGGTTTTTCCGTACTGATATACGATGTTGAAACAGCGGTTGTCATGGTGATTTCGGTCCCTCCTCTTGTCGCGCCTGTCTCTCTCCGCAATCACCGGAAGCTGTTGCAACATGGGGCGGGGGCGGGTCTTGTGACGCTTCCGTAAGTGAACGCCCCGGCCACATACCTAAAGCCGCTCGGAGCCTGACCGGCCGCATCAAATATCCCAGACGGCAGACACAGACAACTTCTCTTACAACCAGGTACTGTATCGTCGGTCTTCACTCCCCCCTTTTTGTTACGCGACTTTGTCACGATATCGTTTGCTCCAAAGAGCGGAAGAAGGGTAGCGGCAGGGATGTGCTAACGTTAGCTCGATACCTGAATGAGGATTCAACGCTATTTCTTTGTTTCACATCCATCAGTTATAAGTTAAGTTATTCAAAAAGTAACAATTATTAATATACCATTAGGGGTGCAAGTGGGGTTCGTACTGAATGACTATTCCATTTAGTTTCTGTCGTTCAATTCATTTTTTTTTGGGGGGGGGCGAACAGTTACTTCTATAGGCATAATAGCGTGAATAGCGGCACATGGCTGGGAAGAACTGCAACGTACGCATTGGCACCCGAGAGCTACGCGTGCTTTCGCTCTTAATTTAGCTCCCGACAGTAACTTAGTGGGTGTATCACGGAGGCAGCTCCCCGGCGACCTATCATCATCAAACGCTGAGTGAGTGACGTCTGCGGAACACGTTTGCTGTCCTTGACTCGGCCGCGTCGAAGCGCTGCCTGTTTGCTTTTGCGTATTTCTGCACTTTATCAGAAAGATGATAAACCCGAAGCTGGCACTTATTCCCACGCTGGGTTTTTTCCATTCAGCAGGGGGGCATTTCAGAGGAAATCTCCCCTGCCAAGAGAACACGTAATAACTTATTAATATCACATAAGTAGTATTTAACAACAGCTGTTTAAAGAAATGCTACACTTTTGTATAGTTTCTCTCAGTTTAGGTACTTCTGCACCACATGAATAATGTAGCCTCTTTCTCCCTTCCACTTGAATATTTATTAGTTCACAGGGTGCACCAAGCAGCTGAACACCCTTTTAAAAGTAGTTCTGAAATTCTGGAACATCCCAATTGAGCGAATACGCTGTTGCAGGATTATCTTTTGTGAACTGGACTCAACCAAAAGGCGTGTAGGGTCATTGTTTGGGTGTGAAAGAGAGGCTATTTTCAGCAGAGCTGCATAGCTCAGCCAAGCTGCATTCCTGCAAGTCCACTGTCCTGCATGTTTTATGCAGAGTTGAATCCCGTTTTTCATCGAGTGGAACGACTACGGGATGCAGACGAGAAAGTACAAAAGGCTCACAAAATGTTAGATTGTCTTTTTGGGTAACTCTGGCTCAGTATTTGCATTGAATCGAATCAGCAGTGCACAGAGTTAGTTTTAAAATCAGGCCTCTTTCCAGTGTTTTTAAAGGTTTCAACTTGAAACTGTCGTGCTCACACACCTTGGAAGAGCTTATACAGAGTATATTGGTAATAGTACTAAAATAACACTGGTTTGAGTTAGCTTTGGGTTGTTTGTGTTGTAGCTGTTTGAAGTTAAACATTATAATACAAACAGTCTGACATAACAACGGTTGATGCTAAGCAAACCTTTGTTCCCCACAGGCTAATTTTGTTTTTTGGGTGTGTGCTCCAGCAAACAGACCGCAGCAAACACCATGAAAGGAATGATTCTCCAGGTCAGCCGCAGCCTGAGGAGTGCTGCTCCTCTCCTCTCCCGAGGCGTTCACTCTGGCACTCGGCCCGCCTCCACCGCCGCCTCCAAAATGAAGGTTGAACGCCCGCTCACCTCAGACGAGATCTATGCCCGGGAGGAGAAGTACGGTGCACACAACTACCACCCGTTGCCTGTGGCCTTGGAGAGAGGGGAGGGTGAGTCGCTAGGATCATGTGGCTCCTAAAACTAATATGTGACGCGTGGAAACTCACCATATTACGCAACTAAGTTTTGACTCAAATTTCTTTTGAGGTTTTCTCAGATTGTCACAAATTACTGATGAATTGTTGCCAGTAACAATAGTCATTTTTTCATTGTTTTCCATATTCCAGGAATTCACGTGTGGGACGTGGACGGCAACCGTTATTATGACTTCCTCAGTGCTTACAGCGCAGTGAACCAGGGCCACTGCCACCCTAAAATCCTGGCTGCACTCAGCGCTCAGGCATCCAAACTCACCCTGACCTCCAGGGCATTCTACAACAATGTGCTGGGTGCCTATGAGGAGTACATCACCAACTTGTTTGGCTATGACAAAGTTCTCCCAATGAACACAGGTATACCACCTCGGGCTCACCTTCACAAATCCTCCTTTGATGTAATGAGCACATTGCTTGACATGTTGTTGTTGTTGTTGTTTTGAAACATCAGGTGTTGAAGCTGGTGAGACCGCCTGTAAACTTGCTCGCAAGTGGGCCTACAACGTGAAAGGAGTTCCCAAGGACAAGGCCAAAATCATCTTTGCAGGTAAGCAATTGTTTAATGTTTGAAAAAGAAACGTTCACATTTAGTTTGTCCTTTTTTGTCATCTTCCCACTAGTCCCAGCAGTTCTTCTTCATTGTGTAGGACAAGAGAACGGATTATAGCTTTTAGGCAAAAGAACTGAAGCAGATTTGACCACTTTTTAAACTCGTACCAGGATTCACACGTCATCTTTTTTTTCTATCCTCGTTCTTCAGAGGGAAACTTCTGGGGCCGCACCTTGGCCGCCATCTCCAGCTCCGTTGACCCCAGCAGCTACGAGGGGTTCGGTCCCTTCATGCCAGGCTTTGAACTCGTCCCCTACAACGACATTCCTGCACTCGAGGTACAGAGTTCAGATTAAACCTCACAGACTGAATACAAACATCAGCTCATCCTTCAGAGAGAAAACTGTAGGAGATCATGATTCAATGCTTAATAGCCAAAACAAAGTTCATGTGTAATTTATTAGCTGGCAACAGTTGGATAACAAGAGGAGTCAAATGATTGATTCAAGTTAGATATCTCGCAACTGATTCATTGTGTGTTTTCAGAAAGCCCTTCAAGACCCGAACGTTGCAGCTTTCATGGTGGAGCCCATCCAGGGGGAGGCTGGTGTGGTGGTCCCTGACCACGGCTACCTGCGCAAAATCAGAGAACTTTGCACAAAATACAATGTAAGTCTCAGGCGTTACGGAGGAAAACAGAAACCAGTGGTCCTTAAATGTTTTACACCAAGCACCACCTCGGGAACTATTTGACTGTTTGAGACGGGACACTTTGTGACACTTCCGACTGGTTTTTCCAGGTGTTGTGGATCGATGACGAGGTGCAGACCGGTTTGGCGCGCACAGGCCGCCGGCTGGCCGTGGACCACGAGGATGCTCGTCCAGATGTGGTGATGCTGGGCAAAGCGCTTTCAGGAGGAGTTTATCCTGTGAGCATTTCCACTGATATCTCGTAATACCCAAATGATTTGGGAGCATTGTTGCCTAACTTCTGGTGTAACGTCTGTGTCCGTCGACCCCAGGTATCTGCAGTGCTGTGTGACGATGAGGTCATGCTCACCATCAAGCCTGGCGAGCATGGGTCCACATACGGAGGCAATCCGTTGGCCTGCCAGATTGCTATTGCTGCACTCCAGGTTCGTCATAAACGCCACTTTTTTTAGATGGTTCATAAGAAATAGAAACAAAAATTTACATCAAACAAGGGAAAAAGTTCCCTCGGTTTTCTACTTTCGATCTTGAACACTCTCTCTCTCTGTTGATGTCCTGCAGGTGCTGGAGGAGGAGAAGCTTGCTGAGAACGCTGAAAGGATGGGAGCGCTGCTGCGGTCCGAGCTGAACAAGCTGCCCAAGGACATCGTGACAACGGTCAGAGGGAAAGGCCTCCTGAACGCGATCGTCATCAAAGAAACCAAAGGTACAGATCGTTGCCACGTGTGGAGCACTGCAGACAGAGCGTTAAAAAGGGGACATGGGAGGTGGGTTTGTCTCAACATGAACTTACAATTTGTTGTTGTTCTTGCCAGACTACGACGCCTGGCAGGTGTGCCTGCGCCTCCGCGATAGCGGCCTCTTGGCCAAGCCCACCCACGGGGACATCATCCGCTTCGCCCCTCCACTCATCATCAAAGAGCACGAGATGCGAGAATGCATCGATATCATCCAGAGAACCATCCTGTCCTTCTAAACTTCCAGCTGCAATCCAGCTTCTTTCAAAGCGAGCACCATCAGTTAGTGAAGTCTGTAACAAGGTGACTCAAAAGTAACTTCCTAGTTGCTTCTGCTTTTTTTTTCTTTTTCTTCTGTTTATCACAGATGGTTTTACGCCTGTGGGTATTTCCTTTAGAAATGTATTGTACAGAAAAATGTGGATGTAAAGTATTTCTATGAGGATACAGTGACACTTTATACAGAAAAGCTGCTGTAAAGAAAAGGGTTCTGTTTATGCCCTCAAGAAAGACTGTGATACTGTTGGAAATGTTGCGTTTCAGAGTGGATAATCACTCCATTGTGATGTAAATAATTTCTTGTCTTTAAGGGAGTATTTTTGCATTTTCAAAGAAGGGAAAGTGGATTCTACAGAGAGGCAAGCAATCGTGTTACAAAGGCTTCACTTCACTCTATTGCTTTGGGAAACAAACCACATAGAATTGACACATTTTGCCACAGTTTTATTCGGCGGTCAGATCCACACAGATTCCATGTGAGAAAACATCAGCGTTGCTTTTAGATCTTTCTGTTGCAACTTTGATTCTTAATGTTGGTGACCATATATTAAATGTAGCATTGTTACTTCTATGTTACAGAACCTGTGCTTGCGTGTGCTGCAATGGAAAAACACTGCGATCTCTATTGCTTGAATCCTAAAACAGCCTTTATGCTGTATCATCGGGTGTAATTTATTGAAAAGATCGTAGAGGAAACGCGACGATGGGGTTGTGTGTTGCGAGACTCGCTGTCAGCCCAGGCTGGCATGAGTTCACTTTGTGCTGAATGTATGTAAAGATGGTCTTTTCAAATGTAGTCCCACCTATAAGGATGTTACAGTGTCTGCTGTTCTTTGAATAAATTATTCCAGTCTTCTTGTTTTGTCCTTTTCTTGTTGATCTAATCAAGGAG
Source organism: Malacoctenus tetranemus (assembly GCA_032274765.1). Classification (NCBI taxonomy): domain Eukaryota; kingdom Metazoa; phylum Chordata; class Actinopteri; order Blenniiformes; family Labrisomidae; genus Malacoctenus; species Malacoctenus tetranemus. Next base: position 8,097,551 of record JAUESF010000088.1, on the reverse strand, counting down.
CAAGCATGAATGGGCTTGTAAGGAGGCAGGCAAACGAGTCACACAGACAACTCTTGATTAAAGGAAGACTGAAGAACTTCGAGCAAGTTAAGAATCTTTCAGCTTGTTCAAACATTTTTATGTCTTAGTTCAAGAAATCTATTGGAGGGTCATTTTTTTCAGTGGTTGCTCAACATTTTTAGACATTGGAGTGCCAGAATGTTAACTTTACAAATTTATGCCTGGTTGCCTAAGAGGGGTTCAAGGTTTGTTACACTGGGTGCTCCTGCTCCTGTTACTTCAAGCTAGATGATTAACCTAACGTTTTACTTTGGGTTTATGCAACAGACATGCCTGTGTTTAGAGTTTGGGTCGTTTCAGTTCAGTGAAGTTTGATTTTCTGGTCAAACGTTGCTCACACTGCAATGGAAACAGCATAGTATTCAAACAATGACTGCAGATTCGCCACTAGATGGTGCTGTGTTCTTACATGTACGCTTGGTGAGCAAGCTCTTCAGTATAGATATTGAAGGCTTGTCTTTAAAATGGAATGCATCCACACAACATGGCTTCACATCACATGTAAATCACACTTACTTGAAACCACCCTGCATGCCAGCTCTTTATGAGGAAAAAACAATTATATAATGATTTATTTGGAATATTTCCAGAACACATCATTCTGCCTCTGACACCAGTTTGCCGTGAGTGGCAGTCATCGTTCCCTGAGGACACTTTAGTTTATAGCTGATCTCAGCCTCAAGCCAGCCGACGGGATTGAAACAATTTCTGTCACACCTCAAGACAGTTCAAATTCCACTTCAACAACTGCTCTGACCAAAGACAAAGCCACAGCAGCAAAAGCAATGCAATCCTAGCATTTTTCAGTTTAAGAGTCTTTCCGTCATGTTTTCACAGCATTATTTTTTCACTTGATCCTTTCTGTGGTTCCTCAAGTCCTGGAACGTAGTTTGAGTAAAAGCTGCTGCAGGTGGCAGGTGTTTTTGTTTTTTGGGGTAACAAATGAGCAAGAAAGCATAATGCATGCAGTTACAGATCAATAAAACCCACTCTAATTAGTTTATTGCTTTGCAGATTTAATGGAGTACTCCCAGCCAGCTCCACCTAAAAGGCTTTGTATCGAGTGCATCTTTTTGGGAACCATTATTTATCAGAGGAGGGATGGTGTAATTTTTTTTGTTGGGACTGACTTTTTTTTCTGAGTGTGTTTCTCATCACACGTGCCGTTTGTTGTGTCTTTTCTTGGCTCTGCACCAACGGTTCCAATGTGTCTGGACTCTTACTGAACGAAGGCAAATACAATTATATTCAATTCCATTCTTTTGCAGGAATGCACTAAGTGATACTCAGTTGGAAATGTTTTCAAACTGAAAACACTTATTATGGTGCAGTCTGACCGACTGGCCACTGAGCAGTGGTAGGAACTTGAACCCATGACCAGTAGCATCGTCTGGAGGTTTCAGTCACAGTTCCACGGTTTCTTGCACCGGCAAGAAAACAGGCAAATTGATAAACTGACACTCTTATGACTGCATCCCAGCTGCTTCAACCTCCTCCAACATTGAGACATCCGTCTAATGATCAGATTCTGTAGCGCTGTCAAAACAGCTGCCACAGTTCACGGGCAAAACGGCACTACAATCTAGGACAGGTCATTATTTCATATGAGGCGGAGAAGAGAGAGGCGCAAAAGCCTGGAGTTTGCTCGTGAAATATGAGTGGAATCTAGTTTGGCAGGAAAAATGAGGGTTATCACCGGGTGACACTAAGAAATGCGCAGACTTTGATCCTACACTCTGCTGAGACCTGCATCCTAGTCAGCGACGGCAGGAAGGCATACAGTATTCCACAAATGAGCTCCAGTTTTGGCAGGGGAGTGACAAGCCACAGGCTCTGTGAGGATCTGGGAAAACACAGAGGTGCAGGCTCCAGCAAGGCTTCAAACCGCCTCAGCCAAACCTGAAGATGCTCCGGTGAAGCTAAATGATTTTTCCACCCCCCCTCCCCCTCCCTCCCCCCCACTGGCAGCCCCCTCGGTGCCAACAGGCAGGTTGGCCCATTTGAGCATATGGTGCTAGACTGGATCGAAAGCCAGGTGTGTGTTCTATCACCCCTCCTCAGACCAAGAGGGTCAAGAGAGGCTCATCCAGACAAGCCGGCTGCTCTCTCTTTAGACTTTCAGCTCTTTGTCGCTACTCATCCTCTTTGTCTTCCTCTCTTTTTCCACTCTCTCCATTTGACTTTCTTTCAATTCGTTATCTCTCCCCCCCTGTCCCTGCTCTCCCTCTGCTCTTTTGTGTCTCCCTCAGCCAGCCCATTTGTATTCGTTCCTTACATGATAAAGAAATCAGATGGCAGTACTTAGTAAGGATGCAATCAAAGTACTGTGCCTGCAATTTAATTCAGGTGAAGTTGCAGTTAGGAGAAGGATAAATTAGAAAAGCTCTGTAACTGTTAAACTTGTGGAGAATAAGGTGCCGGCCTGAGAATTATGACTGATGCAGCGCTGGAATAGGATAAGCTATTAATTTCTCCTGTACCACCACAGATAAATCAGAAGAAAAAAACGTGGGGCTCGCCTGCCAGTGCTTGTATTAATGGGCCTTTTGCATTAAGTTTATGACATCTGAGTGCACTGATAAAATACATGTGCATCCTAAAGGCCAAATGACACATAATCCTTAAGGAGTAATGTGCGCTGACCATTTTTCTCCGTCCCCACGTGCCTTCCGTAGTTCCCACCAGAGGGGATATATATATATTGATCAAGCGCAGCAAGGTCCTCGGAAGGACGCGTCCCTCCCCGAAGACCCGAGGCTCACTTGGCAAGCATGACTCTCAGGCCAATCGTTTCAGTTGTCACCCCCTCGCTTGATTTATTCCTGGATCATACTGAAGTGTGCGGTCCGTCTGAATCCTTAAGGCGAAAAGTGGAGTTGAAGGAGCCTCGCAGCAAAGCAGATTGTCGAGGTTGCTTCCAGGCATCTCAGGCAGGGAAGAAAACCATCCGACAGATCACACACACGAACAATTGGGTTGCTTGAAATAAATATTTCTGTGGAAACAAACAAGTGAAATGATGAGTTTGCATTTTAGGTAAATTGCTGACCAAATTGCTCATAGATGTGAACATTTGTGACTCTGTCTCACTGCCATTGCCCTGTGATGAACTCGCGACCTGTCCAGACTTTACAGTGTCTTCACTAAATGAACTGGGATCGGCTCCAGAAAGTGAATGAACAAATCAATGTTGAACAGCAAAGGATTGTGGGGCGAGATGTAAGGCAGAGAGTTGCTCTATTGTAAGTGGCAGGAGATGGGCAGTAAACATGTCCATTAAAAACTGCCCAAACGCAACGTGGACATCTCTATTGCCACCGGGGTAAAGTATCTCTGTACAATAAATCCACTTTCAGTGGCAAACATGAAAGTAATAAACTAACCAGAGGCAAAGGGGGCATCACATATAATTTCAATTCATGAGAAAAGAGGCAAAGGTGAAACTGACATCGCTGCGCAAAGCAGCATAAATCATAAGGAAGAGTATCTGCTGTATTATGTTTCCACGTGCATCCCTGGTCCCCGCGGCAGTGCATGTAGAAATGCCTGGCAGGAGGATGACTCATCTACCTGCCCTCCTCTCGGGGCATCTTCCCCTCACTTTCCATTAGAAGATAAACTTGATTACAAATTCATTTAATTTTATTATCCACAGCCGGGAACATTGCCGTCTGGATTTTTGATTAGAAAGACATAATTAGAGTCAATGGAGTACCTCTGGTTTGAGCCTCACTGTGATGAATGAAGAGGAAGAGAGAGGAAAAAAAAACATCAGAGGGAGACGACTAAAACCGAGACCTCGCTGAAGTGAGTGTGCTGTCAGAGAGCGATTTGTTCAACTCGTCCTGATTTCCGTGAGAGCCAGGAATAATGCATCAGATGAGACGTCAGTGAAGGTGAGTGAATACCGATATGCTGAACAGATTAGTGGTTTGACACTGATGCTCTCTGTGAGCATATGAAGTGCTCACAAATTCACAAGACCTGAGAAACAAAATTCCTGATTACTTTGTGTTTTTTGTGTCTGTTACATGCAACAACTGATTACTGGCTTTTTTGTGTTAATGTTGCAAACAGGCAACTTGAGAGGAAGTGAGACAAACACTGACTCCCACTGGCCAAATTTAAAATGACATGAAAATCATTTATTCAGTTCTTCAAGTCTGTATATTGCTAGAATTAAAATATATTTACACTTACCCAACTGGCAGTCCTCACAGCATCTTCTCTACCAGTTCATCCAGAGTGAGGCAGGTGGAGGCTGGCCGGTGGAGTCCATCCCAGCAACCATTGGGTGAAGTCCATCACACAACTGAAACGAAGACAGGCACAGTCACACACACGTATTTCTGGATGCATGAATTATTCAAACAAGTCTTTGATGTGTGGTAGAAAAAAACACGCCATGCACAGAAAGAGTAAACGTAAACTCAGAGCCACATGAGCTCGTTAACCTCAGTTTGTCAATTATTTTTTTTTACCATAAGTCCAAAAAACCTGAGGCAAATTACAAACTAAGGTAATTACTCACAACATTGCGTTTTGAAAACACCAACCAGAATTGTTGGCCCATAATTCTTAAACATTTCTTTGAACAAACACGTTTGGCCAGCGACAACAATGTGTTATTATAGAGGGTTATTAAGGTCACGAGTACTGTTGCTGCTTAAACTTCCACTCTGAGGCACCGTGTTGAATTAGGCAGCTTATATAAACGACAAGCCCAGCGGCTCAATAACGAAGTATCTGACTACTGAACGGATCGAGGCTATTGTTGCTCTCAAGGGGATGAAGGCTCGTTGATTCCGCCAGCCACCGCGCACTTAATAGTGCAGCTACTATTCCAGCAGGAGCTACTTTGAGTCCACATTCACCAGCCGTGACTTTGAGACCACACTGAAATAAGGCCATGCCACCACTTGTGGGCATTAAATATGCCTGCAAGTATTCGTAGAACACAGGAGGCCGCAGTCGGTCCCTCCCGTTCCTTTCGTCTCTTTGGGTCAACAAAAAGTGTCTGCCCACGAGCGCAGCTCAGCTCGTACACGATACGACATTTTATAAGGAGCTGGCTTTACATGTCGGGCCGCAACAGATGCAGACAAAGCCTCAGTGTTTACAGAATTTGGGACTGGAGTGAGGAAAGAGGAGGAAGCTGCAGGAAGGCGGAGAAGGGCAGGCGGGGGAGAGATGTGGGTCTCAGCTTCCACTGGTGGAGGAGGAGAGAAAAAAAATGACCACGGGAAATGGGACCACAACAGTACCCACAGGAATTCAAGTCTGGGGCCTAAAAACATCGAAAGGTCATCCTGCATGTCCTACAAGAGGATTCAGCCTTGCTTTATGTATATAGAATATTTATGGTACACCGGGGAAGGAGGGAATGATAAAGGGAAGAGGGCTAAGGTGAAGGATAGATTAGTCCTGCACATATGGTGTTTGCAGATTCAACAATAGTACGAGGTGAACTGGGTGGACTGCATGTGTGTGTGTGTGGGTTGGTTCCCGGGTGATGAATCAGAAGAAAACTGTGTTTGTGTGTGAGGAAAAAGAAGCTGGGCAACTCTTCCAGGAATACTGGGAACCTTAAAGTATCATGCGGAGGCTCGCGGTGACAAGGAAACTACAAGCTGGAGGTGGGCAAACTGCCACGGAAGCTCTCAGTGTCATAAAGGATACATCATGACTTCAAGCATCACCGTGGCAGTCTCCCTCTGATGGGGCTCCACCACAGCTCTGTGAACAGCAGTGCACTGCAAACATGAAATGTCACTTGTTAACTTCAGCAGTTTCTGTCAACGTCTCTCAAGATGGAAGCCATCAAAGGTGCATTAAAGTGGTGCAATAACTCACAGTGTCAGCTCATGCTGTTAATGCCAGTATGGTGTAACTCTTTGTAGAAAAAAAAACCCTGCTGCCCTTGGCCCAAGGGCGAGGGAGTCTCTCCACGCCATCAGGCTGAGGGTGAAATGAATCAGCAAAGTTGTCCCTGTTCATTGTCTGGGCTAATTAATTACTAATGAGGGATGTCAAATTTCATTTTATGAATCCATTAAGTGCACTGGATTGAATGACAGAGGCAGTAAATAAACTGCGGCTGGTTTGCTCCTTATGCTTTCTGAAATTCATGATCTGGGCAGGGGCGGATCTGCAGGGTGGAGCAGGGGGTAATGTCCCTGCATCAGTCGGGGGGCTAAAACTTTGTTTGACCTCCAAAAACTATATGTGTGAGGAAAAAAAGAGTTGCTATTCTGATGAGGCTGATAGGAAGACACTTGGGGTTTTAAAGTGTGACAGGATGCTTTGCAGGATGTTGACAGTTTCCTCACCTCGTGCACGTTTCCCAAACATTTGAAGTTTCAGAGCTAAACTCGTTCTCTCCGCGTTTCAGCTGGTTTTTAAGACCACTGTGGTCCAGCTGGTGATAATCCAGCAATTTGTTGTTTGCTTAGATCTCCCATCTGAGTATTTCTGGCGTTCTGCGGCTTTGTTTTGATTACACGCTATGCTCGGGCCCAAGCAGTGCGTACAGGAAGTATATTGATAGCAGTTTTGTACACAGCCTGAGTGACAGAGTGAGAGATTAAAGTGTTGGTTGGCTGAACGCAAAAGGACTGCAATGTGCCTTTATGCTTGCCAAGCTTGGAGCTGAAGTGTGGCACTTTATTAGCTTAGGCTAAAGTGAATTACCAGTTACCACTGCTAGGTGTAGCTCATATGGCTATGAAGGCAGGGCTTCATGTAGTCAGGCCTGAAGTCATGCAGCATGTCTGATGTGTTGGAGGACACAGTGCATATCAACAGCTCTGGAGCTGGCTTCACCCCTGCACAGCAGAGTCCCAGCTGGCGGTGGACAGTCCAACTATCTCCTATTTTTTGCTTCAGTCCCTTTCAGAAAAAGATTGTGCACTTATTCTGCTTGAATATATGCATCAAATCAAATGCATCAATATTAAGATACTTGCACCTGAATTAGCTGTTATTTTTGCTTATCTTGCTGTGCAGGAGCTAAAGATAACACTGATATGAAGGCAGTCAGATGCACAACAGGAACGGGAGGCTTTAATTGAAAGTTATGTGTCATTTCTTTTAAATTCCCTTTTGCATCGCAAAGAAGCCATCAAGTTGACACTGGGAAATGATTACAAGGCTGGCGCTCCCCTCCTTACCTCATCTTGTCATAACATGACAAAGTGTGTGGCAATCTGTATACATATGAGTGAATGTGTGGGACTTGATTTGAACACTGTTCCACAGAGGAAGCTGCCAGTTATTGTCAGACTGGAGAACGTTCACATATTTTTTTCCCTCTGCATTCAAATCAAATCCCTGGCAAGGAGACACTAATGAATACAATCGGACAGCCAGTCACAAATTTCTGTCATTACAGCTTCCTCAGACTTTTAACTTCGGTTTCTTTTTGGGGGCTCGCGAAACTCCTGAATTCAAAGAGTTTTGATCCCTCAGCGTCCTCCACCATCCTGCTGAAGCTGCAGATTCATGCTGCATGTTAGATGTACACTCGTGCTTCCACTGGGAAAACCTAAAAGCAGCCCCCCTTTGGCTCAGTCCTCTGTGCCACAGCTACACAGCTACTCAGCATCCGACCTGGTGCTGCCACAGGAAGACGCAAAATCTGCCCCTGTCAGAAGGGAAGCATTGATGGTGATTCATCTCTGTGACAGACATGTTTTCATAATGAATTAACCTTTATGGTGGAAATACCATTATTGATTACCTCGGTAATAAAGTCAAAACAAAGACCATTGCATCAGCTCACATCAACGCCTCTCTCAGCTCAGCTCAACACGAGTCAAACGTGAGCATTACAGGTAAGTCACACCCCCAGAGACGATTCTGGCAAACAGTAATACTTTTATAAATTGATCCAATTGGAGAAGTGCACCTGACAGAATGACCAGTGTGCAGTTGAAATGCGATAGTAACTAAATCACAGCTCCGTATAGGGTGAAGCATTCCCGAGCCCCCCTTCTCTCTCTACCTCCTCTCCATCTCTCTTCCAGCCTCTCTCAATGTGCCCCTCCACCTGAACTGGTTAGGACATGTCTAGCTTGAAATCACTGACCTTTTTGTTAACTGCAATTTAATGGGGTGATTAGGTCTACTTCGCTCTATTTTCAAAGTATACATCCATCTTACTAAAAGTGTTGACACCGTAATAACCCGGCTTTTCAGCAGGCTCCTCACAACGCGCGCTTGCTTACCGGCAAAAAACACCAAACAAGCACACCCTTGACATTTGCGCGCGCCACTTTATGAAATCCATAAATTCTTGGTATTTACGGCTGGACCGCCTGCTGCTCATTATGAGAGCCGTGAAAACTTTGTCCAGCAACACTTTGACCCGCTGACCAACGGGTGAAGCGAAAACAGTGGGTTATTCAAGCGCTGATTGATGTCAGCTCAAGGTGATCGCTGGGATTGCTCCTTTCCCTGCTCGTTGGCCTGGTGTGAGTCCCAATGAAAATGTCACTCCAGAAATATAAACACTCAGCTGTACAAGGGCAGAACTGTGCCTTTATTATTTGTGGCATTGCTTGAGCAGAGGCAACCAGCAGCAGAGCAGTGATAGTGTCGGGGGAGACATGGCCACACAGGACGGCACTGATGCTGGTTGGCTACAATACTTGCAGACCTGTAAATCAATAGCTTTTATATTGACAACTGGTTGAAGGTCTCCTTGTGCTAACAGGTCCAGAGAACAGGTTGTGAAACACTGTGATGGTGGTCAACAGCCCCCCCTAAAAGGGAATCTGGGGGTGTCTAATGATTTCAAAACTTGGGAGCCACTATTTTAATCATATGTGGAACTGAGAAGCACCCGTGTGTCATCCTGACCTGGTTTGACCTGATTCCTGCGTCCGATTCAGAGTCGAAGAGCGCAGGTCTGGATCTTAATTTATCAAAATTACAAAATTTTAAAGATCAGTGCAATAGACTTTTTCACCACACTCATAAAAAGACAGATTGTATAAACTGAATTATTTGATATTCACATTTTTGCAAAAAAAAAAAACTAATAAAGGGGAAGCTTAATTTTACTCCGAAGGCAGCTTAAGACGCCCCCAGACTGTTGCGGAGTAATAAGCAATCGGACGCTTACGAGGCTGAACCCTGGACTGCTTCATATTGGCAAGTTACTTCCTTGCATTACGGCCAGTCACCTTTCCGACACCAGTTCAACGGTTTGTCTCGGCAGACAGGGAGGCTCTGTAATGTTTCATAATCAAGCTTATCCATCCGAGCGTGGAGAGCAGCTGGACTGAGCCGACATTAGTATGCCCCTGGTGTGGCTCGGTGACAGAAGCCGGAGCTCGCTCTCCCCTCCTCGCTCCCCCTTATTGCGCGGTGTCAGATGGAGAATTTTATGTGACAGAGGGTGGAATGAAATGTGCTGGTGCTCTCCAGCAGGCTCAGATTGCCTTTGTAGCTTTTACTGTTTTCAGATAACTGATGGTCAGAACGCACATCAGTCTAAAGCGGGGAATACTCCGTCAGACAGCTTGTTTGCGGATGCAAATGCGCTGTGATTTGTGGGGAAGCTCCGCACCAAATCGGACCACCCATCGACGATGGATGGTCGGAGATTTTACAGAAAGCAAGTAGGATTTTTTAAACCCGGTCTCTGACAGCCGGCTTGCGCGGGCAGGTTGAGTTGCTGGTGTGGCGCCTCGCTGTAATCTGACAGCGTGATAAAATCAGATTGGACATTTGGATCGCTGTACCTGGAACAGCTTACTCTACCCTCCACTGTGACAGATGCTGCAATTAGCGATAGTGATGACTGCCAACTGCTGACATGGCTTTGTATCACCCACCCATCTCCACTCTGTTTGTACTTTTTTTTCTTTTTTTTGCCTGGTGGGGATCATTAGCTTATCTTGCTGCCATGTTTCCAGCTGGGAAACAGCAGCCTTACATGCAGCCCGGCCTCACCAGCCATTACCATGGCGACTCACCAACCACAAATACACTTCTTTGAATACAGCCACAGGAAATAAAGTTTCACAGGTGTCCAATAAAACTGTAACCTGACCAAAAAATGACCTGACCGTCTTCACCACTGTTCTACACATTTATATAAAAGCAGTTCAGTAATGGACTCTCTCTGACACTCTCCTCCGCCGTGCTTGTTATGTTCGCGTCTTGCCATGTTTTACTGCTGACATAACTCAAACACCTTCAACAGCCTGCACGAGAGCTGATATTTCAGCTGCCCAGTGATGCTCGGAGGATTCGGCAGTGGTAATAAAATCAAGGTGGTAAAACGAAAGAAAATAGGACAATATTTGTTTCCAGATGCTCTTAAATGACGTGTGAATTGTACTGTATAACAATAACGCTTGAGTTTAGTGTTTGCTCCTGTCATCAAGGCAGTTTTGTTGACAAGCTAAGTGTTAGGATAAACTGGCTTGACGCCGGTAATTCAAAGGATGAAATAGAGACTGAGGATAAAAAAAACGAACCGAAACAAGGGAAGATAATTGATGGTGGTATCTTTCACAGATCTCCTGTTGTTTGTCCAGATCATCTGCATTTTACAAGACAATGCATGGAGCCAAATTAACTGCACTGAAGTGTTTGTACTTCGATAGCTCAAAAATCGTAGCTCTTTTTATTATCCCTTGAAGTTACATGTTTTTTTATTGGTCAGACAGCCAATATCTATAAACAGGCATGGTGTAAAGACTACAATGTACAATCCTTGGAGCAAGGGAAATGAATTTTTCAGCATAAAAATATCTACTGTGAAGCTGTCAATTGTTCATCGCTGTACAGTGTTTAGAAATGTGCAGAAGTCGTTAAAAGAAGGCAGAATTCATTTTTTTTTCCTGAATATCCAGTGTCTCGGATTTCTTTCTCGTGTGCTTTTATTGTTGTGATCATCATGTGAGATGTACAAGAATTTAAGGACAAACTTACGACTGTGCCTCGAAGGTTCACTTTCATGTCGGTTCGCTGAATTTGAACACAATCCAAGATCTGAGGGAAAAAAAACCCCACAAGGCTGAAACGCTCCTACAGTGGAAAGCCTTTTTTTTGTTTTTGGTCTGCCTCTCTCTCCTCGTCCGTCCATTAATAGTGAATTCATAGGTTGCCAAGTTTGAGAGCGAACCCCAGATAGATAACAGGTAACGCTATCCACCTTGACATTTTCCCAGCTGAATGTAATCTCTGGAATTTCAGCCACATTTCTCTCGGAGACATACTTGTGTTCTTTTTTTCCCCCTCCGTCTATTGATTCAAAGCGAAGACAAGAGCAGTGAAGGAGGGGATTTAGGGAGAAAAGCGCCATCAGACGCACACAAATGGCTTTGTAAATCATGCTTTCGCCCAGTTAGATAAGGATTTGTGGTGACAGAACTCTAATGCTATTGTGGCTTTGGACCTCATCTGTACATTACAGTCTTTGCTGTAGTGAGACAAAGGCTAAATGACATTGAAAGGATGGGGTCAATGGCTGGACAAGCATCGACGCCTGCCGGGATATCAGACAAACAAGAAGTATGTCGTGGGTGATTGTCAATCACCGTTGTTTTTGAGGATACAAAAAATCGGAAGGAAAGTGACAAACATGGTTCGCGTCTGCCCTTACAAATAGCGAGCGCTGTATCAGTCAAAGAAAATGTTGACGTTTTTATTGTGCGAGCTGTGAAGAGGCCCTCACGGACTGATGCTTATCGCATCTTTTTTTAAACCCCAAATGGCTCGGGAATAGAAGAAATACAATTTCCAAGAGCACAAAGAACCCCAAAGTCCTTGGAGGGAGGAAGAAAAGAAAGCTGCCGAGCTTGTGTGGGCAGCATTAGTGCAACATCCATCCCCGGTGAAGAGGGGGGGGGGTGGACCATAGAGGACCCCCTGCTCTTTGTTAGGATGTGAAAGATGGACAATGCTGCTACTGTGTGCTGAGAGCAGGAGCCATGCTGCTGCTAGCGCCATTAGACTGCCAAAGCTTGTCACAATTATTCTTTTCCTTTGTGCTCGTTTTTTCCCTCCATAATCTTCCTTTACCTCTTCAATTCTTCTTCTCCCATTCACTCTGTTTTTCCCAAGCTTCACCTCCGACAGGAAGATTTTGTTGCTCCAACCTGATTTTTGGCAGAAATGCAGTGAAAGTTCCTGCCAACAATACACTCGACCGGCAGCAATCACCTGCATTGTTTTTATGTTGTGGAGGGAGCAGCCGTGCTTTAGTCAGGGACTCTGAGGGACCTTGAGTGACACCCGAGGGGTCCAATCAGACTGCAGAGGCGGCGTTACTTCCCGATTGGTTCAAAGAACGGAGAGTTTTACTTTTCTGATTGAAACTTTGACAAACACCACCGTGAACTTTGTTTCACACTGTCACAGAGAATCTGACTCTGTTTGAAAGCAGTGCCCAACTCCCTGTTTGATTTGCTGTGAAAAATAAAAGTTGAAGAAACTTGAGTTTAGACTTAATTTAAAGAGAATTTAAGCCTGGATTCTTGTGTATCGGTCCTGACTGACTTGCCACTAATTAAACATCTTCCACACTGACTTTGACTGTGACTTGTTCCTAACCCAGGGAGACCTGAGGAGAAGTTCTCGTCAAAAGAAAAAAAGGGATGTCGGACGGTTTATTTACTCCGCACCGACTCAGCTCTGCTAATAACTTGTGTGCGACTGGCTTGATTTGGACTTCTGCCACTTCTCACTCTGATTTGCCTCCACAGATTTCTAAAACAGCTCTGGGCCACGGTGTACTCGAGCTGAGTGCATTATAATAGTGGGCAGCCGGTGGATGTCTCCATTCCACACACACAGCCGCGATTCTCCGAAGAGACCTGCTAACAAGGGAAAAAAACTGAAATAACATGTTCAGAGTGTAAAATGAGGTAGCGGCTTGCGCTTTCAGATGCACTTGAAGTGCTAATGAAAAAAGGATGCATAAAATGCTTCACATAAATACGGAAGCAGCCAGCTGTGGAATATGGCAACCATTAAAGTGGAGAGGGTATTTTTTATTGAACAAAGCCAGGACGACCGCAGAGGAGAACGTACGGTGGCTTGGTTTTACTCCCAGAAACTTTAGGGAACAACCCTTGAGTCTCGTATTCAGCACGCTATAAAATGCGGAGAGCTTACCAAAAGAAGCTCGGTGGGAGGGAGGATGAGACAGGTTTTTGAGAAAACGCTTTGTGTCTATGCGAGGGCAAGGTTGTATATGTATGTATATGAGGTGTGGGAGAAAGAGAAAGCATAATGAAGCCAGCAAGGCCGGCGAACAGTGTGTCCCATGCTTGCAATCCAAAGGAAATAAGAAGCATCTAATTAAGTTAGGACGGGGGAGAGGAAAAAAAGCCACTGCAATTTGCTGCATATTGATTTTATCCTGCTGTATTCAAAGAGAGGAGCTGTTGTTTCAAATAAAAGATGAGAAAACAAAGATAAAACTGCGACATTCCTCAAAGACGGCGCAGTCGGACGGGGGGGAACCGGCTTGTTGTCTTTGTGGATCTGCTTTATAATCACTGAGCGCCGTGTGAATGGAGCTCCAGGCAAATAGATAGTTTGTTTTGATGAGAGGGGCTAAAAAGAAAACAAAGACAAAACAAGGGAATAAATGAGAGGGCTGAGGACAAAGACAGAACGTCTATTGTCGGGCGTCAAATGCAGCTAAACTCTCTCCGTCGCGTGCCTTTCATGAACGCTCAGACTATTGAACACTGACCGCTCCAGCTGTGTCACACAAGACATCTGCTCAAAGAGAGCTTGTGCAACTTTCCTCCCTCGCTCTCTCTCTGCCACACTGAGAGAATCTGTGTTGCCTTGCAGACGCCTCGGGGCATGAATATTGCATTTAGTTTGACCCAAACACTGACATTATTTATAAAGGCAATCATCATCAGCCGTGAAGTGAACCCTGTCCGCCTGCACCGTGCAGCTGACTTCCAACAGTCTCCGTTTTGTTTGAAATTGGCGCTGTTTGTTGGTTAATAAAGCCGAGACTCATTAGACACATCAGTGTGTATTCATTTCAGAGTTGATGTAATTGCACCTTCTGTGGTGCTTAATGTTCCCAGAGATGTGTAGTTTCGTGTCCTCCTCCCGCGGCTTTTTTCTCCCCCCCTCAGTAATTTGACGAAGATATCTCCTCTTCCTTTATCTCCGGATCGTCTTTTCATCCTCATTGTGTGTTTGATGAGGCTGTCAGAGACACTGTCTGGCCAAGAGATGAGATATGACAGGGGCGATGACTTGCCTCAGTTGCTCTCACCTGCACCTGCTGGCAAAGTCAGGGTGAGTGTGTGTGTGTGTGAGCGCGTGTGTGTGTATGACTCATATATGAGTGTAAATCTGTATTATGAGAACCCCCAGGTGCTCGCTTTTAGCTCTACCCTCAAACGACTGAAGAACACTTAGCGAGCTTCAATCATAGTCAAATTATCAGCCGTCAGAGGTGCTTAAAATGCAGTCAGCAGGTATTTGGACATCCATTTTTGGACTTACTTTAGTCATGTTGGCTCAGGAGTTTGGCACCCTGGATGCTAAATTAGGCAATTAATATGAGTCCAGAATGTTGGCTTACAGCCTCACTTGCATAGTGAGAGAACACTGTTGTAGCTTTAGTCCCATTTTAATGCAAAAATGACACTTGAGCAACTTCAGTTGCCACCTCGGGCTCATAATGTGTGTTTTCCTGGGAGAGCTTGCAGCTGACCAATAGGTCCAACCCTGCGCCCAGTGACCTTTGACCCCAGAAAGTCTTTTTTTTGGAGCTTGCTATATGGAAATGAGGGATGCAGGTGGCTGGAGCTCATCCAAGCTGTCTCTCATAAACTGGCAGGGTGTGACCGAGTCAGGTCAGCAGTCTATAGGAAGGCTCCGGCAGGAGAAACACACAATCACTCACATCAACAGATGCAGAGCAAGTGTGCTAACATGCATGTTCTTACATCGTGGGAGGAAGCCAGTGAAAAGGAGGGAGAAACCAGGAAGCTGCACACATGGAGGACCAGTGAATCCAGCCTCAATCAAAACTCAACCTTTTCAACACGAAAGATTTCAGCAGAGGAAGCTGGCAAATATAAAATGCTACAATCGACTTCGAGAGTGAGAAATCCTCAAGATTGATGAATAAGACGTGTTATAATTTGTCACCACCTGTTATTTCACTATTGTGGAAACCAGGCTGAAATGATTCCATCAAATCAAACTAATTCAAATCTCAATTATGAATGTAGACACAAGGATGAGTCATAAATCATCGTAAGCATTGAGATCTGGAACAATGTTTTGCTTTTACATTTGAAGAAGATAGCTGAAAACAATGGAAAGTGTGTTCCTGTCCAAGTTCCTACGTGGCGCACAGTTTGAGTAAAGTAGGTCAGGAAAATATGAAAAGCGAAGCCGGGGAGGATGGTTGGCGCAAAAAAACCCGACGAAGACAGGGGAGTTCAGCTCGGTATGAGTCATCACGGGTGGCGAGGTGGTAGGCAAACATCTTCCCTGTGTCAATAATGAAGGAGGGACTCTGATGCGCCGAGTCGTCACGAGGCAAACTGTGAATTATCAAGTCGCAGCCGCGCACAAATGAAGCGGGGAAAACACGTCACCTTTGGAGAGGTGGGAGGCGAGTAAGACAGACCCCCCCCCCCCCCCGCGCCTCCCCGTTAGTTTGGTGCGACACGCGGACAGCACCGCGTCGCGCCCGGAGCTCCGACCACCTTATTGACTCGAGGGTCATTAAAGGTGGCCGGCGAGCTTTCACTGTAAATAGCCCACCGGGGTCGAACGCCTTTTTTCCTAATGAGCATCTGCGCCGCTGTCTGCAGCGTGGTGCATGTTTGATGACAAACATTGTAATGCATTATTCTGTTCTAGTGAGGAACAACAAACAGTGCGGAGGGGGGGGGGGGGACCGTCCAGGACACACAATCAGGCCGCGCAAATCCCGCGCATGAATAAAACATGACGGGGAGAAAGGGAAGGTTTCGCATTGTGTCTCTCAGTGGACTTTTTACTGTACCCACAAAAACTCTTGCAGGCAGTGGGTGATGATGCACACACACAGACTTTATGAACACTTGGGTTTTTTTTTTTTTTCGCTCAGGCTCCCGGGCTCTAAATTTAGAGGATTGCAGGACTTCACGACTGCATCTCTGAGCTCATGTTACCGTGGAAGCCATTAGGAAATAATTTTTTATCGTGCCATAAACCGCAATCGATCGGCAGTCTTATCTGAACCACGTGATGCTATGCAAGAGATCGATGCGGAGAAATACGACATGAGGGATTTCTACGTGGGTGTTTTTTGCTGTTGCGTGGCTTATATCTTCAGTTCAGCCTTCGAAACACACACACGCTAATTCTCCTGTTGTTTTAACTGCTTCTCATGTAGCCCTAAAAATGTTGCTGTACCAGTAAAACGCTTTAAATCTGACCTTTTCATGGCTAAGGTCTCTCGACACTTTATTTAAATAGTCATGGAGAAAGATTGCATAATTACGAGAGGGAAAACCAACATAAACACAGGGAGTCATGCTGGAAGGAAAATAAAAACGGAAAAAATTGAAAAGTAATTGAACACTGCTCTGCAGCGTTCCCACGACGAGAAACCTGATTAAAAAAACCTCTGGATTTTTTTCCCCTTTCCATCCGAGAACGTAAACCTGATTCCCTTCAACTTGTTTACATGTTACAGCCGTATAACGGCTCGATTACCTCATTTTCAAGCCATCATCTAAACTACACAAACACAAAATTGCGATTTAAAAATCCTCTGGCATCATGCAAATCGTCCGATTCGGGATCCAATCGCTTGGAGTCGAACGGGGAAAGTGCAGCAGCGGTTTTTCTCGTTTTGTGCTGATCATGCGGCTCTGTGAAGGTGCCATAAGTCTACCTGCGATTTGCCTCCGGCCCCGTGAAATCTGTGAGGGGGTTCGCTGTTCCACTCAGCTCGCCCGCGCCTTGGTGGCAGGCCAAGCCAGAGTTTACATCCACGAGAGGCCCCCGCTTTTCATATTACAACATCAGAAAATTCCTGAGGGCTTGTCGCACAGAGCGCCGACTGTTCGGAGCGCCTGCCAAGTCCATAGTAACAGACAAGCCTATATTTAGTTGTATTTACGGGCTGTTGGAAAGCGCCTAAAATAGTTTGGAGGGAGACACTTTTATAATGCTGCCACACAGGCGACCGTCGGACTCAGGGAGCATCAAACCTGCACAAACACAGGTCCTAGTGTAGCGTGAGTGAGATTGCTGGTCGGTCTCAGGTAAAGCGCAGACATACCAAAGGTAACAGAAAAAAAAAAACCCTCCTCGAATCGCAATGAATCACAAACTCCCCGAAGGTTTGTGAAAAGACATTTTTTCTTCCTGCTTTTTCTCGACGGCTACAGGCGCAGTTTCAGCCTCTGGCTATTTGGGCTTAACTCTGAGCCAGCACGCAGCAGACTGTTACCGCAGCCTTTTACCCCTGGTCCACTTATCTAACAGGTCCAGGACCCCAACCTCGTCAATGGTGGGGGGACGCGTGCAGCTTTAATGAAGAATTCCCGAGCCGCTCCAAACAATGACTGACAGTCGTCAGCATCTGAGCTTTAACTCTTTGTTACCGTGACGCCAGTGGTTCAAAGCCAAAAGGAAGAGGGCCATCAAATCTCCAGAGGGAATCGCACACACATGCAGAGAGGCACAGCTCAACTGGATGACAACCGTCTTTCTACATTTTAGATGAGACTTTGAAAAGCCTCTGCAATCAAAGGCTCAAAGGGAATTATGATACCATGAAAGGCGTGTGGGCTACACCTTCGACGACGCGCCGAATTGATGTATTTTTAACTCCCAGATTTACGATAACTCCGACACGGAGACGGCTGCAGCTTCTTTTAAGACGCGGCAGAACAAAACACAACATGCCGCTTTCTGAATGTGCCTTGCCTGAGTTTTTTTCCCTCTGAACCTGTTTTTCTGTCTGTCATGTGGTGAAATTACATGCAAGTGTTATGCAAACAGCACGAAAGGCGCTGGAACTTGCAAAAGAGAGAGCGATTAAAGCCAGATTGCTGGTTAAGCATTGAAAGGCATCTGCAGATTGCTCGAAGCCGATATAATTTTGTGGCAACAGCTGATAAACTGATGGTACGAGCTGACATTCCCACTGTTGTAAATATAGAGGCATGCATCTCTATATTTAGGCTGAATTCCTCAGTGCCTGTTTGGATTACAGCATTTCTTCTGTTGATATTACGGATACATACTCCAGCCCAGGACTTTCCATGAGTGGACAGAGAAATGTAAGCAGTCCGGGCTTCTTCCTGGCAATTTTTCTTGACAATTCACTCCAGTCTGCTGAACCACGCCTAAATAAAAAAAAGTCAGCTCTGTCTAAGCATGTCACCCAAAACCGCAAGAGAGGCAGAAGGTTGCAAAACACCTGCTCCAGACTCCAAACAGAAACCTTAAACCAGCTGAATATCCACACAGGGTAAACAGTCAAATTCAGCGCTTCCACTGTTCTCAGCCTGCGAGTAATAAAAACAGATGGAAATGAACAGAGATGGGGTTGGGTTTTTTTGTTTTGTTGGACAGCGCGGTGGGTTTGTCATAACACGGGGGTCTTGACCGATGAACGTTGTGTGCGATGGTGTTTGGGGACGTTTCAGACAGCGGCTTGAAATCAAGACGAGTTCCCAGTGAGTTCTCAACTCGTTCACTGCGGCGTTGACAGCAAAGACTCTGCTCCGGTCGCCTCCCCTCACATTTCACTCTTTGGACACTCTGAGGGGCTTGAAGAGACAGAGGCCACCGCCATGGCTTTAAAAAGAAGCATCTTTAAGATGAATTAATGAAAAGAACCTTCTGGTAAAAAATGGTTCTTGCCAAAAAAAGTCTCAGATGTGTGTTGAGAGGACATTGAGAAGACATGTTTTGAGGTTGGACAAAGCTCAGTTGTAAAATGAGTTAGAAAAAAGAACGAGTCTCAATAAACTGAGTCCCTAAAGTAGGAAAATACAAAAGTATTTGTTAGATGATTTCAGGTTTGGGTTAGTGTAAGGTAGGTACAGTCATAGTTCTCACTGAGATGAAAGTAAATCTGCCACTGAATAAGAATGTCCCCACAAGACAGGATAGTTCGTGCATGTGTGAAACACCACGCAGTCTTGACACATTTGCATTAACCTCATATCACATTTTTCCAGCTTAGCATTCACAAAGTGCGTGCGGTTTGATGCGAAGTGCCATAAATAGACGACCCCACATCAACTCTGAACCGACCTCTGAGATCCTCTGTGCTGTTAATAGCCTCACTGGCACTGAGCTGGTGCAGCTTCTCACAGCCAGCCAGCAGAAAATAAAAAAAACGAGCAGCGAAATGCAAAAGGGTGCAAAGTGCCTCCATTTAAATTCAGAAGTGATAAGCTGTAATTTTTTTTTGCAGCTGGTCGCCGAGCTGCAGGATAACTGCAGTTCATTTTCTGCATTAAA
This sequence comes from Malacoctenus tetranemus, assembly GCA_032274765.1. Classification (NCBI taxonomy): domain Eukaryota; kingdom Metazoa; phylum Chordata; class Actinopteri; order Blenniiformes; family Labrisomidae; genus Malacoctenus; species Malacoctenus tetranemus. The sequence goes on along the minus strand of JAUESF010000088.1, from coordinate 8,078,012 downwards.
TCGTTTAGTTTCCCATTTTGTAAAAAAAACAGCAAACTGTAACACTTTTCTAAAATGCAGCTTTAAATAATGAATACACGAAATTATGAGCAGCTATTGAATGTTTGTGAGCACGTTGGCATAAATGGAAAACTCATTTATCCCGGTTAGATTCGTCGAATATTGTGGGTCTCGGCTGACTCATGGTTTGTGTACTGTGTTGATCTCACACACACACACACACACACACACACACACACACACACACACACACACACACACACACACACACACACAC
>JAUESF010000088.1:8062249-8074225 GCA_032274765.1 Malacoctenus tetranemus | reverse complement strand
CAGACGATGGATGAGTGAGTCGTCTCTCCTCAGACAGGCCAGAAAAGAAACAAAATAGTTTCCGCTCAGACTTGTTTTTCACTCCGTGGTGAAACACCAGGTAAATAGTTTATTTATTCCTCCCAAAAAGAACCAGAAAGAGTTTGGCAGAGAAGGATTACCGGTCTGTACTTTTAATCATCTCCTATACAAATAAAATCCGCCATCGTGCATGAGTTGAAATGATATATTTCTCATTAGGTTCAGTTTAAAGCTTTATGGCTGCACATGAAGAAGCAGAGTTTCACTGCGGATTAGAAATATTGTTTTCATCAAACGTGTGCAGCAACGTGAAGAAATGCACCGTGGGAGTCGGAGGTGTTGACTGAGCCTCGGTGTTGCTCAACAAAATAGCTGCGAGTTAATTTCGGCTCCGTCATTAATCAAAGAAATTGGTTTAATTAAAAGATTTCAGGTCAGACGTGTGAGCCTGATAGATGGCATCTTTTAAGGGGGCCACGGATCTGTAATCCCGTGGGTGATATCCAGCTATAGGCTAGGTGCACCAGCACAAGGGGGGATTATTCACAATTAGGGACGCATGCTCATGAATATGCATGAGCAGCAAGTGAAACAGAACTGTCTCTTTATCGGCTTGATGCAGATGTGTACCTGGGGCTTTTTTGGGGGGAATCAGGAGACTCTTTTGATCCTTTGGAGTCAAATTATCTTTCCTCAAACTTTCACTTGGACACAATCCTTATTTTAATGGGTCATTGACGAGCTGCGGCTTTTATTTTTACACTCGTGGTTCATTTACACAGAGAGACTTAAAATATGAAAATAAACTCAGGAAAAGTTTGGAAAGCTCGATAAATTATTGAGTTCCTGTTGTTGAGTAAACAGACCAGTGGCTCTCTGTTCCGTCCTGTATTCACTATTTTATAAACCATGATAAAAAATGGTAAACAGGTCTTTAAAAGATGCCGGCAGTGTGTCCGTTTTTTTCTCTACTGCACACAAATGTAAACACTTCAGTATAGGCGTTGCAGTATTTGGGTTACTGTAAAGCATTGGATCCTGGCTTTGGACGATCCAAAGCAAATTCTGTTGTGCACTCTGTCGAGTCTTTAACAAATGTTTAGCAAGCAACAGCACACTGCTTTTAGGTCCTCGCCTCACCATCACGAACTCCTGCATGATTCAGACTCTCAACCATTCAGTTGTTTGTTTTATCAGTCGTTTAAAAGTGCGTACTCGCACATATTGGCAGGAAGTGATATTAATCTGCCTGAATCTAATCTGATTTCAACATCCTGTGTGTGCGCAGGTTTGCGTAAGTTTGTGTGACAGTTTAACCGAGAACGCAGCGTGCTCACAGTTTACCTCACGATCAGGACGAGAAGCAAAGCGTGTCAACATTTCAGACACTCTGCAGATGTTTTCCACCAGCGAGCAGAAGCAGGAGGAGACATTCACACCACCTTCAAATCCACAAACAAGCAATCACTATTTCCCCCCACTCAGTCCTCGAGCTGCTTCCTTTGTCACATCCAAAAAAACTTTTTTTCTTTTGGCTTTTGGAGGCGAATGAGCGTGAAGCTGCCACTTAGACTTCAGAACACAACACTGACCTTTTCGGGGATAAGTGAGGAGGAAAAGTGTGGCACGGACGCTGGGAGACACTGTGTGCCCACCGCTCAGAAACTTGGCCACCTAAGAGGACATCAGCGCTGACCAGAAAGCAGTTTCCAGTGGAACGCGGCTTTCATACTTTCCACATTAAAGAAACTTGAGTGCACGAGTGTTCAGAGGCGCGTCCTCTTTGAATCAAAATCGCAGGCAGCCGAGGCTCTCACAAGTTTGTTTGAGGACTCATATAATTGAGCCAACTCACCTCCATTAACACATAATATCAGACCACGGCTGTCACTTATTCTCCATACAGCCACAACTAATGATGTCACCTTTAGGTAAGAGAGCTGTGATGTAGCTTTGAATAAGGGCTGATAGTACACACTGGAAAAGACATTTGTATGGGATAAATTCAACTAAAGTTTTGGACATGTTGAATTCCAAAGATTTAAAGTGATCCTTAAAGTCAACCTCTCTTTTTCTCTTCATTGTTCAGGAGCCACGTTAGCAGAAATGAGAGCAGCACAAGTCCACAACAAAAAGCTCCCGTCACTGCTGCATCACGTGATACCATTCAGGTATGAAGAGGTTAGATAAGATGTTTTTTCACGGCCACACAAGAATGAAAATGATCGCTGAACACACAACTTTGCAGATTGTGCGGGTGATGACAGACCTCAGACTGTGTTTACTCTGGCAAGGCTGTGCCAAGTCATGGTCAGGAATGTTAAGTGTTACTCCTCCGGATTCAGGGCTCAAAAAAACAACAAAACTAAGCAGAAAATTAAAATCCTACAAAGTTTTTCAAACCCACCTGCGCCCGAGGTCGTGTAATTGTCTTCACAACCTCGAGTCGGTCAAAATGAATGAGACAGCCTCCTGACTCATCTCGTCTCATTACTGTAATCTGGATTCATTCTGAAGACACTTTTATTTCGGGGCTTGTTCAGTGTAAATCGGGCTCCTGCAGAGGCTTTCTGCTATTCTTCTGTGTAAATTGAGGCCTCCAACCGCTGTCGTCGACGGCTGCGTCTCTGCTTATCTTCCGGGACTACATTTCCTTTTTGTTGGTTAAATTACAGTGGCCCCTGCCTGCTTGCAAACAACAACGATTTACTGCCCAGCAGCAGTTATATGAGCCAGATTAAACATCTTCGGGAGATCACCCGCCAAGCAGTGGGAACGAAATGTAAACCAACGCTTTGAGACAAACGGCTGAGAAACAAGGCGCTCATCGCTGATACAAGTAACAGATGTCCAGTGCAATTCCTCTGATTTATTTCAAGCAATATCGGGAGGAGAGTCACCAGCCCACTCCAGGCCACCAAACCAAAGTGCTGACAAACGGCTTTTAAGTGTATATCTTCGCAAACTGAGTCACTGTTGCGAGGGACGCGCGAGGCACTTTGAGGACAGTCCGGGCCCACTCTGTCTGTGTGGCGGGACGCGGCGCGGAGCCCACTTTGAACTTTGTGCCCCAGTTTTCTCTCTGTCGGACACAGCAGGCGTCATCCCACTGTCCCCCCCGATGAAAAGCAGCTCGGACCGACCATTATCCAGCAATAAAGCCTCCGGCTCGGCTGTATGGTGGCCAAAGGCCCCCTGGGGATGAGATAAGACGCGAGGGTGGATTTGGCTCTCAAAGCTGTAAATCTTTTTTACATGCCCTCCTCTCAGCTCGTGTTGGAGGCTGTTGCCGCCTGAGCTAATTGGTTGAAAGGACTCTCCCGGCTCAGGGCTATGAAAAGAGAAAATGAGCGGCAGAATCCGATTGGCTTCGCACACTCATACAGGAGTCCATAAAATGACAGAGGGATGAAACCAGGGCAGAGAAATCACAGGGAGGTAACAATGAGGGAGACGTAATAAACTCTGAATACACCAAAAGTATTACACTGTTGGTACGTTTAGAAAACGCAACATCGCAGGATTGCTTGGATTAGACATGTTATGCTTTTGATTCTGTCCTTTAGGGATAATTAACCTTTAGAAATCTGCTAAATATGATGTTAAACCAGCAGGATTTGCATGAAAGTCAGAGCTGCAACCACACAGCAAGTGGGAACTGAGTTGGAACGTGCTATTTTCTATCTAACATTTGATTCATTTCCGTCATGAATCTCGTGACGGCGCACAAAAAAAAGGGGGGTCTGCAATCTGCAATGAATGCCGATTCCCGGAGACAGACAGAAACTGGCGTGGAGGTGAAGCTGGAGCAGGAAGTGGGCAAGAACCCGTGTTTTGCAAACGGCCTCCTGGAGGCGAATAATGACCTTGGACACGTGCCCACGTCTGTTCCAGTCAGCAGGCTGTGTGCTGCTGCTGTGAGCGCCGCCGCTACAACACCTGAATGAGTGTGAAACGGCAAGCTATCACAATGATGCCCACGAGAAAGGAAGCGTGCGTGTGCGCGAGCGCGTGTGTGTGTGTGTGTACCTGCAGGTGTTTGAGCAAAGGGGGGCTTTGATTTGAAGGCCACAGACAGTTTGGAAACCTTAACATTTGTCCCTGAATCCTGCATCCGTCACACAGACTCGAGCTGAACTCCGCCTGTGCTCGAAATAAGACAAGTCATCGCGATGATGAGGAGTGAGTGACCCCCCGAGGCAGGTCTTAATTTGAGCTGTATTTAATTATCATCCCCGGGGGGAGACGCATCTGTCGGAGAGGTCACTGTCTCAGACTGAACTTCAGCTGCGAGTCTGCATTTTAATCCAATTTTTTAATGCGACGAAACCAACGTGAATTACAGGAGCGCTGCCGTTTCTCTGTTTTGAATCTGTTACACTTAAGATAATTGTTTGGCACTGACGGATGCACTTTTAGATGGCGGGTTTTAAAAAAGCTTCATGCTGGGTTTCCAGTGCTCAAATCAACTCTCCATCCATCTCGAGCTGCTTCAGCCAAGCTGGGGTTGCAGGCAGGTGGAGATTTTCCCAGAAAACAGTGAGCTGCTGGCTGGAACCACCCTGGACAGGTTGTTCATGCACACCGAAAACCAGTCATCATTTGGCCTGAGAAAGATCGTGCCTTTCAGTCGCGAAAGGAAGAAAGTAAACTGAACATTGACTAACCACTAACATTGTGCAATCGCAAAGAAAACAAACAAAAAATGGCTTATTTACTTATTTTTCACCATTTTGGACATTTTCAAAACACAAATGTTGCCAAACGTTGAAGGTAATTTATTCTGAATCTCAACATTCTGAACGATGTTTTCCATTTTAAAGGTGAGCTCTATAAATAAATAGCTTAATTTCACTATGTGTACGCTTTCCATTTCCCCGTCCACTTAGTGTTAACTCTTGCCTGATCCTCCCATCGCGTCTCCAATACTCGACCAGTTCTGAATGACTCAGTGTTAATGGAGGATGTGAAGTCACCACTCCCCACCTTGGCAGGAGAACACAGGTTGGCACCTGGACGCAGCAGCTGTCTCGCTGTCTGTGACTGACAGATTGCAGTTTGGGAATCGGGACAAGCGGCAACACAGCCGGGCAGACAGCGCCCTGGAAGCCGGCCATTCAATTAATCTCCCCCGCCATCAGCCTCACGGCCATTTTGACTCGGTCCTGCTGCGCCCGAGCAGATTTACTCACCTGTGTCCCTTCTCCCCGACTCTCAGACAATTTCCCTCCTTTTCCATTTCCACACCCAGACAGGAACAAAGAACACACATATGGTTCGACAATGTCGCTGGAATTTCCCACAGACTTCTGCTTCCCCGTTTGAACAGAGAATCTTTTGACAGATCTCATGACTCGAGTCCGGCAGGATGCTTTTGAAGAGTAACGTGATCGACTGATCTGTTGCACAGAGGTGGTTTTTGGCTCTTCTGTGGAAATAAGCGGCTAAATTTATTCAGAAACCCGAACCTCGGCCGGCTTCCTCCGTGTCGCTGGCTCATTATTTTCCAGCTTTCCACGGCTTCTGAAAACATGCAGGTTTTCACTGGCGACAGCGAGTGTGTGTGCGATGGTCTGTTTCTTTGCCACGTGATGGACAGGTGACCCGTCCGAGGTGCGTCCTGTCTTCTCTGCTCCAACAACCTCTGACACATTCGAATGAAATCCATCTATAAATCAACATAAAGACAGAAATATTTGGTTCGAGCAACCTCATTGTGTCCAGTTTCCTCCTGTGGCTCACAGAGAGCCGATCACCTGCCGTTGCACCACTTGTCACTCAGAGATACGATGGTCTCTCAGAAGGACCCTTGAAATCTCCTCCTCTTTTAATGGATCTCATCCTCACGCTCAATCTGCACATTACATTTTCTTCAACAAACTCCGGGGCTCATTGAGAAGCTTCAGCGATCACAGAGCTAAAAAAAAAAAAAAAATCCAATTTAGTTTGGGCCCTGGTGTCTAATGAAACGGCAGCCATTTTTCACTGTACCGCCAGGCTCCCTGCTCGTGACGGTTCGGACAGGCAGTCGGCAGCGTGTTAACCCTTCAGATCGATGGTGGATTCTCCATAAACATGCATGTAGTCTGTTTACTGTTGTGTTTAATATTTCATACGTGGTGAAGAGAAAATCTTCAGTGTTGAAGCAATTAAACAACATCGGAGCCGTGACCAGAGCGCCAGCGAGGCCCCCGTGCTTGGCTAATCAGCTTTAATCGCACTTATTTGCATGGAAATTGATATTGATTGGCTGAAATGGCCACGCAGCCTCTGACACTGCTGTGATACAGAAAACATATCTCATCTGCCGTTCATCCGGAGGAGAAAAAACAACACCAACACTGACAAGATGAAAACGTGGGTCCCCCGGGGGCTGCGGGGGCCTCGGCGGGGGATCCCACCGGCAGGATGCAGGTATGCAAAGGTGAGAGTATCACAACCGGATGTGCTCTCGAAGTGTTTCATATTAAGCAGGGGAAACGCGGCCCCCCGTGGCGTGCGCCAAACAGCGAGCACCACATTCGAAGCGAGCGGAATGAGAAATAACATGTGCATCCACGCTCGGGTACACAGCAGCGCGCTGCAGCATTCGCAACTCGGCATCGCGTCAGAAGCCCATGTGTGGCCCCCCTTCCCCCACCACCACCACCCCCCTCCCGCACACCTCGAACATAAACATCACAAAACATGCATGCGCAGAGTGAATGCTGCGCTGTTAAACAAGCACAGAAGTGTGACTGAAACTTGTCTAAATTAGACTAACTGGCTTAGATTATGCTGAGATAACTGTGTCATTAGGACCTCGAGCGCAGAGGTGTCAAAGTCATTTTAGTCCAAAGAAACGCACGCGGCCAAATTTAGGCTTGAGTGGGCCCAACCATTAAGATGAGAGTGAGATAACCTCAAGAAAAAAGTCTGACTGTTTCCCTTTAGATTTTATCGCAAAGTTAAACTACATCCTGAGAGTTGCAGCAGCATTACTGAACAAACAGTCAAGATACAATCTTACACATACAAGATGTCAAAAGCTCAATTCAATGTAAGAAAATTCTCTGTCCAAAAACCAGGTTTCTTTCTTTGATGCCAATTTTTGTTGCAGCCAACAGATGATGTCACTCTGTGCTTTATTTTGACTTCTGTGTTTTTGCCGGAGTATCAGACTTCTGACCGCCCATATTGTTGCTCCTCAGAATAAGTTATGCAAAGCCTGTTGCTTGTGAAGGCACTTAATTTCTGCAGCCTTCGGCGCGTACGTTTCTGAATATTCACCCTCGCAGCACGACTCTGGCGCCGAGGCACTTAGCAGGACGGCAGTTTGTTGTCCTCAGTTGTGGAGTCTCAGGGTTGAGCTCCAGATGCAAATTCATTTACAAAAGTGTGACTTCCTCTTCAATGGCATTTCGAAACTTTGGAGGTCATCCTGCAGGTTGAGTTTGACCCTTGATGGACCACTTTTGGTCCGTTGGTCGCATGTTTTAATTCTCAGAGTTTAGTGAGCGAGTTTATTTACATGATCCTAGAAAATCTCATTAAATCCACATGAAAATCCAGAATAATGGAAAAACTGATCCGTCCTCCTAATTACCTCCAGCCATCCTTGGGTTTATGTTGACAGTCTCGGTTGCTATTTGAAATCTTGTTTTTGAAGCATTAAAACCTTTGGTCCAAAACCCACTGAGGTTTGGTGCATTTTAGCCATCATGTTGAAACTTTCCCCTCAGGTGGTGCCACCGCGCGGCAGCTCTGACGTCAGTGTTTGTGTGGGTGAAACGGTGAATTTGACGGACATTATAAAACACTTTGAGGCTGTTGAAGCAGGAAAACATGCGATATAAGTAAAACCCATTCATAATTTACAGGCTATTCCCAGAAACAACTAAAATACATGAAAACTGTTTTCCTCAATATGAGAGCCACTGTCACGAGAAGGATCATGGTGAAATAGATGGTGATCTGTATCCATAGAAACAGACATGCGTGCTTTTTGAGCAAGGCCTTTTACATAGTGCGCGAATGATGAATGCTAAAAAATCTGACCTGCGGTCATTATTGCTCGAGCTCCTATAGAGACTCTCTACAGGATCTGCACCTTGGAAGCATAAATGAAAAAATTTCCTCTTTAAATGCTTTCAGCAAATTGAAGCACCGGTGGCGAGTTAGCTCAAGGTGAAGATGCAGACAATCAGACCGTCTCCATTCACCGACGTCCTGCAGCCCGTCGAATAAATCAGCCTTTATGGACAAATGAATGTGGTACGAGAGCGCCACAGATTCATCAAATCACTTCAATGTAAAGGGAAGAAAATCGAGTGTGATGAGGTGTTTTTTTCTTTTTGGCACAATGTGTGTCTCTTTTCAAATCTGGTTCAGTGTTTGAAAGACAGTAATGTCCTTCAGCACTTTCTGAACTCCAACTCATTGTTTAAAGTTCTGCAGGAAAACATTTCGGTGCTCACTGAATGAAGTTGCTAATACTCATGGCAGCCCGAGGTTGTTTTGGCTGACCAGTGGTGCAAAAGCCAAAAGCATCCAAGGCTCATCTCACAACATAGCAAAGTGTCATTATCACATCGACACAGATGAAAATCCAAAGCTTCCACAGCTGTCAATTGAAATATTCCTGAATATAAAGGTATGCAGTTCTGTAACAGTTAATTGTTTGGTTTTCAAGAGATGAGCGCGGCAAAATTTCTCTCTCTGGACACAAGAAAAGATCAAAAAAACACTTTTTCCAGGAGAAACATGAGCCGGCGCCCATAAATCAAACGCGTGCTCCAGGAACGAATTCCTCCCAGTTCCCCTCCGACGACTCGTTCGCCTCCGCTTGGTCAACACATGACGCGGTTTATTGATTCTATTGAGTATTGCTGCCGAAATCCTCAATTTTTCCATCCATCCGCTGATACGAAAACGCTCGCTCGCGAGGCGCAGAGAGGCATGGAGGAGACAATGGAGTGTGGCAGCTCCGATCGAAAGCGCCTGTTCGGCGAGGAGTGCTGCCTCAGCACTCCTCGCCGTGGGTCAGGTACCGACGTCGGTCGTACTGACGCAAAACTATTTCATTCAGGCTTCAGCAGAAAGATGGAACCACTTCACTCTAAATGCATGTCGACTCTCTCTTTCTGAATATGAAATTCCTGCATTTTTAGCTCAATATTATCATTTTCATGTTGTTAGCTGTCATTAAAATATTAAGAATTGGACTTTTTTTACTGTAGCACCATCAAACTGCTATCAAGAATAATGTAGAATGCCAAATAGCATCATGTATGGCATGTTTGTCATGTGATGTAGCTCATTTCATACAACCTAAACCATGTTTCAGGTGGTTTTGATGCTTAAATTCAGTCAGTTCAAACTGACCTATAGAATCATTTTAATCTATGTCTTTGAAGGATTTACTGGCAGAAATTCAATTTGCTCGCGCTATTTTTCATTCAAACTCTCATCTTGCGTTGCATGATCTTTGTACAGCATTCTGGTGCCGAATAGCTTGTACAAATATCATTAGGGTCAGGCTGTAATCGCGGCGCAGCCTTGACACACACACGTCACGAAATAAAGGAGATGAGTAACACCGAGGCTGGAAAGAACCACGGCGACAGCGGCCGTCTGCGCTCACCGGGAGACAAACGCAGACTTAGCAGCGAGCCCATTTAGGCAGGAGACAAAATAGAGACGGCGCGTCTCCTTTTTCACGGACTAAAACATTGAAAACGCAGCGTGTTCAATGGAAACTGTGAATCATTGGCGTATGAGGTCAGCGCTCGCTCCCCGCTCGAGAAACCCCCGACATGATTTTATCAGACATCTTTTCCGCCCCCTCTCACCAGCAGGCATGTGCAAGAGCTATTAGCTCTAATCTCATTTGATCGTCCCGCTGAGCTCTTTGCAACATTTTAAACTCGTCCTTTTGTGCGGAGCACAAAAAAACTTAAAAACCGTTGGATTGGAGAGCAGCGTGCTGTTCGTGGAAAAAAATAAGTAGCCCTTAAACTGAACGGTGGGGGGTCTCGTTCTGCTCCGAGTCTGAACACTGAATTAATTTTCTCTGATTTTAAACTGTGGTTTCCTCAATTCAAAACAGGTAAGACAGGAGCTACAACATTACAGTCCAACCTGCCATTCCTTTCTCTCTGGGGTTCAGTGTAGAAAGAAGGAGGTAATATTTGTCTCAAGTACAAAATAAAAGCTTTCAATTTGATTTTTTTCCCCCCTCTGCTCCGATTTCACGAGCATATGAAACCGGGAGCGATGTAACCTCAGACCATTTGGTGGTTTTCAAAATCCATTTTGGAGGCATAAAAATACAACAGCGTAGTGGAAAAGTGCCACAAAATGGATCTTATTTGCTGGCCGCAAACACTCGACGGAGATGATGCCAATCTGAAAGTTACAGTGATGCACAACAGCCAATAAAGGAAGTAATCACTTACAGCAGTCCTGCCAAATATCAACGCTTCGATCGGGTTGGAAAGACCCTTTTTTCTTTGTTTTTAGGGGGAAAGCAATATTGGTATGATGAAGCAAGAAATTGAATGGCACAGACAAACAGCTTCACCTGAGGTCGCGGTCCAAACACTTGATCATTTATTTCTTAGGAATTGGCTTCGAGCTGAGACACTGACGCACACACAGCAGCTTACATGGACTCGCATATTTCGGCCTGCGTGGTGGTTGCGCGATGGAAACACGCAAAGCAAACGAAGGTAGGCAATTTTCTCAGCTCAAGCACACACACACAGAGATGAAACAAATAAAACCAGTGGCCTCTTTCTTTTTTTTTTTTTCTTCCTCCTGTGTCTGTTTCCTTTTCAGTTATTTCCACTGGGCTTTCGCAGAATCAAAGGCAGCGGACACGCTGTTGCTGGGAGGCATGTCTGGCTGCAGTACGTGGGGCACGCTGCAGGCAGGGTGACTCATATGCTCAGGATGACTTGCTGAAGAGACAATCAAGCCTGCGTGCACTTCATCTCGACCACCACCATCATCATCATCATCATCCCCACTGTCAGGTTGCTGCCCTTAAATTTGACATCATCCCTGAGTGGCAACCGGCGAGGAAATTCATATCGCGGGGAGATGAAATTCGTGGAAATCCATAACGTCCCTCAGGTTGTTTATTGCAATAAACAGAAGGAGCTACAGAATATTGGCAATAACGGGGTTGGTGGTACGAAACCAACATGTGGAAAACGACAACTGAAGGCTTAATGGTATCCATTATGACGACTGTGATGATTACTGACTCCGAATTGTGGCGGCATCACAAAAAAACAGGAATCCTGACAACATATTTCCCAGCTGAGGGTGCTCTTAAGTGAACCCCCCCCCACCCTCCACCCCCCTCCTCCCTCGCCGGCTCGCGGGATGAATTGCAACCACATGCTGCGCGATCACCACAGTCACTCTTTGATTCGTCTGGATCTGAAATGTCCAGATGCATCTTGATGAATCATCTCCCACATTTCTGGTCCTGGTGCAGCTGCTGTTTGGGCTCCAGCGTGCAGAAATTAGAAGCAGTGTCTGAGGTCGGAGCATAAACAGATGCACATGTTCTCAACACTGTTTGTGTTTGCTGTTTTACAGCGAGCACAGTTCAATCTGTTGTACTTCTTGTTCATGGAAAAAAAAAAGTGATTCCACTCCTTATATAATTCTACCTCTGCTTCAGGAGAATAAGAGCGCGACAGTTATTCAATAGATTTCCAATAGAAACTTGAACAATGGCTGGTTTGGAATCAGTTCTGACAAAAATCTATATTGTGTTGTCCTGAAGTTGCTGATAGCTCGGCTAATCATCACCATGACCTCCAGCGGTGTTTCACTGGGAGAGTGTGTAAAACGTTTCTACTCCAGACGCACGATAACGAACAATAATGAACTGAGATGATGTGGAGTTCATGAAACTGGAAAATGACAGGAAACAAAATACACAGCAACTCACAGCAACAC